>JAGFMF010011642.1:537378-588816 GCA_019455555.1 Galemys pyrenaicus | reverse complement strand
TCTCTGTGGTGAATCCTCTCACCCCCCCACACCTCTGGTCTGTGCCCCAGTGCTTGTATGCATAAATAAATAAATCTTTAAAAAAAAAAAAAAAAGAAAAGCCTGCCACATATTTTCAGACTTAGCTTTCCCAAGACTCTGGGAATAACTGATGGCGTGTAGCGACCGGGAGACAGCACTTAGGGAGAGAACAGCGGGCTCTCTATTGTTTAATTAACCCCATGCCAGGTTTGAAGTCAGTTGTTTGAAATCTGTTCGAAGATTGAAAGAAACCATGTCTAAAGGGAAAGAACAGGCATGATGTCTTATTAAATACAGAAGATCTGCAAAGAGATAGAAATTATGGAAAGGAGTCGAAGTATTTATCTCCGTATTCTCTGAGATTCCTTGACCTGTGGTTTGGTGTTTGTTGTTTTTTTTTTTTTTTAAAGATTTACTTATGCACACAAGAGTTGGGCCACGGGCCAGAGTCGCGGGAGGTGAGAGGAGTCACCAGAGACTGAGCGGGGAGCAGAACAGGCAGATGGACTGAAACACACTGCTGAGGGGAGCAGGGGAGGCAGGAGAGGTCTGCTGCGCCATGTGTTGCCATTACCATCACCCCGCTGAAAGCAGATAGGGATTTTTCTTCTCTCCCTACAGGGGGCACTTGGTAGGCGCTGGAAGTAATACAGAAGTTGGGCGCCTTCCCTTGCCGGTTCGCCTTCCCTTGCCGGTTCCTCTCAAGTGCGTCTACACAGAGCCTCCAGCAATCCGTCAGTCGGCAGCCCCTATGCGGTACTGGCCCCCCTGCAGGCTCCCTCCTTAAGCTCTTGTCCGTGGCAAGCTGCAGTTCTATCCCTGCCTCACCAACTTGGGGCGGGGGCACAGTTAGCCCTGTGACTTCACTTCTTGGAAGGATCTAAGAGCAACTGGGTTTCAGCTTGTCCAGCTTCCTTCTTGCTCTGACGACGGGAGTGTTGATGTCCTCGCCCCTTTACGTTGGACCGGAAAGCCCTGGTTGCCTTCCTAGGAGTAGTCTGTAAAAGCAACAGGATTCGCAGGCAAGGAAGAGTTGCACAAAGCTGATCACGGACCTAGACCAGAAGTGTTCCTAGTCGGGGACACGACAACACAGCCAGGGGCCTCCCTGGTGGCTGAAGGGGTTCAGCGCCGCACTGTGAAGCATCCGCGGCACAGCAGCGCAAGTTCGATCCCCTGGCCAAGGAGGGAACCCACAGGGCACAGCAGACCTCTCCTGTCTCCCGCTGCTCCCCTCAGCAGTGTGTTTCAGTCCATCTGCTTGTTCTGTTCCCCAATCTGTCTCTGGTGAGTCCTCTCACCCCACGCACCTCTGGCGGGCACCCCAGTTCTTGTGTGCATGAATATTAAAAAAACCAAAAATGACAGCACAGGCACCCCTTCTCCAGGAAGCCTACAGGACCAGCGTACACTGGTCAGAACCCCGCCCCTCCAATGCAGACCTCTCTGCGCCTTCACAGAGTGGCGCTTACTGGTCAGCAGGTAGAAAGTAAAGGTCTCCTGCCAGAAATGCCTCCAAGGGAGGAATTCAAGCTGAGCAGAATGTTTGTAAAGTAGTTCCCCTCCCCCCCAACAGGAGCTACAACCAGAGACAAGCCAGCAGGAGTCCCCCTCCCCAGGAAACCCCCCCCCCCAGGGTGTAGAGCCGCCTGCCCCACCCTCATTTTAGAGGTAGGCGTGGTCCCAACCAGGAGGAACTTGCAAATTAAGTGAAAGTCTCTCTGGGGTAGTCTGTGTTCTCCCCCTAGCAGGCCCCCAGAGCAGCTGTGGTGCACCCTTGGCCTCCAGGGGTCCTTGGGGAGTGGAGACAGCGGGCAGCCCCGTGCACACAGGTCACACCACAGGCTCGCAATCCATTCTGGCCTCCTCTGCACCGAGCGCTGGAGAACAGGCTTCCCCACCAGGCCAGTGCTCCTTCAGGGGGTGCAGAGGCCTCAGCACCGACAAGACCCACGTCTCCTGGACGAGGCAGTGACAGGCTGGAGCAGAGGACGCGCAGAGCCTGGCCAACAAGCCGAGCCCCACACTGTCCTCCCGGCCAGCCCAAGGGAGCGGCACCGGCGGCGGACGCCCACCGCAGCTCTCAGGAACGGCAGAGGTGTGTGCAGCGAGCAGACTTTAATGGGGGTACAGAACCGGGGAGACCACCTCTTTGGTCACAGCATCATCTGTTCTCCTCAGGACGGAGGCAGGAGGGAGGCTTGTCTTCTGGCAAGATCCCCAAGATCAGTCTCCCCCGTGGCTGCTTCCCAAGGCCCAGTTCAGCGTTCTGGCTGGCCTGTCGCGGGGTCCAGCATCCTCGGGTCGGTCTCGAGCGCAGGAGTCGCCCACACTCACCTGCGGTGCCGGGCACTGGGTGGAAGGGAAGGCAGCTTGGGACTGCACTGTCCAGCCGCACACACGCCTCCTACACCCACGCAGGGCCAGCTCCTTCGCTTCCTCCTTTCTCCCTCAAGGACTTACGGCCTCCTCAACAGAGGCCTGCTGCAGCTGTCTGCCAACCCCCGCACTCCTGTCTCCCTGACTGCGCTCTGTCTCCTCTCAAGTTCCCACCAACTTCTCTGTACTTTCTCCTGCAGTCTGACTACGTACCTAGTTATAGAACTTACAAAACATACGGACTTTTCGACTGTGTCTCGGTATTACCAGAACATAGGTCAGGGAGGAGAAGGGATTTTCATGTTTTGGTCACTGATAGACAAATGCCCAGAAAAAGGGAATCAAGTCCCGGTGCTCCCCTGCCCCGTGCTAGCCAGCTGAGTGCTCCAGCTCTCTGCTTCCCGCTCACAACACTGGGGTGCAAGCGCCCACCTTGGTGGGTTCTGCGGGCCCTGGGAAGCAGCAGTTAGTGGGTGCTGGCACGACCCCCACCCTCTCAGGCGCTGCGCCCTCCATGTCGTAAGCACCTTCCCTGAGGGGCGGTGCTGAGCAACGAATGGCACAGAGCCTTCGAGTCTGGGCTGCGATGAGGTCGTGAAATACTCAAAGGTCTCGGGCTCCCCCTCTCTGGTGCCAGGGAGCTGAGGGCAGCAGATCTGGTATCAGTCTCTGGCCTCGAGAGAAATCCTCTTTGAGCTACCCTGTCCCAGTCTACGGGACAGTCTATGTCCCAAACGCTCTCCCCGCCAGGGGCCGGCACGCGACGGAGAGGGGCTCAGAACTCACCAGGCCGGCACAAGACTCGCAGCGGGTCAGGCCTCCACGTGCACCGGAAGCGCCTTCTGCTGGCACCTGTGGGGCGACAGCAGTTGCTAGGGGCAGGTTCCCCATCCAGAGGTGAGGCGCCGGGCTCTCGAGCCGGCCCGGATTCAGGTCCTGCCTGCACCACACAATAGTTCTGTGTTCCTCAGCCCCCTGCAGCCCCCAAATTTTGTGGGCTGAGCAGTAAAATGAAACTGTCGGCAGCGCCCAGCTGAATGGACTGCTGTGAGGATGAAGTGAAGTCAGCTGCTGGAGTGAGCCTGACGGCCCCCCCACCCCCACCCCCCCCCACCACTCCCCCTGCCCCCTTTCAAAAGCTGTAAACACCAGGGAGTCCCATGGGGCTATCTGCAGTCTGGCGAGTAGGAAGCACAGAGACCATGGCCTGGCTAGAGGCAGGAAGATGTGAGACCACCACGCCTTCAGGGCTGTCCAGCTCAACCAGCAGGAAAGAGGGCGGCTCTCTTTTATTTATATTTTTTAAAAAAAGATTTATTTATTTATGCATACAAGCACTGGGGTACAGGCCAGAGGTGGGGGGGGGCAGGAATGGGTGGTGGTGAGAGGATTCACCACAGAGAGCAGGGAGCAGAACAGGCAGATCAACAGAAGTACACTGCCGAGGGGAGCAGCGGGCACAGCAGGAGAGGTCTGCTGCGCCATGTGGGTCCCCCCCCTGGCCGGCAGCAGGGATCGAACTCGTGCTGCAGCGGCTGCTGTTTGCCTCACAGTGCGTTGCTTAACCCACTGCGCCACCAGGGAGGCCCGCAGCTCTCTTTTAAGCCTGAAATTTCCTTCTAATCCCAACAGCCTACCAAACAAAGGTGCAAATTACACCCTTTAGCCAGAAGCCAGCGGTGCGTGTGTATGTTTAAGCAGTCAAGGGACACAACTTCTCCGTGTCTTTATTCCCACAGCAAATGTTCCCAAGATACCCACCGTGTGCCCTGCCGAGCGCGGGGCCCCCGCACCAGGACATATCACGGTGACGGGGTGGTTGGGCACACGAGCAGCCCCAAAATGACTGAGCACGAGAGGGAAGCCGGAAGTTCAGCGGGAGAGAAATGACCGTAGTGGCAGAGTTTAGGAAAAGCTTCGCAGAAGAACTTCTGAGCTGCCCTGACTGACAGTGGGGAGGAAGCCACAGCCCGAGACCACGCTCCATTCCGAGCCTGCATCTCGTTCTGCTGGACAAGACCACACGACTGGAAGGTCAGTGTCGGGACCGATCACACGGGACTCTGAACACAGCAAGCCCTCGCTTAACACTGACAGGTTCTTGAAAACTGTGAAAAGACTTAAAACGAAAGCAATTTTATCACAGGCTAGTTGACAGAAACAGGAGTTAGCGTCCTAGGACTTGCTTCTGGTCACAGAAACGGCACCAAACTTGTAGACAAAGACCTAACACTTCTAATGTGAAACAGTCCTTTGCAGTCCTTCACTTTCCCTGTCCACTCGCTTCAGTTCAGGGCCCAGGGGCCGGCGTCTGCTCTCTGCAGCAGGTGGGACCAGCCCCAGCACCGCCCTGCACTGCGGCTGCGCTCACACGCTCACTCCGACTGGGACAGCGCAGGCGAGCTAGTGAGCCCGACAGCACGTCTATGGATGGGGGGGAAACCCAGGAGGCTGCAGACTCCACGGAGAGCGGCCCTGGTCAGGCACCCATTTATTTCCCTCAGAGTTATAGTGAAATGAGGCTGAAAGAAACGCCTGTTCAAGGACCTGCTGCATTATTTTGTTTACTCTATATGTTGGACTTTCTTCTACTCTGTGGCTGATCTTTGAACTGTCATCATACAGAAGCTTCAATTTTGATTTAGGGGCCTCCCTGGTGGCACAGGGTTAAGCTCCACACTATGAAGCATCTGCAGCCACTGCAGCATGAGTTTGATCCCCGGTGAGGGAAGGGACCCACATGGCACGGCAGACCTCTCCTGTCTCCCCGCTGTTCCCCTCAGCAGTGTATTTCAGTAAATCTACCTGTTCTGCTCCTCACTGTGTCTCACCTCCCCATACCTCTGGCCTGTGCCCCTATTCTTGTATGCATAAATAAATAAATCTTTAAAAATAAATAAAATCTTGATATAGTCAAATATATCTTGCTTTCCTTCCTCACTTGATTGTTTCTGGTCTTCTAAAGAAAGGCCTTCCCTACCTCTAGACATCATTTTCAGCAGCTGCATAATATTCCATTGTATGGCTGTCCTATAATTTATAAAATTCTCTTTCACTACTAGAAATTTAGACTGTTACATCCCTATATATAATGCTATGAAAAACAACTGTTTAACTCAGTATTTGTATAACACATATCTTCTATCATGCCTAGAAAAATGAGCATAATGAATGTTTCTTGAATGGGAGAAGGAAAGAGGTAGAAGTTTTTTCACACTCATATTCCAGGAATGTCGACAAATACACCCGATGTCAACTGAATATTAGGGAATTAGTCCTGCAATTCTACTTCCTTTAGCCCATCTCATCAAGTATTGGCTCTGCTGCCAAAATCTAAGCATAGAAGTAAGTTTCACCAGCCCCATAAGATTGTCCCTGCAAAAGGTGGGACAGATACCTGAGAGGTCTTTAATCATGTTCCTTAGTCCTCTTCTTATCCTGATTTCAATTTCAGGAAGCCGCTTTTGCTTGGTGAGTCTTCAAGGTTTACTTCCTAGAAGGTGGGACACTGGCCTGAGAAGATGTAGAGGGAAGAGAAGTCTCATTTTCAACAGGATGGGCTACCACAGATTTTTGACTCCTGGCTCTTTTTTCAGCAGGTACAGGTTCATCTCCCAGAGCTGGCGCATCATTTCCGGCAGGCGGGGCTTCATATCCGGCAGGCGGAGCTTCATATCCGGCAGGCGGGGCTTCATATCCAGTAGGTGGGGCTTCGTGTCTGGTAGGCGGGGCTTCATATCCTGTAGGAGGAGGGGCTTCACTTCCTTCAGGTGGGGGTTCATAACCTGGTGATGGGGGTCTGTATCCTGTTGGTGGGAATCCATATCCTGGTGGTGGGGGCACAAATCCCGGTGGTGGGGGCACAAATTCTGGTGGGGGGGGTCCATATCCCGGTGGTGGGGGCCCATATCCAGGAGGTGGGGGTCCATATCCTGGTGGGGCGCCATAGACAAAAACTGGGTACGCTGAGAACAAAAAAAGTTCAGTTATTCATTTATTAAAGTGAGGACATGGAATAAGTTAGGAGGAGGAAAATGAAAAAATAATGCTGGCGCAAACTGAGACACAGAGAGCTCAGACACACTGATGCTACGGCTGAATTCTCAGCCGCTGCCCTCTGAAAATCATCATTTTCTGTTGCCTCAGAAGGACTCAAATTAACATGAAACAACTCTGCAGTTACATCTGTACACTTACAGTTGTGCACATATTTTACTTAATAAAGTGTTTTCATTATGAAAAAACTAATACAAGCTTTATGAGGAATACGTATTTGTAAAATAAAGGCAAATTTTAAGAAGTTATTTATAATAACCATCATCAAAGCCAAACATTATTTTTTTTTATTTCTCTGTAGGGTATCTGTTAATATGTTTAAAGATTTATTTATGCATACAATAACCAGGGTGTAGGCCACAGATGCAGGGATCAGATTCACCAGAGACAGGGCCTCCCTGGTGGCGCAGCGGGTTAAGCGGGTTCTGCTCCCCGTTCTGTCTGGTGAATCCTCTCACCTCCCGTGACTCTGGCCTGTACCCCAGCTCTTGTACGCATAAATAAATAAATCTTAAAAAAAAAAAAAAAAGATTCACCAGAGACAGAATGGGGAGTGGAACAGGCAGATCTACTAAAACACACTGCTGAGGGGAGCAGCGGGGAGACAGGAGAGGTCTGCTGCGCCATGTGGGTCAGCTCCCTGTCCAGGGATCGAACTCGCGCTGCAGTGGCTGCTGACAGCTGGACAGCACTGAGACTTAACCCCTGTGCCATCAGGGAGGCTCCTCAGTTAGTACTTTTTATATAATTAAGATTAATTATACAATTTTATGACTTTTTATTACATATTATGAAATTTTTAATATTGATTTACTTTATAAATTAAAAGCTGAATAACATTTTATCATATAGATAGGTACAGCTTAATTCCCGCATTGTAAGAGGACACATTTCTAATTTTCCAATTAATAAACATAGATTTTATTTCCTTGGCTGCATTTCCAAAGTGATTTAACTGGGTAAAAGTGAATGGATAACTATCAAGTTATTTTGCTGTAATCCATATTTATGTTTAAACTAACTAGAGGGGTCTCCCTGATGGCGCAAGGGATTAAGTCTCAACACTACAAAGCTACCTGCAGCCACTGCAGCACAAGTTTGATCCTGGCCAGGGAGCTGACCCACATGGCACAGCAGACCTCTCCTGTCTCCCTGCTGCTCCCCTCAGCAGTGTACTTCAGTAGATCCACCTGTGCTGCTCCACACTCTGTCTCTGGTGAATCCTCTCACCCCCTCTGGCCTGTACCCAGTTCTTGTATGTATAAATAAATCTTTAAAAAATAACTAGAAAAAATTTTAGAAGATTTAAAGATCTTTAAAACTTTAAAGATGCTCAAAGAATTAAGGAAAATGTGGAGAAGTCAAGAAAGCAATGTACAATGAACAAGACAGAACAAAGATATGGAAAAATTAACCAAAAAAAACCAACAGGGCCTCCCTGGTGGCGCAGTGGGTTAAGCAACGAACGCACTATGAAGCAGACTGCAGCCACTGCACACGAGTTCGATCCCTGCTGCCGGCCGGGGTTGGGGGGGGGACCCACGTGGCGCAGCAGACCTCTCCTGCTGTGCCCTCTGCTCCCCTCAGCAGTGTACTTCTGTTGATCTGCCTGTTCTGTTCCCCGCTCTCTGTGGTGAATCTTCTCACCACCCCCACACCTCTGGCCTGTACCCCAGTGCTCATATACATAAATAAATAAATTTAAAAAAAAACAACAGAAGGAAATTCTGGAGCTGAAAAGTACAACTGAGGAGTTGGGGGTGATTGAGGGACTATCCTGCCACAAGGCTGGCAGGCATGAGCTATCAGCCACAAGGAAGGTGGGAAAAGAACTTGTGTTCACTTCACATCTCTGGGTGACAAAAGGGGGTGATGAAGCCAAACAGGGCAGTGGAAAAGTATCCCAAGGTAGAAAAAAAGGCCCCAGGAGCTTTTGATTGCCGTGGAAAGTCCCCAAAGTCTATAAAAAGCAAACCAGCACCCTAGCAATGGAATTCTCTCTTGGACTCCCTCCTGCTGTCCGGAGTCTGTCTTGCAAAAAAACTTGAGCTTGCTAATCTTTAGTCCACTGTGTTGGTGATTACTCCTCAGTTGCTTGAACACAAGAACCCAGCCAATCAGCAACACAGTAACTAAAATGAATTCACCAGAGGAATTCACATTCAGATCTGAGCAGGCAGATGATAGAATTAGTGAAACTGAAGACAGGACAAAGGAACCTGTCAAGTCTGAGGAACAGAGAGGAAAAAGACTGAAGAAAAGTGAACAGGATCTAAGGGGCCGGAGGAAAACTATCAAGCAGATCAATAGATATACTATAGAAATTCTAGAAAGAGAAAGGGGCAGAGAGAATGTTTGAAAAAATTATGGCTGAAGACTTCACTACTTCAATGAAAGACATGAATATGAATACCTGAAAACTCAATAAACTCCAAGTAAGATGAACTCAGAGATCTCCACTAAGACACATGACAGACAAAGAGGAAATTTTGAAAGCCACAATCAAACCATCACATACAAAGACTTCTCAGTAATGTAATAAAAAGATTTATTATCAGGAACTTTGGAGACCAGAGGCAGGGGGCTGATATATATTCAGAGTGCTCTAAAGAAAAACGATCCAATGAAAGTCCTATCCAGTCAAATTCCTTCAATAGTGAGGAGGGAGTGAAGCCACCCCAGACAGACAAAAAGAAGTTAAGGAGGTTAATTACCACCAGATCTTCCCTGCAATAAATGCTTAAGGGAGTCTTGTAGGTGGCATGAAGGAACACTACACAGTAATTCACAGCCATACAGAGAAATAAAGATCTCAATAACAGGTAAACCAGGTGGCAACTAGAGTAGTTAGTATTATTATAACAATGATTTGTAATCACATTTTAAAATTTTTCTACATAATTTAAAAGACTTATAATTTTTAAATTGTTAGCCTGAAATTTAGAATAATTTTAACTTTGGCTTGTAAGTCTTCATGCTGTTTTCAACATAACAGATATCGTTCTGTGACACCAACTGAAAAAGGTGAAGAAGGTGTAAAGATGCATAATTTTTTGTATATTCCCAAGTTAATCTGCTATCAATTTAAGTTAGCGATACACAGAGCCACCCTGGTGGTGCAAGGGGTTAAGTCTCTGTACTATGAAGCATCTGCAGCCACTGCAGCGCAAGTTCAACCCCTGGCCAGGGAGGGGACCCACAGGGCGCAGCAGACCTCTCCTGCCTCCCCGCTGCTCCCCTCAGCAGTGTGTTTCAATAGATGTGCCTTTTCTGCTCCCTGCTCTGTCTCTGGGGAATCTTCTCACACACACCCCTGCACGCACCTCTGGCCTCCATCCCAGTTCCTGTATGCACAAATAAATAAATAAATGTGTAAAAAATAAATGAACATTATACAACTTGAGGATGTTAAATGTAACCCCCATGGCAACCACAAAGAAAACAGCTATATAATATAAATGGAAATGAGAAAGGAATTAAAATTTTCACTGTCAAAAAACTCAACTAAACATGCAGTAATGCACAGAATGAGGGACAAAGAAAGCTATACGCCATATGGAAACCAAAGCGCAAACTGACAGAATTAGATACTTTAATTACCAGTAATTACTTTAAATGTAAATAAGTCAATGATCTAATTAAAAGACAGAAGTTGATAGAATGGATAAAAAAGCATGCTTCAACTATGACACTTAACTTTAGATACCAAGAGACACACAGACTGAAAGTGTAAGAGGGGAAAGGATATCCCATAGAAAGAGCAATCAAAGAGAAGGGTGGCTATGGTAATATCAGACAAAACAGACTTTAAATAAAAAAGTTATGAGAAAAAAAGTACATACTAATAAAATGTCCAATACAATAACTGTGAACATGTACGCACGAAATGACAGACCAGCAAAATTAGTGAGGCCAAAACTGACAAAGCTGAAGGGAAATACAGTTCTAGACTGTTATTTGGAAAAACTTCAACAACCTACACTCACAGTAATATATAGTAACAGAGTACTATATAGAGTACTTACCAAAACACCATAAACAACTGGCTCTAGCAGACATCGAGCACACTCTATTCAACCACAGAACACGAATTCCTCTCAAGTGCAGTGGGGTGTATTCCAGGATGGGCCATATGTTAGGCCAAAAATGAAGTCTTAATAGGTTTTACATGACAAATATGTAAAGTATCTTTTTTTTTTTTAAGATTTATTTTTTTATGCACACAAAAACTGGGATACAGGCCAGAGGTGTTGGGGGTGGTGAGAGGAGTCGCTAGAGACAGAGTGTGGAGCAGAACAAGTGGATCCACTGAAACACACTGCTGAGGGGAGCAGCGGGCATGGCAGGAGAGGTCTGCTGCGCCCTGTGGGTCCCTTCCTGGCGGGGATCGAACTCGTGCTGCAGTGGCTGCAGATGCTTCCTAGTGCAGTGCTTAACCCCTTGCACCACCAAGAAGGCCCCTGAATGTTAGATTTTACTAACCCTTAAAAACTAGGGTAACTATTGAGGTTTAGTTATACACAAAATTAAATCCCACAGGCACGCACATCATGCCGCAAAAAGCAGGAGATGACTATTCCCATTAACTGCAGCTGCCCAGTTCTCCCCCATGTTTGTATTTTATGGTTAAAAGAAAGCCTAAGAACTGAGGTCCAGGGTTTCAGTCTGGAAACGAAGGCAAGGAATGAACCATTTTCCAGCCCCCACCCTCCAAACCTCTGTTGCGTCTTCTGCAGCGGCACTGGAGCAAGCTAGCAGTTGAAGCGATCTTTAAGTTCCTGGTACATTTTCTAGCTGCCAAGACAACCTGCCTGGTGTTTATTACCTACACAAGGCGCCTGCGAGGTGCACATCATGCTCCCGGGTGCAATGAGCACGGTCAGACTTCTCAGGGGCACTCCTCTGGAAGCTGAGAAGACAAAACAAGGATTTGTTCATTCTTAAGCACTTCAGCTGTCAACCAAACGATGACGTCAGTTACCATCCCATTACGTGCATCCAACAGGTAAGCGAAACACCCTGCCCTGGCCGTGAGAGACGTGCGTCCCGACAGCGGGGACTGTCTTTCAGTCGCCTTTGCTTATCCAGGGCCTGACATCGCACCCACCATGGCAGGTATTCAGAAACAAGCCCCAAGTGAGGATTCCGGCAAGTTGGCAAGACACCGCCACCGGAGCCAGGGGGTGCGACACTGTCTCCCTCTGCATTCGTCTCCTGAGGACACCTGTGATGGTATCTGGGTAACCCAGAGTAACCCAATCTTTTTTTTTTTTTAAGATTTATTTATTTATTTGTACATACAAGAGCTGGGGTACAGGCCAGATGTGGGGGGGGGGTGAGAGGATTCACCAGAGGCAGAGCGGGGAGCAGAACAGGCAGACTAATGGAAGTACACTGCTGAGGGGAGCAGCGGGGAGGCAGGAGAGGTCTGCTGCGCCATGTGGGTCCCCTCCCTGGCCGAAGGCAGGGATCAAACCCGTGCTGCAGGGGCTGCGGTTTGCCTCATAGTGCGTTGCTTAACCCACTGCGCCACCAGGGAGGCCCA
This sequence comes from Galemys pyrenaicus, assembly GCA_019455555.1. Taxonomy (NCBI): domain Eukaryota; kingdom Metazoa; phylum Chordata; class Mammalia; order Eulipotyphla; family Talpidae; genus Galemys; species Galemys pyrenaicus. Next base: position 576,815 of record JAGFMF010011642.1, on the reverse strand, counting down.
TCTCACAATCTTAAATTACTTATATCCACAAAGACTTTTTACAAATAAGACTCTGAGGACTAGGACGTGGACACATCTTGGGGAGCCATCCACAGCCCCCATGCCCATTCCCAGCCAACGGCATGTGACCAGAGGACTGTACACTCCTCCGGCCTGGCCACCAACACTTGTGAGGTATCCACTCTGGTTGCCTGGTGGCTAAGCGAGGCCGTGGAAGTACCATGCTAAGGATGGCAGGGCCTCCTGACCCTGGGCCCCTGAAAGACTATGTAGGACACACTCCCCTTTCACCCCCTGCTGACTGTTCCTCACACAGCAAGAATCTCTACCTTTTTAAACCACTGATAGTTTGTTTGTTTCGATACTAGCATCTCAGCTAATTCACTATAAATCTAAGTTGTCTTCCTTACCCGTTACCTCTATTTTCTTCTTTTTTTCAAAGATTTATTTATTTATGCACACAAGAGCTGGGGTACAGGCCAGAGTTGTAGGGGGTGAGAGGAGTCACCAGAGACAGAGTGGGGAGCAGAACAGGCAGATGGACTGAAACACACCGCTAAGGGGAGCAGCGGGAGAAGCAGGAGAGGTCTGCTGTGACATGTGGGTCCACTCCCTGGCCGGCAGCAGGGATCGAACTCGTGCTGCGGTGACTGCAGTTTGCTTCACAGAGCACTGCTCAACCTACTGCGCCACCAGGGAGGCCCCTGATCTAGTATTTATACCAAGAAGTGTGACCTGAGTATAGGCAAGAGGAGAATGGACGACCCCAAATAAGGACTAAGCCTGTATTCTTTTAAAAATGTAAATGCAGGCCCTTCCTGGTGGCGCAGTGGGTTAAGCAATGCGCTGTGAAGCAAACCACAACTACTGCAGCATGAGTTCGATCCCTGCCGCTGGCTGGGGAGCTGACCCACATGGCACAGGCAGACCTCTCCTGCCTGGCCTGCTGCTCCCCTCAGCAGTGTGTTTCAGTCCATCTGCCTGTTCTGTCCCCTGCTCTGTCTGGTGGATTCTCTCAGCGCCCCACACCTCTGGCCTGTACCCCAGTGCTTGTGTGCATAAATAAATAAATCTTTTAAAAAATAATAAAATAAAAATGTAAATGCTATGAGAAACAAAAAAAGGTTGAGTCCAAATTAAAGGAGACCAAAGAAACAGGATAAATAAATTCAATGTGTGAGATCAGATTCTGGCTTACCCCCCACCCCTAAAAAAAAGGAAAAAGCTAGAATTTGAGACCATAATTTGAATTGGAATATGAACTACATATGAAATAAGAGTATTGGGCCTCCCTGGTGGCGCAGTGGGTTAAGCAACGCACTATGAAACAAACCGCAGCCACTGCAGCACGAGTTCGATCCCTGCTGCCGGCCAGGGAGGGGACCCACATGGCGCGGCAGACCTCTCCTGCTGTGCCCGCTGCTCCCCTCAGCATTGTACTTCCATTGATCTGCCTGTTCTGCTCCCGGCTCTCTGTGGTGAATCCTCTCACCCCCTCACCTCTGGCCTGTACCCCAGTGCTTGTATGCCTAAATAAATCTTTAAAAAAAAAAAAAGAAATAAGAGTATTGTCTCAAAACTAAATTTTTGGAATTGGTAAGTATACTGAGGTCAGGTAAGGAGGAGGTTCTTATGAATTACACACCCAAAAATGAGGAATAAAGGAAATGATCTGTGTGACTTGCTCCCATATAGTTTAGTAAAAACAAAAGCAAAAGAGGACTAAGGTCAACAAGTGTGGGAAATGTTGACAATGGGTGACCCGAGATGAAGGGTCCATGGGAGTTCACTGTAATGTTCTTGCAACTTTTTAGAGATTTAGAGAACCTACAGAGAAAGCAGGTTCAAATACCGGCTCCATCACACTTGCTAACTGCGTATACAGTCTTGGGAAATTACATAGTCATCACTGACTTAAGTTTCTCCAGCTATAAACGGAAGAAAATGATAGAACCTACATCCTAAGGGTCTAGGGTAAGGATAAAATAACCCACACAGGTTAACGCTTTGGACACTCCCCAGTGTGCGGCGGCGCTCAGCGTTTGTTAGTACTAGGAAATTGAATTCATTTCCTCTCCAACTTAGATTGGAGGATTCATATCCTTGACCGTGGTTTATAGCATCATGAACCAGCTAGATTCTTCTGTGCTAGATTCTTCTGTGTGTCCCCAGCCCTCTGTCTGTGTCCCGACTACAGCATGCGTCTACACATACAATAGTTTACGTGCATGTATCTGCCTCTCCCAGACAGTGTGTTTCAACTAGACTGGAGTTAAGGGTGGAAGGCAAGGGAGCATTCCAGAGAAAGCAGCTAGCATGGAGGCTCCGAGATAAGAGAGCAAGTTGCAAAGAAGTCTGCTTGAATTGGAATACAAAAGGTGAAGAGGAAGAGGGGCATGACGTGAGGTTAGAAGGAACAAAAAGATATAAAAAGAATGTTTGTAGAGCCTCCTTGGTGGCACAAGGGGTTGAGCGCCCCACTGTGGGGCTTCTGCAGCCACTATAGCATGAGTTCAACCCCCCAGCCAGGGAGGGGACCCACATGTTGCAGCAGACCTCTCCTGCCTTGTCTGCTGCTCCCTCAGCAGTGTGTTTCAGTCCATCTGCCTGTTCTGCTCCCCAGTTCGCCTCTGGTGAGTCCTCTCACCTCCACACCTCTGGCCAGCACCCAAGTTCTTGTTTGCATAAATAAATCAATCTTTTAAAAAAAAGTGGAGGGCCTCCCTGGTGGCGCAGTGGGTTAAGCAATGCACTATGAAGCAGACCGCAGCCACTGCAGCAGGAGTTCGATCCCTGCTGCCGGCCAGAGAGGGGACCCACATGGTGCAGCAGACCTCTCCTGCTGTGCCCACTGCTGCCCTCGGCAGTGTACTTCCATTGATCTACCTGTTCTGCTCCCCGCTCTCTGTGGTGAATCCTCTCACCCCTCCCCACACCTCTGGCCTGTACCCCAGTGCTTGTGTGCATAAATAAATAAATCTTTAAAAAAAAAAGTGCATTCAAAATATTAACCTGAGATTGGAGCTACAGGGCTTGCAGTACCTCTCCTCTCTTCTCATGAAAGGCAGTGACCGTGACTGAGTCATTCAGACTTACTCAGACGTGAAGGCAAAGCAAAGAGGAGAGCACACAGAGGACGTGCCAGAGCACGAAGAATTACTGCAGCTGGGACTCCCTGCCCCGAAAAAAGTCAATAACGACACCAGCATTTAAATGGACAAAAGACTATCAGGTACTGCAGGGAGGGACCGAATCATCTTTGCTTTCCCAGCACCCAGTATGACACTTGACAGACAGTAGGGAGACCCAGGAAATGCCTGCTGAATAAATGTGCAAGTGCCAAGTGCTGGCCAGAGTTCCAGAAACCTCCATGTGAAGCAGGAAAGGAAGGAGGACTTCAAACCGCCAAAGTGCCGAACAGAGTATCAGCATTGCTCACCCGCAGAGGCCGCTTTCATCAGCAACTGGCCAAATTCGATGGCGCCTCCTTTCCTGAAGGATAGTTTAAAAGTAGCCTGTCCTTCCCAGCCACCTGGGGGGAGAAACGGCACACACTCACTGAGAGGCGGGCAGAGCTGGCAACAGACAGACACCACAGACACAGAGAGAAGAACTGCTCACAGAGGCAGGGCAGTTTTCATTTCAATGCCAGTGTGAACCAAGTCTGAGTCTTACACCTTCTAGAAGCTTCTGAGAAAAACAAAAACACTTCTGAGGGAGGCCCCTCTCTCCATTTTTAAGGAAGACAAACGCAGAGTTAATCAGATCAAAGTAGAAGTTACCGGTATGAACACTCACCATCCGGGGCTGCATGAATGATCCCTTGAATGTAGTTGGGGGAAAAGACGGGTTGTTCAATGGAGCAGTTACTCAATAGGTCAAACGGCATCATGAAAGAAACCATGGGGTCACTGGCTGCGTAGGAATTTATGAAGATCACCTGAGACAGGAAAGAAACTTTGGAAAAGGAATGCAACTTGTCCGTGGATTGAGATCTGTTTTGAGCAATCAATCCTGAGGTCGACACTGCTTTGGCATCCTGGCTTCATTGAGAATTGTGGCCCACTTTGTTTCATCGCACTGCACCAAGGAAAATCTCAAAGTGCAAATGTTCTAAAACACTTTGAAAGTCTATGTGTAATTGCTCTCCATCTTTTTAAAAGAGATTTATTTATGCATACATGAACTGGCACACATGAACTGGTATACAAGCCAGAGGTGTGGAGGGTGAAAGAATTCACCAGAGACAGAGTGGGGAGCAGAACAGGCAGACAAACTGAATACACCACTGAGGGAAGCAGTGGGTAAGGCAGGAGAGGTCTGCTGCGCCTGGCCAGGGATTGAACTCGTGCTGCAGTGGCTGCGGATGCGTCACAGCGCAGTGCAGTACTTAGCCCCTTGAGCCACCAGGGAGGCCCCTCTCTCCATTTTTAAGGAAGACAAACGTAGAAGTAGAAGTTACCCGGTATGAAGTGAGAAACAACATCCCCCTCTTTGTACCCTTAAAGAGATGGGATCCCTCTGGTCGCTGAGGGAAGGAGAGGTCCACATCCTCACAATGCTTCAGGACACTGCGGGCGAGAAAGGGCAGACAGCACACAATTTAGAAGTTGTGCCAGCTGACACCCATGAAGATCTCAGCAACATCCTAGCCTGAAACAAGCACTCAGTAAATGTTAGCTGCCATCTGTAGTCACTACGACTTAGCTGGAAGCACAGGTGTATAATTTAATGACCTTGTATTACGCAGCTTTTTCTGAACACCTTTAGAACAGCTGTTTCAAAAACACCAAAAGCGTAACTAAAGAAAAGGCATGAAAATTATAACCTTTTTCCCAATAGAGTATGTTAAAAGAAAGACAACTCAGACTGGGAAAAATATTTGAAAATCCTATATCTGCTAAAGGTTTACTATCTAGAATATATAGACTTCTTACAACTCAAATGGTTGTCAACAAAAAGACAATGCATTTAAAAAACACACAAAGGGGGTCTTCCTGGTGGCACTTGGATTAAAGTCTCAGTGCTATCAAGCAATCACCACCAGCCACTGCAGCCTGAGTTCGATCCCCAGCCAGGGAGCTGACTCACATGGCGCAGCAGACCTCACCTGTCTCCCCGTTGCTCCCTCAGCAGTGCATTTCAGTCGATCTGCCTGCTCTGTTCCCCAGTGTCTCTGGTGAACCCTCTCACACACACTCCCACCTTTGGCTTACACCCCAGCTCTTGTATGCATCAATAAGCTCCTAAAAAAAAAATCAGGAACAAGGCGAGGATACCCACCCTCATTAATGTCATCATTGTCTAGTATTAGACTAGAGCCATCGGGTAGGGGAAACGAAGTGAAGCCAAGTCAGGGAAGGAAAACCTGAGAAGTCACCCATGCACCAGCACCAGTGGCTGGACGGGCAGTGCCCAGCCCATGGGTCAAGTGTGCCCTCGCCCAGGTCAGCTGTCAGTGGCAGAGGCCTACTGGGGCCCCTGAATTGATTGGGGTCCTTGGGGACCAGGAAGGACTATAGTCTGGGCCACCCCATAATTCTAGAAAATATTCGGGGGTGTGTGTGGGGGAGATGAGGGCATCAGCCCTGGGGTCTGCCTGAACGGATCTTCCAACAGACGCATTCCCTGACCTGGCTGTGCCCAGGAGCACCCAGCTCAGTCCTGGCGTCTCTTCCTTTGGTCTGGGTGTTTCCCATACATGAACGGCCATTTCTCTGCTTAGGGGTAAAAAAGGGGTCTTCAGGGGCCTAAGAGCGGAGCGGCCTCCCAACAGATAGGGCGCTTTCCAGAATGATCCACACCCAGCCTCGTCTGCCTGCCCAGGGCTTTGATCCGGGAGAAGACAACAGCCCCCTGACAGAGGCTCGCTCGCACCTGCCTTCCAATACACCTGCTCCTCTCACCTGGCGCCACGCCGCCCAACTGCGCCTGCGCCAAGCTCAGTCACGCATGCGCCCTTAACGCCGGGGCGAGGTGGAGCCACGCGTGCCTCTCAGGGAAAAGGAGGGAAGGTTCCTGATTTGCCAAGCGTTCGCGAACCACCCGCTCCACCCCCGCTCATCGTTTTGCTACTTGACGACACCCCCACCTCCCCTCAGTCACCTCTCGCCGTAAGGGATGACGACCCCGCGGCCGTTCTCTGTGTGGCTCTGGTTCACCGCCATCTTGTTCTGGCCCTCCTGCCGCCCCGCAGATGGAAAGGGGCGGGGCCGGAGCCCACCTGTGGGCGGGGCTGAGAAGGGGCGGGGCCTGCGCCCAGCGTGGGCGGGGCTCTGAAGAGGAGCGAGGACATTATGGCGCAGGCTGCGGGGCAGTGAGGTGAGAAGTCGCAAGCCCTGCGTGGGGCGCAGACACGCCAGCAATGGAGGAGGAGGGGGCCGGGAATGCGCCCCGTCCCAGGATGCAGAGGGTGAGTGGTGGGTGAGGTCTGCCCCACCCTGCTCTTCTCTGGGCTCCTCCGTGGTCGCCCCACGTGGCTGCCCCACTGCTCGCGAATCTGAACCCGAATCCCGGCCCTGTCTGCAATCGAGTGGAAAGTGGGGTGTCCCTGAGCCTCCCAGGTCGGGTCGGGAAGCTGCCGCCCTTAGGAGAACGGCCCAGATTCCTCCCCTCTCCTAAGGGGAGCAGAACTTTCTTCCATTGAGAAAGCCTGGAACGAAAGTCTGTTCAGAGAGGCACATCCAGAAAGGGGTGTGAGCTGGGTCAGGCAGTCAGGGGCAGTCCAACCTCTGACTCCCACGAGTCGCAGGTGCCAGCTCTAGGGTCAAGAATCTGCGTCAACACTTATACCTGCCCTGCCACCTCCCAAGTTGGGGTCGGGTGTCGGTGGGGTACTTTCCACTGGATCTGCCCTGAAGATAAAATGCTGTCCATGTTCTTACTTTCTTTAAATTTCACAGACAGCACCGGAAGCCTCCGGGCCAGAGGATGGTAAGGTCTTCTGCACTTCTGTGTCCATCAAACCGAAGATGCTGTCAGATATGAGATGCAGCTTTTCAAAACATACCACTCAAAAAAAAAAGTTGCCAAATACTGATATGTGATCAGTTGTAAGATGTGCCCTATTCAAGAGACATTTTTTAAAAAAGATTTATTTATTTATGCACAGGCCAGAGTCCAGGGCGGTGAGAGGATTCACCAGAGACAGAGCGGGGAGCAGAACAGGCAGATGGACTGATACACACTGCTGAGGGGAGCAGCAGGCGAAGCAGGAGAGGTCTGCTGCGCGATGTGGGTCCCCTCCCTGACCAGCAGCAGAGATTGAACTCGTGCTGCAGTGGCTGCGGTTTGCTTCACAGTGCGTTGCTTAACCCACTGAGCCACCAGGGAGGCCCTCAAGGGACATTTTGAAGAACAATTAAAAGCATTTAAATAGTACCTTAAGAATATTTAATAGTACTTACTTTTTTAAGATTTATTTGTGCATACAAGAACTGGGGTACAGGCCAGAGGTGGGGGGTTAAGAGGATTCACCAGAGACAGGGCGGGGAACAGAACAGGCATATCAACTGAAATGCACTGCTGAGGGGTGCAACAGGCAAGACAGGAGAGGTCTGCTGTGCCATGTGGGGCCCCTCCCTAGCCAGTGGCGGGGATCGAACTCCTGCAGTGGCCGCAGTTTGTCTCATAGTGCTGTGTTTAACCCATCGCGCCACCAGGGAGGCCCAATACTACTTAATAAAGCACATTTAGGACAGGTGAAGTTTACTGAAGGAAGCAGTGAGGCAGGCGTGGAGACCAGTCCCTTCCTACCTTGGTAATTGAGTGTACAGCCTTGGGCAAGATCATTATGCCGTGTGGATTTGTTTCCATGTCTACCTAAAGGCACTGGACTCTTAGGGCCTTCTAGTAATATTTTATGTTCACCAGACTGCCTGGCCCTCAAATTTTTTCCACTTCTCTCCACCTCAGTGTCGTGTTGCCATGGTAGTTCTCGCCCTCATCATTTTACTTGAATGACTCCGAGAGCCTTGACTGTCCAGCGTTCATCTCTACCTTACAGAATCCTGAGGCCCCAAACATAAACATGTGGTTGCCACACTCAAGTTCAGAGACGTATATAGGTGAGAGGTGGTTTTCTGGCTACAGAGGAGTGTGTCAAACTCGAAGACAGGTTGTTTTTTTTGTTTTTGTTTTTTAAGATTTATTTATTTATGCATACAAACACTGGGGCACAGGCCAGAGGTGTGGGGTGGGGGGGGGCGAGAGGATTCACCACAGAGAGCGGGGAGCAGAACAGGCAGATCAATGGAAGCACACTGCTGAGGGGAGCAGAGGGCACAGCAGGAGAGGTCTGCTGCGCCACGTGGGTCCCCCACTCCACCCCCGGCCAGCAGCAGGGATTGAACTCGTGCTGCAGTGGCTGCAGTTTGCTTCACAGTGCATTGCTTAATCCATTGTGCCACCAGGGAGGCCTGAAGACAGGTTGTTTTAAGTTCAAGAAAGATAAGAGATGGGCTGGTGCTTCAGATCGAAATTTTTTTTTTAAAGATTTATTTATGCACAAAAGAAATGGGGGACAGGCCAGAGGTGCGGGGGATGAGCAGATTCACCAGAGAGACAGGGGAGCAGAACAGTCAGGTCTACAGAAACATACTGTTGAGGGCACAGCGGGCAAGACAGGAGAGGTCTGCTGCACCATGTGGGTCCCTTCCCTGGCCTGCCGGGGATTAAACTCGTGCTGCAGTGGCTGCTGATAGCTTGATAGTGCTGTGTCTTTATCCCCTTGCACCACCAGGGAGACCCCAGGTTGAAATTCTTAGCTGTTAACGTGTTTATTGTAAAACAGGCAGATCTCTAGACAAAATGGGCTCATACAGGCCTCCCTGGTGGCACAGCGGGTTGAGCACCACACTGTGGGGCTTCCATAGCCATTACAGTGCTGAGTTCGACCCCTTGCCAGGGAGGGGACCCACATGGTGCAGCAGACCTCTCCTGCCTCGCCTGCTGCTCCATTTCAGTCCATCTGCCTGTTGAGCTCCCCACTCTGTCTCTGGTGAATCCTCTCACCTCCCTGGACTCTGGCCTGTACCCCAGCTTTAGTATGCATAAATAAAAATCTTAAAAAAAAAAAAAAGATGGGCTCATAGGTTGACTTTTTCTACCTTCTAGGAAAAGGAGGGGGGGGAGGCTAGAAATTGGATGAAACGTTTTCAACAAAAGAGACGCCAACAAAGCCAGCACCCTCAACACGAGAGTGATAGCTCCATCCCTTTTGGCTCTAACACCCCCGGATGACAACAGTGTCCAACCTCAGAAGGTGAGCTGACCTCCCCGAGTATCTTCCAGCTCTAATTTCTGAGGCTACTGTTTACCAAGGGGGTCCTTGTCTCACCCCCCACACTTGGGGGAGATGATGCATAATGACTGATTTGGCTGAGGAGTACAAATAAGACACAGGCCAGACAGTTATTGTTGAAACAGCAATGTTTAGTTGTACAACACATCAAGTCTAGCAACATGTACACAACCAGTTTGAGTGTCTGTTGGCTTGTTTTCAGCTGGGAAATTGAACCATAATGTCACCAAAAGGTGGGCTGGGACTGGTCACATTTAAGAACTGGGTTGTCCTTGCATCCCCTAGGCTTGGGCCTCGTGCTCCATCCGGATGTGGTGTTAGGTGGGTGGCCCACAAGTTGCCAGCCTTGAGCAAGTGTCCAGGTGGAGATAGGGGAGGGAGGCAGAGGGGGGTTCCATAAAGACACAGTGTGGGGGGGCAGTGGCAGCGACATTCGCAAACATTCATGCATCTGGTGGGGGCTTCGCCTCCACTGGGTATTTCCCACTAGCCTACGGTGGCCGGCTGTGGCCAGGCTAATTCATTACTCACATGGACGGGTGGAGGTGGGGATAGGAGCACTCAGGGTGGGCGAGAAGAGATCCCTCTTATTGCTAAGTAGACAGAAGGGTACTTTTTTCATTCCCAACTTCACATCTCATGCATTTCTGGAGGTCCGTGTGTGTTTACTTCTGGTTTTGCGTGATAAGGAAGTCACCTCCAGAAACTTCTCTACGGGAAAACCACTCTTCCTAAGGACTGTGTTATGGGACAGTGTGAAGCTGCTCTCGGGGCCGGCCACAGTGTTTTTTTCTCAGGAAGTGGCCCTACCCCTTGCTCCCTCCCACCTGTGCTGACCCTTCCTTATCAGTAAGCTTTAAGCAATGAGGGAGACACCCTTGTCCCACAATGGGGCTCACACAGCTGACGTCAACACATCTGACAAGCAGGAAAGTTGCTTTCTTGACCCTTTAAGGGAGTCAAGAGCAGTCATGCAGATGAATGGGTAGGGAGCAAGGCCGTTCCCCTTGGAGATGGTTACGAGTAGCTGGTATGGGTTTGCAAGGGCAGGAGGAGCTGGTGGCGAGTTCTTTCCCCTACAGATGGGCTGGGACCGGCTGACAGACGATGGAGGAGAGGGCAGTGCTGGCAAAAGCTCCATTCCACTGGGAGGAGAGCGCGGTTCGGACAGATGGAGGAAGCGACTGTCCTAAAGGGGCAGCTGGCCCCTCCCCCTGCTGGGGGTGGTGGGCTGGACAAGGGCAGCGCTAAAGAGAGCCTGGCCCTGCAACGAAAGCAGCTGAGAGGAATGGAGGGAGAAGCCGCGCTTGAAATGGCCTTCATTCAGCAGAGGGGCAGGGGGTGGCCGGCACGGGTGGAAGGACAGTACCCAGGAGGCCTTCTCCCTGCAGGGGGGTTGAGAACGGTTGAGGGTGTGGACACCAGCAGCTGGCAGCACACATAGAAAATAGCTTCTCCGGGGGGGATCAGATGAGGGTTCAGGGGCGTCAACCATCATGCGCCTACTTGGCCTCTCCAGTGCCCCCGCCCCCACCCCTAGGTCTCCCCGCTAGGCCTGCACTCCCATGTCCCCCTACACGCTGCTCGCTGGATGAACCAGGGACCCCTCTGTGGAAATGTGACCTCTGACCCCGCTGCTCTTCCGCCCTGGCAGTTGCCCACCCCGGAACCCCCTCTGTGGGTGAGGGAAGATGTGGGTTGAATTGGTACAGGGTCTCTGGGTTCCTGGAGATCTGGTCACCCACTTTCTCCTGGTCCACTGAGCCTTGGTCTTAAGCCTGTGTGTTTCCTAGCACGTGAGGGAGAAGCAACGATAAATGCTGGGTTTGCAGAGGCCCCAAGGCCCAGGAGACAGACAGGAGGTCAGGAGAGGTTGTTGTAAACTGTATCACTTGGCATGTTCCCTTGCCTAAGGCTAAGTTGTTTCCCCAGCCCCCAACCAGCCACCTTACAGACCAGAGAAAGAGTAACCTGTGTTTGGACCCAAAAGGGCGCACGTAGAAGCACTAAGAAGTGCAGGGCCGAAGGGAACAGCAAGAGAAGGCAGAATGCATGTGATGGCTACAGGAGGGGGGCGGGCAGGGAGATGCAGACGGATGGACGGAAATGCAGGCAGCGTGGGCATGAGAGAGAGGACAGAAGCTGCGGCCGAGGACCCACGAGCAGGGGTGAAGCAGAGGAGGATTCTGACAGGGAGAAGGGCCGTGCGGTTGTAAAATGTTTCTATGAAGCCAGGCCAAGGAGAGAGAAGATACTGTGTATTGTTCAGATGCTTCTCTAGACTCAGTTCTTTATAACTGAATGCCGGAGAAATGGCTGGCACGGAGCCACGCCAGTCACCGGGGGCGTCCGCCCGGCTGCCCCCAAGCCCCGCACCGGGCCCGGGGACCGCAGCTCACAGGACGTGAGCAGCCAGGGGCCAGCCCAAGGGGGGGCAGTGGGGGCGGTGCGGGAGGCGAGGTGAGTGTGGGCGCTGGCGCGGGCAGGGCACACAGACCAAGGGTGCCACTCTCCTCCGCTTGGGGCACTGGTGCCTCCCGCAGGAGCCCAGCTCTGGCCTACCCCTCCTTCCCGCCCTTCCCTGCCCGCCCGGGGAGTCCCAGACTGTCCCCAGACCAGCCCTGGCCCTCAGGGCGGGCAGTCCTCAGCTCCCCGCCCATCCCCAGGGCGAGCTTGGAGAATCTCTGTGACTCGGTGTGGTGGCAGCTTCACAGACGAGGAGGAGTTAGTTACCTGTGGCTCACCTGCTCCCATCATTTTTAAATGAAACCTCCCCCAGACCTCTTGAGCGAGGCTCACGGCTTATTCTGGGCACAAGGAAAGAGGACAGATAATGGACAGCCATGGAGGAACCAAACTGACGGGGGACTTTCCAGGGAGGGTAGTGGAAGTACCTCACCCCTGCACACATACACATACGCGCACGCACGCACGCACACGCACACACAGGCACGCACACGCACACCCGCTCACACACAGACGAGATGCTTCACGAAAAACAGACAGGCCTGTGGGACAGGAGAGAGGAGGTGGTGGTGGTGCGGGGGGCGTGGGAGGGGTGTGATGGGCGGTGTCGTCATGGGTTACTGTCGTGGCTTCCCTCTGTGTCCGCGCTCACCGGAGGGAGGCCTCCGTTGTCGTTGAGCCGCTTGGCCCTGTAGGTCTCGTAGTGGATGTTGTGCGTCACTTCCTTGAGGTCCTGCAGGTGGGTCCTGAGGACATGGCGGGGGGGGGGGGGTGGGGCAGGAGGGGCTGGCATCAGGGGGCGGAGGCCACAGCCGTGTGGGAGGGGAGGCACATCCAGGCCAGAGCCTGGAGGCCGAGACCCGCCCTGACGCCCCTCAGCCCCGCCCGCTTCCTGACTGGAGCTGCAGGAGCAAGCGGACCCCCAAGAAGCACGCCAGGCACCCGTGGGGGGTGGGGCCTTACCTGATGACAAAGTCTCGCAGCAGGGCAAACTCACAGTGGCTGAGGTTTTCCACTGTGAACAAAACAAAAAGGTGGTCGTCTCACCGCTGTGCATCCTGGCAGCAGCAAGCTTGTCCGGGTCAGGTGGCTGGCAGGGGCCCAGAGCCAGGCTGGTTGGGGGCTCGGAACACGGGATCGTGTCCGCTGGACAGCACTTAGCGAGCGGCTCCAGTGACATAATCTGTCAGACTGTGGGACGGCAGCTACTAAGGACCATTCTTTTTCCTGCGAGCGTATGAGGAGACGCACAGCTCATGGGAGCCTAAGAAAGCCGTCCGGGGCCTGGACCGTCGCTGACCTGAGGGAGTGTAGGACCCGACTGGAAGACAGTAACAGGAAATGATGCTCGTGCCTTCTTAGGGCACGCACTGCACAGGGAACCTCGCTCGACACTGAGCGCCTGCTGTTTACACAGCCCTTGCCAGGGGCTATGGGAGCAGAGGAGCATGAACACGTGAACCCTCCTGTCCTCACAATCTATGAGACAGTCTCATAAATAGTTCCAAGTCCAGGGAGACAGATGATAAGAACCGCTATTTAAAAAATACTCTGACAGGGGGCCTCCCTGGTGGTGCAAGGGGTTAAGCACTGCGCTATGAAGCATCTGCAGCCACTGCAGCACGAGTTCGATCCCCGGCCAGGGAGGGACCCACAGGGCGCAGCAGACCTCTCCTGCCTCGCCCGCTGCTCCCCTCAGCAGTGTGTTTCAGTCCATCTGCCTGTTCTGCAGACTGCTCTGTCTCTGGTGACTCCTCTCACCCCCTGCACCTCTGGTCTGTAACCCAGCTCTTGTGTGCATAAATAAATCTTTAAAAAAAAAATTCTAACAAAGGGTCATCTGAAAACAGGAGACAGTGCAGGACCAGGAGGGAGCACCTTTGGGAGTCTGACATTTAAGTCTCCCCTCTTGTCAAGTGCCTTTGGACGAGACACACAACCTCGGAGTCTGCCCCGAGGCCGAGGTTCTAGAACAGCCTCATTCCCTGCTCCCGCGCAGGGTTAGTGCCAAGTGAGGTCATGGAAGCAGATCTCTGAGACCCTCAGAACCGTCCTGACCTGCCCTGAGATCACATCCATTCATGAGGTGGAAGCGGTGACATCTGAACGGGCCGCCAGCGGCTTGCTGGGTCACCGCGGGGGAAGCCCTTTCTCCGGCTTTCCGCCCTTGTCAGCCTCTCTCGGTGCCCAAGCCCTGGACGAGCGGGCCCAGGGCTCCGGTCACGCGCTCAGCTCCATGCTCGCTCCTGCCTGGGGGCCTCGGCCTGTCAGTTAGACTTAGCAGGGTCTGGCTTCATGCCACACGGAGCTCCCAGGACACGGCCTTAGCCTGAGGGCGGGCGGCAAGGCCTTACCTTCGATGATGCCCCAGGGGGTTTTCCTGCCCAGGACCCGCTTGCCGTTCACTTGGTACTCCTTGTCGCTCCCCACCACAGCGAAAGGCATGCTCTCCTGCTGGAGGGGCAACAAGGCGGCGCCGTCACCCACCGGCCTCCCCGGCCTGCACCCTGACCACACCGGCTTCCCTGGGGGCCTCTCACTCCCCAGCGCTTCGCACCTGTCTGCTGCCCGGACCAAGCCTGAGAGCTCGCTGGGACAGAGCCACCTGGTGCCCAAGTGACGGGGGCGTCACTGTCCCTTGAGGCCCTGGTCGGCTCGCCCGGGCTGGAAGGCCTGTCTGACTCGAGCAGGCGGCCCCTCCCCCTCGGGGGGACCCTCACCAGGAGCCAGCCGGCCGCTCCCAATCTGTTTGGAGTGGGCTTGTCACTGTGGCCGACAGGGCTGACTAATACGACCTGGGCCACACGTGTCTCTGAAAACTAAGCTGGACGCCTCGGAAAGACCCGCGTGGGTGTGTTGCTTCCCGTGACGCGGGGACTGGCCCCAGAGCAGAGCCCTGGCCCCGACACGAAAAGCATGTCCCATGCTTGGGTAGGTGCGCAATTTCAGCTGTTTTATCGTAGTAATTTCATAGGGTGTTTATTCTAAACCATTTAAGACTTCACGCATCGTTTGTAAAACCGGGTTCTTCACTTCAGTCGGCTTTCAGCTCCCTGACTAACAGCCTGTCTCACCCGTGTCAGGAAGAGGCTTCTACTTGATGCCCATGGCCAGGGCACCCCGGGGGGGCAGGAAGGCGGCCTCTGCACCCCTGTGCCCCGTGGCCAGTGCAGCTGTTCTTCCTTTGCTTTTTGGAGTTGTCTGAGAGATCATTGTTTTTTTTTTAAGATTTATTTATTTATGCATACAAGAGCTGGGGTACAGGTCAGAGTCACAGGAGGTGAGAGGATGCACCAGATAGAGAGGGGAGAAGAACAGGCAGATCAACAGAAGTACACTGCTGAGGGAGCAGCAGACAAGGCAGGAGAGGTCTGCTGCACCATGTGGGTCCCTCCCTGGCTGGCAGCAGGGATCGAACTCCTGCTGCAGTGGCTGCTTCATAGTGCGTTGCTTAACCCACTGCACCACCAGGGAGGCCCCTGAGAGATCATTGTTTGAAAGGGCTCTCCTAGGGCCCTCCCTGGTGGTGCAAGGGGTTAAGTCTCAGTACTATGAAGCATCCGCAGCCACTGCAGCACGAGTTCGATCCCCAGCCAGGGAGTGACCCACATGGTGCAGCAGACCTCTCCTGCCTCCCTGCTGCTCCCCTCAGCAGTGTGCTTCAGTCCATCTGCCTGTTCTGCTCCCCACTCTGTCTCTGGTGGATCCTCTCACCCCCCTACACCTCTGGCCTGCACCCCAGCTCTTGTGTGCATGAATAAATCTCTAAAGGAAAAATAAAGGGTTACCCTAGGAAAAAGTTTATGAACTACTCACCTAACCTGACTTCTGCACTTTACGGAGGGGGAAACTGAGGCAGGCTGTGACTAGCACACACATTCCTAGGACCCCACCTGATGCTCTTCCTGCCTGCTGCCTTCCCGTCACCCCGCACCTGGTCTAATGGACTCCGCTGGGTAAGAAAAGGCTTGCCGTAGTCTGAGTGGACAGGAACACAGTTTCTGGGTGCAGGGGGACCTCTGGGTTCACTGCATGGCCGCCCCCGCCCCCACGTCACCTGCACTGGGTCAGGCCGGGCGGGCAGGAGACGAGCTGCGCAAGGACAGGTGGTATGTGCTGCCCCCCAGGGGCCCAAGGGGCACCCGCACGAGGAACAAGGCCCCCCACACACCCACCCGGATTTTGTCATTCTCCGTCTTGTCCTCCAGATCCTCGTCAAATTCCTTCTGGGGGTAGAATTCAATGCCGTTTACTTCAAGCTCTTTGCGAACCTACAGGTGGAGGAGAAGCGAGGCGGGCAGGCGTCAGGACGCTGGGAATGCTGTGCAGGTGTGGGTGTGTGGGCGTGCGGGCGTGGAGACCAGAGATCAGCAACCCGAGGGCCGAGCACAGCCAAGGCAGCCCGCAGATCCTGAATAAGCGCGACCCAGCCGTAAAGCGCCACAGCACAGCTGAGACCAGGAAGTCCGGGGCTCAGCTTCCTCACCCCTGGACCATCGGATTAGGGTTTACGCAAGCAGCACAGCTCGGGTCCAGACCCCGCATGGGCAGTGCTCGCACGCCTCCAAGTCTCTTTCTGTCTGCAGGGAAGAGATGCCGGCCCCCCGCCCCCACCCCAGGCCTGTTTGCCCTCTTTCAAAACTTGGCTGAGGTCTTGCCGCCTCCTCCAGGAAGCCACCCAGAACCTCCCCAGGGCCTACTTGATGGTGAGTTCTTGAGGGCTCAGGATTAAGAGGGAGCCGAGGTGGGGGGGGGGGGTTGATAACCAGGGGCAGGGGATGCTGAGCTGGGGCAGGGAGGACGGGTCAGGGACAGAAGAAGGTGACCGGAAGGGCGGGGGAGGGCAGCCTCTCACCCTTTGCTTGAACTCAGACTTCTCCTCCAGGGTCATGGTGTCCGCCTTGGCGATGACGGGGATGATGTTCACCACCTTGCTGAGGTGCTTCATGAACTCCAGGTCCAGGGGGCGCAAGCTGGGCCCAGAGGAGCCGGCCGTCAGAGCCCCACGCCCTCCCTGCTCACCGCTGCAGACCACAGCGGGGCTGGCCTGGGCAAGAGGCCGCCCCTCCCGACAGGCGGGCGCCTCACAGCCTGCCCAGCCTCGTGCCCCTCGGGCGCGCCAACCTCTCCCTCCTGGGGGCTTTTCTGAGCAGGGGGCTTCTCCCTCCTGAGGACAGCTGGGGACTGTTGTCCCAGCCCAAGGGGCTCTGGCACGGCTGCTCTTGTGTGTCTGTCCACAGGACGGCACTTCCGCATGGGTGCCCCCCGGCCCCCACTGCCCTGCAGGGGCCCAGCAGGGGCCTGGCTGTCCCTGGTGTGGGAGCCCAGTTCCCCTGGATGCTGGGACCCCCTCTGGGCTGTACTTCGTGGGCTCTACTTGTGAGGTTGGGCAGTCTGCACCTTGGTGGGCCCCAGGTCGGGTTCTGGGGAGATAAAGCTAACCTGTGAGGAAGCTCCTGGCCCCCTCGACCCGTCACCTGCTAAGTGCCTGGCTCCTCAAAATGGGGGGCCCGGTGCACGACCCATGCCCGCAGAGACTGGCCTCTGGCCCAGCCTGGGGCCACCCAGCAAGAAGTGCCAAGGGCCTCCTCTGTCCCCAGCAAGTGCCCCTGGGAGCACGGCCCGTGCCTGCTCTGGCAGTCCACGTGCCACAGGCAGCCCCGCCCGCCGCACGACCAGGGCATGTCAGGCACAAGCCCACCTTCCAGCTGGGCACCCGGCTCAAGCTGGACCGGCCACCCCCCGACGCCCCTCCAGCTCCAACACCGGCGGGCCCGAAGCCCTGCCCCTCTCCCCGCTTCTCCCTTCCTGCTGCCCCCATCCCAGCCTGGTGCAAGGTGGGCATCCCCTGAGGGCTGAGGCGCCCTCCCCTGGCAGATGCCACCCTGCTGTGGTTCAGGGACACCCGCGGGGGCGCCCCCTCTGCTCTGCCCTCCTGGCAGGAAGCTCAGACTGCTCTGGGCGAAGTCGGGAATCGCAAGGTCCCAGGCCCGCGCTGGCCGCCCCGGGTGCTGGGGCTGCACCAGGAGCGGGCAGCTGCAGCCGCTGGGGGGCACTCACGAGTGTCCCGTGGGGGAGATGAAGTAGAGGCAGCAGTGCACGCGCGTGTCGGGGATGCGCTTCTTCCTGGCGATGTTCACCTCCTCCTTCAGAAACTTCTCGTACTGCTCGTTGATGTACTTCTCGATGGGCTCCCAGCTGCGGGGCGAGGAGGGCAGAGAGCCGATGCACGTCCCAGAAGGACGGGCCCTGGGGGCTCAGCTGGCCAGGGTCCCTCATACATGTCCATGCACAGGCCCCTGGACACCTGCTCCCCGGTCCCCCAAGGGCCCCCAAGAGCATCTCGTTAGCAAAGGCGGAAGCCCCGCCCACCCCTCCCCGGCCAGTCTCTGCCTGCGCTAAGGGAACCAGCACCCCGTCATCACTTATCAGCTGGGGGGCTTGGGGGAGTCTGCCCCGCTCTGAGGCTGTTTTCTCATAATTAAAATAAGTAATACCAGGCGCTCGGAGGACCCAGGGAAGGCCGAAAGCACAGCTGCGCGGGGCCCTGGCGGCCTCCGCCGTGGGGCCGAGCCGGAGCGCAGCCAGGCACGCGCGGAGCACACCCCATCGCAGAGCCCGCGTGCCGGGGACCTCCCGCCTGGAGCCTGAGCGCCCCCTTCTGGCTGGACGCTGCCACAGCAAGCTCTGTGCCCTGGAGCGGGGCAGGGTTTGGGGGGCGAGGGGGTCCAGGGCGCACAGCTCCCTCCTGTTTTTCACTCTCCATCCAGGACTACAAGGTCTCGCCCACAGGCCAAACCCTCTGGCACAGCCTGCAGGACCTGCAGTGGCACCCGGCGCCCCAGTTCTGTCTGCCCCGCTGCCAGCTGTCACCGATCCACTCTGGCCTGCAGGCGGCCCTCGCCTGAAATCCCCTGGGCCCGGGGCCCTGGGCCCTGCACCCTGCACCCCGACCGACCGTCCTTACAGCCCCTCAGCAGGCCTCCCGCTTGGCCCGGCAGGTAGTGCGCCCACCCGGCTCACGTCTGCCCCGCGGGCTCTAGGTGGACTCCCGCAGACATATACCAGTTCTCATTGTTGATCTGGTCTCCGAAGCCTGGCGTGTCGATGACAGTCAGCTTCATCTTGACCCCTCCTTCTTCTATCACTGCGGGGTGAACAGAAAAGGCACCAAGGGGGGTCACCCCTCCCGCTGATGCCAGGGAGCCCCAGGATCCTTCCTTCTTCCTTGCGGGAGAAGTGAAGCACAGGGTCCTCCCCACTGCCCACCTCCGTTCACGCTGTTCCCTGCACCGGGAACCCCTCCCTCCGCTCTACCTGTCTCTTCCCACCCAGGTCCAGCCCCAGCCTCTCTCCTGGACTTGGGGTCTGAGGATCACCCCCTGAGCTTCAGGCCCGTTCTACCCCATCTGGGGGCGACCTTTGTCCTGAGCCTCACACCCCCAAAGTCCCTCCTTCTCCCTTTCTGGCAGAGGCCGGGCTGACCGTCACAGCCCCTCCGGCCCTCACCATGCCCCACGGCCTTGATCTCCACGGTCTTGGGGATCTTCTCCTCACGGGCCCAGCTGGAGGCCTTGCGGCTCACTTGGGATTTGAAGAGAGTGTTGACCAGCGTCGACTTGCCCAGCCCACTCTGGCCTGCCACGAGATGGGAGGGTGAGCAGCAAGGGGACCCCAGGTCCGCCCCAGCCCGCTGAGCCCCTGAGCAGGTGCCAGCTGGGGCCAGGAGGGCTGAGGAGGGGCAGGTGGGAGCGCCACCTACAGGTGGCGTAGGGGAGACACAGTGGGATTCTGAATTCCCTCTTTGCTGGAGCCCCGGGACCATCAGGAAAGGGGGTGTCAGGCTGAGCATGTGTTCAGGGGCGCTGTTCGGGCTTTGGGCTTTCTGCTTGAGTTGGATTTTTCACCTTTGATAACACTGGAAGTGGTCACACAATCACTGTACATCTGCTGCCGCCTCTTCGTGCATGGACACGGGAGCTAAACCCGCCTTCCTGCACCCCTCAGCCCCCCAGTGGAGCCCCTTGCCCTGCTGAGGGGGTCCTGGACAGAACAGTCCCCACCGATAACTCATAATCCAGGACCAGCCTGTAGCGCCGCTGGCTCCTTGGCCGCTCTGGTACATGGTGGTTAGTGCCCAGGGGCTGAGAGGCCGAGCCGGGGGTGCTGAGAAGCCTGGAGCATCCTCGTGGGCCTGGGAAGGGAACTTGGAAGAGCCCAGCTGGGGCCCCAAGTGCACTGGCCCATTGGCTGCTCTGGCCTTTAGTCTCCGAGACAGGGTGGGGGGTGGGATGGCAAGTCAGGGATGGGTCCCCCCCTCTGCCTCCACACAACCACAGTGGCCAGCTGGAGCGGGGTCTTAAAAAGGCTGCATCTGGGGGCCTCCCTGGTGGCACAAGGGGTTAATTAAGCACCGCACTATGAAGCATCCGCAGCCACTGCAGTGCAAGTTTGATCCCCGGCCAGGGAGGGGACCCACAGGGCGCAGCAGACCTCTCCTGTCTCCCCGCTGCTCCCCTCAGCAGTGTGTTTCAGTCCATCTGCCTGTTCTGCAGACTGCTCTGTCTCTGGTGACTCCTCTCACCCCCACACCTCTGGCTTGTACCCCAACTCTTGTGTGCATAAATAAATAAATCTTTTTTTAAAAAAAGAGTCTGAAGTTAGGATGAGGGACTTGATTAATTTTGCAGGCTGCAAAATCATTGACTGGCTGGCCAATGATGAAGGGGACCTGCGTCCAGGAGGGACAGTGTTACATAGTGTGGTCTGGGCCAGGTCACCTGCCACTGATATTTTTTTTTTAAAGATATACTTATTTATGCACACAAGAGCTGGGGGACAGGCCAGAGTCACAGGAGGTGAGAGGATGCACCAGAGACAGCGTGGGGCACAGAACAGGCAGATCCACTGAAACACACTGCTGAGGGGAGCAGCAGGGAGGCAGGAGAGGTCTGCTGCGCCCTGTGGGTCCCCTCCCTGGCTGGGGATCAAACTCGTGCTGCAGTAGCTGCAGAAGCCTCATAGTGCGGTGCTTAACCCACTGCGCCACCAGGGAGGCCCTCCTGTCACTGATTCTTGAGATAAGAAGCTTTTACCAGAAAGTAAACCAACCACGTCCCGGAGCACACTATTTAGTTCAACTGGTGTTTTTTGACAGCAAAACCTAGCTGCTCCCCACTCTGGCCCGGCTCCTTATCCTGAACAGCACAGAGCTGGCGGCCGAGGCAGCCCAGGTGAGTGCGAACCTGGCCTGGGGTGGTGGACACAACTCTGAGCGGGCAGCCTGGGCAGCGCACCAGGTCAAGTGGGCGGGGTCTGGTGACTGATGGGTGGGGTGGAGGAGGAGGAGAAAGGGAGGTGCACCCTCAGGCCACCAACCTGAGAGCCAGGCTGCCTGTGCACACCGCCCCACACCCCCTGCCCTGGGGGAGGAGGGGCCGGCGCCTCTCCCCCTGCAGAAGCCAGGGCTGAGGCACAGGCACAGTCCTCGGCACCTCCTGCCACCTGCAGCCCGCCACCCGCAGCCCACCACCGCACCCAGGGCCGCCAGGACCGCCCGTACCAACGACCATGATGTTGAAGTCGAACCCGGTCTTCATGGTCTTCTTGCGCATCTGCTCGATGATGCTGTCAATGCCGATGTAGCCCAGGAGGGCGGGGTTGATGCTGGTGGGCTTCATGGGCACCGCCGGCTTAGGCCTGGGCTCGGGCACCAGCTCCGACATGGCTGCGTCCGTCCTGGTCTCTGGGAGCCCTGCAAAGGTAAGGTGAGCAGGGTGGGCCGGAGGGAAGAGAGGGCCCAAGAACGTCCAGGCTGGGGGTGGGAAGGGACTTCAGGGGCCACCCCAGAGGCCCCACGGGGGGAGGGTGTGCCTGGGGCTCAGTGCCCATCTCCACTGTGGCTGGGCCCCCTGTAGACATGCCTCCCGCCTCCAGCACCACATCCGAGGCTAACCCCAGCTTCCTGCCCATCATATGACCGCCACTGGGCCCAAGAGCTATTGAGGGGGGCTGTGCCGTGCATGACAGGCTGGTGCATTACAGGCTGGCTCGAGGCCTCTAGCAGACGCTGGTGTTTAAGCTCCCCAGTGTGACGGCCAAAAACTTCCCCAGACGGTGCCTAATGCCCCCTGGGCAGCAGCGCCAGCAGTGGAGGGCCTGGTCTAACTCCTGGGCAGCTCCTCAAATAAAGGGCAAAGACCTGGGGGGCTGGGCCTATGCTGTCACTGCCCTCAGGGGCTCTGTCTCTTAGACATCCCTGACACCCCCAGAGGGCATATCTTTCCCAGACTCCTGGCGCCTCCTCTGCACTCTGCTGTCCTCGGAGCCCCCGACACCCTCCTGGCTATGGTCTGAGTGTGCAGGAGGCACGAGAGGGGGAGGAGGACCGCCCAGGTGGCCAGCGAGCGCGGGGCACTGTGGGATGTGGGAACAGAGGCTGAGGACCAGCCTGCCAGGCAGACCCTGCCATGTCCGCGCACGAGGAGCCCGTGCGTCCTGGGCACTGCCGCAGGCGCCCGCTGAGGGCCCCATTCCTGACTGCCCGCCGCCGCGTGGACATGGAGCCCCTCCCCGCACGGACTGTTCCGTCATCCGTGAAGGGCTGAGGGTCACGGCTGAGCTCCGGAGCGGATGCTGTGCTCAGAGCAGCTGGGGGCAGCGCCTCTGGCTCCGGACCCGCCGGCCCTGCCCTCCCAAGCTGGCCGTCAGGGGGACATGGATGGTGCGCACGACGGCACTTGTTACAGCTCCCCGCAGAGGTGCACGGGAGCCCGGATGGAGCAGCAGATGGGAAGAGGGCACAGGTGTGCCTCCTGCCCCCAAACCCCAACTCAGCGCCCCTCGCCCGGGGCCCACCAGGAGTCCGTTCTCGCACCCAGCACCTGGCCCTTCCACGGGTCCTGGCAAGACTCTCCCAGCAGGCGGCTCTTCTCCCTGTCCCCTCAAGCACACACAAGCTGACAAGGCCTCAGGAGCTGTGCCTCCCTCCTGCCGCCCAGAAGCAGGTGTCAGCCCCACGGCTCCTGATGGCAGCAAGCCTGTCCCGGCCGCAGCAGCTGACCCCGGCAGCCTGGCTGCTCCCACGTGCCCCACATGGTGGCCCAGCTGCACCAGAGGCCCCCCTCTCCCTGCCCCTGCTGCTCCCCCTTTCCACGTCCCTCCTGCCTGCACAGCTGAGCCCCTTTAATCACCACCATCTGTGTGTGGGGGGGGGCAGGGGTGTCTTACCCCATTTTACAGGTCTGAAAACTGAGTCTTGGGTTATTGACAGGAGTTTTACTACGTATTCCTGGGACACGTGTGTCCTTGCCTGGCCTGCCAGCCACAGCCGCCAGATCACCCCAGCGGCGGACCTGGCTGTTGAGAAGCCTGTGGACCCATGTAGCGCTGGGGCGGGTCCCCCCACAAGCAAGCCACCTCCCGTTCATCCCGCCTGCAAGCACCTGCTGACACCCTCTGTGTGTACCTGCTGGCAAGATGCCCGTCCAACCACATGCCAACGACACACCAGTCACGTGCCAGCCACCACCCGCCAGTCACAAGTGCTATGAACAGACCCCTGGCTGCTGTTGCTGGGGACTCTGCCCACCCCAGCCCAGGACTCGCTCCTGCACCCCATTCCCCTGCAGCCCCGGGATGATGTGGGTGTCCCTCCTCTGTGCCGCCTTGGGCCCCTGAAGACCTGAATCCTCATTGCATTCATTCATTCATTCACTCACTCACTCGCTCCATCCCATCCGCGTTGCATTTCTGTGGTCAAACAGGAAGCTGCTGCAACCATGCCCCAGGCTGAAGACCAAGAGCACTTGGGGACCCCAGGCTAGGCGCTCCCCGAGGGCCCGCTGGTTGGTGAGGGCAGCCTGGCCTGACAAGTTCAGACAGCCCTCCAGGCCGCTCTGCCCCTACAACCTTCTGGTCTCTCCATGCCAAGCTGGGCGGCTGACCCAGGCTTCAATCGTAGCTGGGTGACGCTGTGAGCCTCCCTTTTCTCCTCAAGAAGGGGTAAGACCTACTCGTGGGGGAGCTGTGAAGGTTACACAGAAGCAGGGACGTGAGTAATTCCCTTCTGGGGCTCCGGGCCTGCCCAGCGTCCTCCAGTCTGGGCGCTCCCTGCACACTCGCGGTGAGTGAATGAATGAGCTGCATGTACGAGTGACCCTTTCTCCTCCCCTGATGTAGTTCCCCTTGCAGGGCAGCTGACCCCGGCCAGCAAAGGCTCCTGGGCCGCGGGCAAGGGAGTGTGTTTGGACTCTCCCTCTGGCAACGGGCAGTAGAGGGGTGTCTGCAAGGGTTGAAAGGGCTCAGCGTGGGGTCACAACAGGACACAGCTGAGTCTGCCACCCCGCCTAGAAGACCCTCAAGGCCCCTCCTAAGCTCCCCGCCACCCCTGGGCCCCTGGAGAGGAGGGAATCTGTCTGCAGCACCCCCTGCCAGGAGCCACCTGCCCCAGGAGTGTTCCAGGGAGAGGCCCTGTCCACCTGCCTCAGCTCTGCCTGGGCCCCCACAGAGAGCGCCTGCACCCCCAGGCCAGATGAAAGGCTCAGTCTTTCTGTGGCCTGGGGACCCCACCCCTCTGTTGGAAGTGGCCGAGGGAGGGAACCTTTCCAGAACAGCGCCTGCCTCGGTGGGTGGGGTGGGGGTGCGTCCTCCCTTCTAGAGATGAAGACCTTCCCCAAGCCCCCAGCCTCTAGAGCCTCAAGCCCCAGCCCCCACCCCCAGGGGCCATTTCGGTCCACCAGAGCCCCAGCTCTGCGAAGAAGAATCACAAAAGATACGAGCAGAAGGCCCCGGGGCACCCCTTCCCCCACCCAGCCCGCCAGAGGCCAGCGAGTTCCCCTGGAGACCACCAGCTGGTGCCTGTCTCGGGGTGCGCCCCGCTGCCAGTGGGGGAAGGGGTCCATGGCAGCGCACGGGTCTCTGAGCCGGTGTAGGTGGCCCCGATACCTGCGCGCGGTGTGCGTGTGCGCGCGTCTGGCGCCCCAGCCGGGTCTATCTGTGCGCCCCTGGGCCCCGCTCGCTCGTGCGCCCGAGGGGCTCTGCACGGCCCCGCGCCCCGGGGGGTGCATCTCCGGATCTGGGCGTCCTGAGGAGTGTGCCGCCGCCGTGCGCCCGTGCAGATGCCCCCGCGCGTGGGCTCCTCGGCGCTGCCACCCTCCCCCGAGCGGCACCTCCAGCCGGGCTCCCGGGCCGCATCTCCTCCCTTTGGCCGGGCGGCCGCCTCACCTTTGGACATGAATCCTCCTTTGTCTCCGTCCCTCCGGGAGATGCTCAGGGCGCGGGGCTGCACGGCTGAGCCGGGCGCGGGCTCCCCCTGGGCCGAGCGGCGCCTGCAGCCGGGCCTCGCCCCTCCGCGCTCTGCGGCCCCCCGCCCGGCCCGCGGCCCGGCCGCGCCACCCCTGCGCCCCGCGCCGCCGCGCCCGCCCGGACCTGGCTCGGCTCGCTGGGCGCCGCGCTGCCCCTGCCCGCGCGCACCGAGGCCGCCGCCGCCGCCGCCGCCGCTGCCACCCGCCCACGTGACCCGCGGCCGCCGGCCCCTCCCCCTCCGCGGGGCCCGCGCCCGCACCGCCGCCCGCACGCGCGCACGCGGGAGCGGGCACCGGAGACGCGCGGCCGCCGTGCCCGCGGCTCGGGATGCCGCCCCGCGAAGGTGCGGGCATCCGCGGCCGGCCCCTTCCCGGGGCGGGCGCCGGCCTCGACCCTCTCTCTGGCCGCGGAGCCCGAGTCAGGGGCCGGGATGCTGAGCGCCGTGACCTTGGCCGGTCGGGAACTTTCCCGAGCCCGATTCACTCGGTAGGAAACGCTCCTGAGAGCGCCAGCGCCCGGGGACACGGCGAGGACGACCGACTCTGTCCTGAAGGCTCTGGTGGGTCTGGGGGCGGGGTGGCCAGATGCTGGACTGTTCTAATGCGGGGTGGGCT
Organism: Galemys pyrenaicus; assembly: GCA_019455555.1. Lineage (NCBI taxonomy): Eukaryota > Metazoa > Chordata > Mammalia > Eulipotyphla > Talpidae > Galemys > Galemys pyrenaicus. Next base: position 551,129 of record JAGFMF010011642.1, on the reverse strand, counting down.
GAGCAGCGGGTTCTGTGGGTGCAAGGGGGGGCGGGTGCAGTGGGAGGATTTCTTGGAGGAGGTGAGGGCCAGCTGGAAGGCACAGGGGCATGGCAGGGGAAGAAGGGAAGGGAGAGGGATCGGCGCAGGTGAAGGCAGCTAGCGGGGACAGCCACGTGGTGCTGTGGCCCGCTCAGTGCCCAGATGCCCCCGGAGCAGGCCTGTGACTGAGGGAGCAGAGGCTGGGGCGCACAGGCCTGGGGCGCTAGCTCCTGGAGCTGGGCTCTGAGAGAGCATCATGGGAAGTCACAGCTGGAAGAGCTGCGGTCAAGTGCAGGAGTCCCCGGTGGGGGAGGTGGGGGAGAGCCCTGGGGAGGGGGGAGCTGGACAGGTGACAGGTACTGAGGAGGAGACTGGGCTGGACTGGATGGCATGAAGGAGAAAGGAGAGAAGGGGATACCCGGTTTCTGGTGTAGGAGTGCCAGCAGCTGAGACAGCAAGAGCAGAGCGGAGTCAGCTCCAGAAGAGAAGAGGCATCTCGGGCCTTGGCCTGGAGCTGAGGCCAGAGGGCTGCCTGGGGCACCGGCCTTTCAGAGCCGAGGGGGCGGGGCCAAGGCATCGGGGGCGGGGCCAAGGCCGCAGGGGCAGGGGTGAAGAGCTGAGCCAGATGAGCCGCCCCAGCGTGTGCACAGCGGGAGACCCAGCAAGCCAGTGACGCCCGTGGCCAGGGGCGTCCCAGCACCCCAGAATCTGAGCCTTTGAAGTGCGAGGATGTCTCTCCAAGGGACCACCCCAGGATCTGGGGGCCACCGGCCACCAAGCAGCCTCTGGGCTGGAGCCCCGCCCCTCCTCCCTGAGACCAAATGGGCTCCAGCCCCACTTGTATGCGGCCGGCAACGGACCCCTGCCCCACATTTCAGCACTAAGGGGCCGTGGGCGGAGCCCCAGAAAGAGACAGCCAGGCCAGGTGCGACACCTGTAAAGCAACTGCCATTAACCCGGAAGGTCTCAGGTGTGGTCCCTGACCTAGTCTCTCCTCCACGTATTACCCCCAGAAACCTTCCTTCTGCTGTCCTCCCTCAGCTTGACCTCTGCCCAGCAGGTGGGGACCCGGCTCAGGTGCATCCACATTCTGCCAGTTCCCGCCACTCAACCCCACTTCCGCCCACACCTCCAGCTCCGACCTTGGAGTCCTGCTTCCTCTGTCCAGCTATCCAAGCACAAACCAGCCAGACCCGTGCACCCCGGCCCCCCACAGCCTCCTGGAACAGCCCCCGCCCCGTTCTCGGCATCTACCTTCGGCTTCTCTGGCCAGGTCCAGCGTGGCAGCCGCTGCTGCGGGGTCCAGGGCTTGGTCTGTGCTTCTGTTGGGCATCAGTGGGTTAGAATCCACGGTGGCAAAGTCCCCGGTGGCTGGGTTCGGGGTGACTGGCATTGCCCACCCCAGGGTTGGGCCCAGTCTGGCTCTGTCCAAAGCCGCCAGGTCTGCAGTCACGCCCAGCTTGATGGCATTGGCTCGAGCGCAAACCACGGCCGTGTCTGACCTGGCCGTGCCCGGCTTGGCGGGGCCTGGTGCGGCCCAGTCCATGGCCGCGGCCCTGGGGGCTGCAGCGTCTGCCTTTGCGGCACCTGCACTCACTCTGGCTTTGCCCAGCGCGTCTGGGGCTGGGAGCGCCAAGTTCACGAGCGTGCCCGGCTTGCTGGCGCCCACAGTAGGCGCGTCCGAGGCGGAGCTCTGCTTGGTCTCCAGAGTGGGCAGCTCTGTGCCTGTGTCCACCCTGGGTGTGCGTGCGGCAGCCAAATTGACAGCCAAGTGGGGCCGGTTGGTGGCCACTGCAGCTGAGGGTCGGGCTGTGCCTGGCCCTGTTGTGTCCAGAGTAGCCAAGTCCAAGGCCATCGCAGGCCCCGGGGCAGGGCTGGTCGGGGTGGGCCTCTGCAGATGCACCCGCGATCTTGGGAGGCCCCTGGCCCGGCTCCTGCCCCTTCCTTGGGAGGCTCTGGCAGGCATGTGGACAGTGACCGGGGCCGGGTGCCTCTGACCCGCCGGAGGGCCTGGTGGGCCCTGGGTGAGCCGGGCCTGGAACGGGAGGGCCAGGTAGGAGCTCACCAGCGGCTTCCCCGCAAGGGGCATCCGGCTGGGTCTGGCCACATGTGGGTTCCCTGGACCTTCGGAGTGGACCCTGCTCCCTGGCATGAGGGCCACGGATGACGGGCCCGGCACGGGCATCCTTCCTTTTCCATGGACGGTGGCCTCCTGGCCCAGCGTGGGCAGCTCGCCCCAGGGAGAAGGCAGGGGGTGCAGCGGCCAGGCCTGGCTGTTCTGGCGGAGCGTCAGGGAGATGGAGCTGAACTTCCTGGGCGCCAGGGTGTCCCCTGGCTCCTGTGGGGGCACGCTGTGGGCCCTGGCCGCGAGGCCCGGACGGCTGGACGCCTGGGGGATGTGGCTCTCGGGGAAAGAGTCCAGACGAATGGTCTTCCTGAGCACGGGGGTGAGGGGGGACACCCCTCCTGGGAGCTTCAAGGAGCGGGCAGGGCCCCCCAGTCGGTGGCTGCGGGACGAGGGTGCAGGGCTGGGGGCTCGTTGCGGCCTCATCTCAAAGGCGTGCTCCATCTGCGGCCTCCTCTTCCCCTGTGGCAATCAGCAGGAGGTGAGGTGGGGCGCTGAGGCCTGGGGGGCCTGCCCTGCCCTCCCGGCAAGCAGCCCGCACTGCCAAGTCTGCAGGGACCCTGAGGGGGGCACTTCCAGGTCCCTGGGGGGTACCTCACATGCTGGGGCTCTCACACACATGGCCGCATGTGGAAAGCTGTCCAGTCGTGGCCTCTCCCTTTGCCCGAGAGCAGCCCTGTCTCTGCAGGGACAGTCCTTGGGGGTCACGGCCACCTGTTCAGGGGCCCCAGAGGAGGCGGTCACCTTTGGGGCCCAGCACCTCCGTCCCTTCTAGAAGGAACCAGAGGACTCCGGACTCATGCCCCAGCAGCCAAACAGGAGTTCGGGCATCCAGGGAGGAGGCCAGGAGCTGGCCCCGCTGGCTTGGGAGCACGTCTGCATGCACCTGGCTCTGTCTGCCCAGAGGCAGGAGAGGCCTGGCGGCCTGGTGCTGGGGCCAGCACCGGAGCCAGAGCCGGAGAAGGTGAGCTGGCCGCAAAGAAGTAACTCGGGCCCACGGGAGACTGGACCAGCTTCTGCCTTGGGAGCCCAGGCCGGAGGGGAGATGGAGCAGCAGTGCAGACTTCGGTGTCAAAGCGAGAAAGTGGCCTCTTTCTGAGAAGCGAGAGCCTCTGAGGCTGTCCTGGGGGCAGAGGCTCCCCCAGTGGGCTGGGCCCTGGGAGAGCGCAGGTGGGGCTGGGGAGAAGCGGTCACCCAGGGCAGTAACGGAGGGTCGGAGGGCGCCAGGTGAGTGGGCCCGGGTGGGGCGGAAGGAGACCACCCAGCACAGGGCTGGAAGCAGCAGGACCTTCTGGGGGCTTCCAGCTGGTCTGCGTGCAACGAGCCGTCTCCAAGGGGCCAGCTGGTGCCCACTCTGGGCTCCGTGTAACTCACCCTTGGGAATAAAGTCGCTTCTGTGCTGTCAATCTGTTGTTTTCAACACATGGTCCTGGGGGTACAGGGGATGTCGGGGTGCTCCTGGGAGAGGGGAGCTGATGCTATAGCCGGCTCCCTCAGGCCTGGATGGGGGACCTCCCCAAAGTGGTGCTCCAGCCCCTTGCCCCTCTCCAGTCTCACGTAGTAGCCAGAATCATCTGGGCCTCCCCTCCACCTCCTCCATTCAGCCCTGCCCGGCCCACCCACCTGGGCACGTACCCACCCACCCCTGGTGGAGAGCAGGCCCCGGCAGGGCTTCTGAGAGCTGTTTGTTCTGACACCCCCAGGTCTCCATCCCCTCGCTGAGTCTCTGCGCCCTTCCCTCCCCCCCACACACAGTACCCACCTACCTCGATCACGGACAAGAAAGGCCGCGGTCCTCAGTCTGGAATGCTGAGGCGGGTGCAGGCCCCTCACCTGGCCCGCACCTGGCGATTCACCACGGCGACCGGCTCGGGCCTCCTCCCTCTGGTCCCCTCATCGGCTGCCACCCAGCGTCAGGTCACAGTGCCCGGCCTCCAGCTGTGTCCCCAGCCCAGTGGGCTGGCTCTGGGGCAGGGAGGGGCTGACGGCACAGGAGTGGGCGGCCGTGAATGCTGTTCTGAGCTTCTGGAATCCCGAAGGCCCAGGGGAGGCTCTTCCGGGCCAGGCTGAGCTGCCCTGGACACACAGCCACCTGGGGGTGCCCTCCCCAAATCTGCTGTCTCCCAGACTCTCACCCCAGAGAGATGTCTCCAGAAAGAATAGGACACTGCAGATACATGCACTGCAGGCCCAGGCCAAGCCCACTTCTGTCTCCCTCCCTCCCCCCACGCCCTGTCAGGCTCTGGGGGGTCTTGCCCACCCTGACTGAGATCTTTCCTTGAGAAAGGAAGGGGGCTCCTGGAGGCTACCACTGGGACCGGCTCCTAAGGTGGCTGCTCCCCAGACCCCTGCCCGCGCCAGCCAGGCCAGGATCCGAGGCCCTGAGGATGAAGACAGGGCCCAGCCCTGGGCCCCAGGAGATGGGCACCCGCCATTCTGGTGGGGCCTGGCCAGGTGCCGTTCTGCCTCCGGCCAGCTACCATGCACGACGCACAGAGCTGGGCCGGGAGCAGCTGACCACTGTCCCCGGGCCCTTACCGTGCTGGGAGGTGGCAGCAGCCGGCCTCGGCCCTCACCCTGCGCCGGGAACTGGGTGCCGCCTTCTCCCGGCCTCTTCTCCCATCCTTACTGGCCACCTGCCCTTGCTGACACGGACGTGGCCGCCACGCGAGGACGCCGCCCTCCTTAGCTTCTGGAGCCTGCTGCCCAATGGAACCTTCTGGATAATGGGAATGTTCTATGTGACGGTGGGCCCCTGGCCACGGCCAGGTAGCCACTGAGGACCAGCAGGGTGGTCGCGGCCGCCGGGGGAGAGCATTTTCGTTTAATTTCATGTTATTATTTTTTGGCTTTTTAAAATTTATTTTACTTACAACGTTGGCTTTCTTGTCCAGGTGTCATCCCCATAGAATTTCTGGCGCCAATTCCCCCGTGCTCCGTCCCCACAGTCCCTTGTGCTCCTCCCATCCCCGCCTTGGTCCCAGTCCCTCCCTCCTCTCTGCAGAATGTCCGTGATCTGTACTTGTCTGTTTGGTTTTGTTGTTGTGATGTTTTATTTCATTTGAAGCCGTGGCTGTCGTATTGGACAGCGTAACCCTGAAGGCCTGAATTTTAATCTTCCCTGCGCCCCAGGCCAGGCAAGAGCCAAGCTCAGTCGAGTGAGTGAAATGAACCAAGGGTGTGTGCTAGGCTTTTCAAACTTGGCTGTGCCCTGGTTGCCAGGACAACCTCCTGGCAGGCTGGGGGAAGGAAGGGGGCTGTCCAGAGTCCTCAGGTCCCCGCTCCTCTGCTCCTCGGCTCCTTTTCTTTCTTTTTTTTTTTTTTGCTTTATTTATTGATGCACACAGGATCTGGGGCACAGGCCAGAGTCCCGAGAGGTGAGAGGAGTCACCAGAGACAGAGTGGGGAGCAGAACAGGAAGATCAACCAAAACACACTGCTGAGGGGAGCAGCGGGAGGCAGGAGAGGTCTGCTGCGCCCTGAGGGTCCCTCCCTGGCCGGGGATCGAACTCGCGCTGCAGCAGATGCGGATGCTTCACAGTGCTGTGCTGAACCCACTGCACCACCAGGGAGGCCCTCTGCTCCTTTTAAGTAGGGCCCAAGGACTTCCCGCGGTTTCTTCTAGCTTGAAGGTTTAGATTCCTCCATCTTGCTCCCTGCCAGGCTGTTAGGGCCTGGGAGCCAGGAGAGCCTCTGAGTCTCTGCATGCCCCCTGCACACCTGCTGGCCCTGGCGTGAGGGCGGGTGGGTCCCACGCCAGGGCTGGGTTCTGCTGCCCTCTAGCGGTCTAGACTGGCAGTGACTCTTCCTCCAGCGGAAACAGAAGTGGCCTCAGTGGACAGGGTTTTCTCCTCCCAGCCCCATGCACACTGGGGTTTGGGGCTCAGAGAGTCCACTTGGGGCCGCCTTCATGCTAGGCCCCCGGCTGATGGAGCAGCCCCTCCTGGACAGGGCAGAAGAGGGTGCACCGGTTAGTAAATGCTTCGGCCTAGACTCGCTTCTCACTGAGAAGAATGAGCGGCCTGGCCCCACGCACCCCAGGGTGGCTGGTGGCCCCAGTCAGCAGTGTCTGGCACGTAGTCAGACTCCAACTTACTGTGGACCCTACTTTCCTCTTTTTTAAAAAAATGTATTTTTTTGGGCCTTCCTGGTGTGCAATGAGTTAAGCAATGTACTATGAGGCAAACTGCAGCCACTGCAGCACGAGTTCGATCCCTGCTGCCGGCCAGGGAGGGGACCCACAGGGCGCAGCAGACCTCTCCTGCCTCCCGCTGCTCCCCTCAGCAGTGTGTTTTGGTTGATCTGCCTGTTCTGCTCCCCACTGTCTCTGGTGGATCCTCTCACCGCCCACACCTCTGGCCTATACCCCAACTCTTGTGTGCATAAGTAAGTACAGGCCAGAGGTAGCGAGGTGAGAGGATCCGCCAGAGACAGAGCAGGGAGCAGAACAGGCAGGTGGACTGAAACACACTGCTGAGGGGAGCAGTGGGGAGACAGGAGAGGTCTGCTGTGCCCTGTGGGTCCCTTCCTGGCTGGGGATCGAACTCATGCTGCTGTGCCGCGGATCCTTCACGGTGCGGCACTCAACCCACTGCGCCACCAGGCAGGCCCGACCCCGCTTTCCTCGTCCATTGGCCTTGGGAGTCCCTGTGACCTCCGCCTCAGTTCCAGCTGCAGAAACAGAGGGAAATGGACTCACCAAGGCTCACACAATAAACTGACAATTTGGCACCCATGAACCTGGCTTCCAAATCCAGGGTCCTTCACGCCCTTCAGGCCCACCCAGGGTCCCCGTGAGGGTGTCGACTGACAGAGTGAGGCCTGGGAGGACCCTGTAACCTCCACCCTTCTCCCGGAGCTGTCTCAGCCTCCCGAGCCCTTCCAGCACAGACTGGCGGAGAGTCGAGGGGGCGGAACAATGAGAAGCTTGTGCCACCCTCGGGCCGGAATCCGAACATTGCAGCGGTTCCCACGCAGACCCCTGCACATTCCCACCTCCCGCAGGTCCTGGGCCCAGACCCTGAGTGGCTCCCAGGGGGTGGGAGAGGAAGCCCCAGGCTCTGCAAACCTCCCAGCACTTCCAAACCTGAACGCAGCCTAACTGCAGGAACCCCCAAACTGCTCCAAAACCTTAGTCTCTAAGCAGACACACAGCCCCCAGCAAGACCTCCAAAAAGACTGGCTCCTTTCGTCCAACCAGGGCCCTGCCCCATGCCAGACTGGTCCATGTCAGCTGGCTGCAGGCTGAGATGAGAAGACCACCGCTCCCGTCCACAATGAACAAAATCACAATGCAAGACTAGGGCTGTAACGGGGAAAGCTGCTTAAAGGATCAGGGAAGCCTTCCTGGAGGAGGTGGCAACTGGACGGTCATCAGATTCTCTCTCTAGACCTGAACATTTTTTTTAAGATTTATTTATTTATGCACACAAGAACTAGGGTGCAGGCCAGAGGTGCGAGGGTGAGAGGATTCACCAGAGACAGCGGGGAGCAGAACAGGCAGATGGACTGAAACACATTGCTGAGGGGAGCAGCAGGGAGGCAGAAGAGGTCTGCTGCACCATGTGGGTCAGCTCCCTGGCCAGGGACCAAACTCCTGCTGCAGTGACTGCAGATGCTTCATAGTGCTGCGCCTTAACCCCTTGTGTCACCAGAGAGGCCCCTAGACCTGAAATTTACCTGAAAAAAACACCTCTGGTTGTTCTGTGTCCACCTCCTGGGCTCGGTGCTTCAACCACACCCACCACTCACAGCTCTCAGCAAGGGCTGTGCCCTCCAGCTGCCTTTGCCAGCTCCCCTTCTCCTTGTGGAGAAAACTCCTATTCAGCCGTCAAAGCCCAACTCACTAGTTATATTCCCAGGAAGCCTCTCTTGACAGCCCCTTCCCCAGGAGTCAGGCATCTCTGTTTTGCTTTTTTAGTTCCTCCCACAAAAAAAAAATCCAGTTCTGTCATCTGTCTGGTGCATGCCGTCTTGCCTGCTTTGATTCTGGGACTATTGTCTGCTCTGTCTTTGCAGTCTTGGTGCCAGGCCTGGCACTGGGCTACAGCAGTACACGGCCTGCCTCAGTGGGTCCGGGAGGCTGGCTCTGTGATGCACAGACTCACACAGTGCTTTCTGCCTTGACATTGGCCACAGCCTCACAAGCGGGCTGGGCAGGGATGACGTGAACATACCCAGTCTCTCCAGAGAACCTGACATGAGCTGAGCAAGTATCAGGCACAGGGAGGGGATACTGATGTGGGATTTCATCATCTGTGATTCTCAGGGCCTGGCACATAGAAATCATTGGTGGACCCAACTGTATATATCTAAGGCCTAGGGACATTTGCCCGTGAACTTGCAATTTAGATGAACAGTTTTATAGGATTTACTGTTGTCAGGGCTTGACCTCATTTGCTCCTGCTACAGTCCTCTGGCAGCTGGGAAAATATCTGTCTTCATGGATGCTGGTGTGTTTCTATAGGGTCTGCCATCTGGATCAACTCCTCCCCCCGGCCCCACTGAATAAAATTACCAAGACATTTCTTCATAGTATTTAGAACCAGAAAAACTGTCTTTCGTAAAGAGTCAATCTTTCCCTTCTATCATATAGCAAAAATAAAATGACCTCTTTGTGTTTCCCTTTTCTCTCTGGCTGCTAGGAAGCTCCAAGTCAAGTAACAGTATTGCAGCAGGAGTCAGAATCCAAATATTTCCTTCCCACCCCATGTCTGTGGCTCTTTCAGATGAAGCCTTCTTGGTATCCTCTCCGGGAAGAACAGGGGCAAATAAGCATTTATGTAATAAATCCTGAGGAGAAGACCAGGAAAGGATCCAGCTTTTAGAGCAAAAATTTTGGGTGCGTCCCAGTCCCTTATGTTCTCTGAGCTTCAGCTCCTCTTCAGCAGCCCAGAGGGGGCACCGATGAGGAGGCCTGGCCACTGCCCAGGTCCCTGGCAGGTTGTCACTATACTACCTGTTGGGCCTCCCTGGTGGTGCAGCAGGTTGTGCGCTGCACTGTGAAGCATCCACGACACAGCAGCACGAGTTTGATCCCCGGCCAGGGAGGGGACCCACATGGTGCAGCAGACCTCTCCTGCTCGCCCGCTGCTCCCCTCAGCAGTGTGTTTCGGTCAGTCTGCCTGTTCTGTTCCCAGCTCTGTCTCTGGTGAGTCCTCTCACCTCCCGTGACTCTGGCCTGCACCCCAGCTCTCCCATGCATAAATAAATAAATCTTAAAAAAAAAAAAATCCTCCCTGCTGGGGCTGTGAAACACCTAACTTTGAACTAGTCACACCTCAGACCCAATGTGGCCAAAATTTTTATTTTTAAAGAGGAGTCAGAAAAAGATTTTCTTGTGAAACCTCCTGACTTTTAAATGTCGTGAATTAATTTGCATTTTTTCAAAACATTGCGTTGGACACGCCAATGGCCGCAGGCCACAGCCGGTCAAGCCGGGTCCACTTCTCGAAGGGTCTGTCTGGTGGCTTGGACTGGGACTGAGGTGCAATTACATCATTTCTTCTAGCCCTGCCTCCCCCCGGCCCCTGCCCCCACCCCACCCCCCGGCACCTCAGGAGAGCTGTCTCCTTTGGGACTGTCCAAACCAGGTCTTGGGGAGCAGTCCAGGTGGGCCTGACCCAGGTCTGACCATACCCAGGAACCTGCCTGGCCTCGGGTGACTGGCTGGAGCTCTTGAGTCCTGACTCATCCCTCCCAGAGATGGGGACAGAGCTGCCCTAGTGGAGCATTAGGACAGAAAACTCACAGGCTTTGGCTGCTGGCCTTCCCCGTGGCGTGGGGGAGTTAAGTGTGCAGGGGCAAGACTGGCTTGAGGGCTGCCGTGGTGGTGCAGTGGGTTAAGCACCGCACTGTGAAGCATCCGCAGCCACTGCAGCACGAGTTCGATCCCTGCAGCCAGCCAGGGAGGGGACCCACATGGCACAGCAGACCTCTCCTGCCTCCCCGCTGCTCCCCTCAGCAGTGTGTTTCAGTCCATCTGCCTGTTCTGCTCCCCGCTCTGTCTCTGGTGACTCCTCTCACCCCCCACACCTCTGGTCTGTACCCCAGTTCGTGTATGCATAGATAAATCTTTTAAAAAAAAAAAAAAAAGACTGGCTTGAACACAGATGCTGGGAGGCTGGGCGTGGGCTCTCGGGCCCTGAGCCCTGCTACCTGCCTGTCCCACGGAGCGCCCCGTCCTTGGAGTCACTTCCCCTCCGATAGTGTCGGGGTTCCCATCGCCCACAGTCATCACTCGCGCCCTCGGCCTCTGCTCTGGCTTCTCCGTTCCCACCCATGACCACGCACAAGCCCCACTGAGCTCCAGCCCTGCCTTCCAGCCTCGCCCCCACACCCCACTCTGCTCAGCCGGCGTGGGGGAGCTCGTGATGTCCAGAACCTCGTAAGGAGGGAGCCCAAATACATTGGGACTGGCACTGCAAGGGAAACTGAGGCAGTGGGATTGGAGACCAGTGGTGTGGCTGCTATCCTCCCATTCTTACGTGGGGTGGGTTGACCAGGAAGGACCTGCCCCCCAGTCCATCCTTGGGAATCCCACTTGCCTCCCCCTCCCCCTACCAGCAGGGTCCCCCACTTTCAGGCTCACCCAGCTTGGGCTCCTTCTATGGTTTGCTCCTCCATCCCCAGCTCCCCTTCCTCCCTTAGGGACCAGCTGCCTGCCCACCCTCACATGCTCTGCCCCTGGCTCAGGGATGGGGGATGGGGAAGCTGCTTGGAAGCAGAGCACCCATCCCCAGAACACCCCCCACCCCCCCCCCCCCCCCCCCNTCAGGGATGGGGGATGGGGAAGCTGCTTGGAAGCAGAGCACCCATCCCCAGAACACCCCCAACCCCCCACCCCCTGCTCCCCTAACCCCCCAGCTCCCTTCTCCTGCCTGTGCCTGGGCTGATGAAGTTCACGCCCCTGCCCCAGCCCAAGGAGTCTGTCCCTTGACATCAAGGTGCCAGGGCCCTGTGAGCCCAGGACTGCCGGGCCACTTCCTCCAGAAGCCCAGGGAGGCAAGCAGGACATGGGGGGATGGACAGCGAGGTTGCACAGAGCCCCAAAAGCCCCAGGCGGAAACTGAACCCTTGCATTGCAGCTGCTCTCGCGCAGGCTCTGTCCCTGCCAGGTCCTGCCCAGAGGGGTGGGAGGGGGGTGGCCTGGAGTCACCAAATGCTCTGCTGGGGGAGAGGTCAAGGCTGTGAGACCACCCAGGGGTGGTCGCTGGCGCAGCAGACGCCCCAAGGGCATGGAGCTGGCAGCACCGGGTGGCCTCCCGACACCCCCCCAGCCTGTCGACCAGCCTGGAAGCTTTGCCCTAGCCGCTCCTTGCGAGTGGTGTGATTGGGGACAAGCCCTGGTCTGGGGTCAGGAGTCCCGCCCAGACCTCAGCCTGCTGCCCTGTGGCCTCGGCCTCGGCCAGTCCCTGCAAAAACGGAAAGGCAGGGGACCCCTCCGACCCCCTCAAGGAGGTGCGCGGCTTGAAGGGTCACCCAGTCGACCTGCTGGAGATGATGCTTGCAGTGAGGAGCGGCCAGGAGCCCACGTGTGACCCCGAGATATAAGGGGAGAAGGGGCCTCCCTTGCAGCGAGGAGTGGCCAAGGGCCCATGTGTGACCCCAAGATGTAGGGAGGAGAAGGGGCCAGCCTGCAGGAGGGGCACCCCTCCACGCCCCCAGCTTCTCCGGGTGCAAAGGAAGCTTCTCTGAGACCTAGCTGGGAGAACACTGGCAGCCTAGCAGCAAGTGGGAGCCGTTCGGCTGGCACTGGAGAAGCTGGACTGTCCTCCGAGGAGGAGCGTGAGAAGGGCGGAAGGCCTGTTGCTTCGCGGCCCTGGGCCTCCGTGGCACAGCTAGCAAGCAGACTTGGCTGGGGGGAGGCTCTCCTGGTTTCCAGGCGCCAGAGACCCTCAACACCCCACACTCAGGGGTCTGCCCCCGCGAAGGGCAAGCTGGCCCCCAAAGTGTCCGTGGTGCCCCTCCGGCCCCTCAGTGGGGTTCCGTCCCTGAAGGGGCCTTGGCAGCAGCTCGCCTGAACCCCTGCACGAGGAGACCCACGCCCCGCTTTCCGAAAGGAGACGCCCCAATAGCCGTGAGTGAGGTCTTTATTGTGACAGTGGGAAGCCATGGCGGGGGAGAGGGAGAGGCTGCAGTCTACTTCCAGAGCGAGGGTCCCAGCGGGCTTGGGGGTGGGGCCTGACTGGAAGAGGGGCCACAGGAAGTCCAGCCGAGGCACCCCCACACGACCCATGGGGTCAGCTCCTGTCCACCCCTCCTTCCTGTGGCCTGGGCCCTCTGCACGCCCCACCACACACTAACTCCAGGCCCGGGTCCAGGGAGGGAGCTTGGCTGGGCACTGGCCTCCCTCACGGGTCAGCGCTGAAGCTCCCCACCCCCCGGAGCTGCAGGGTAGAGCTGAGCGGACAGCGTCGGGGGCTGGGCGGGGGGCGCTCTGTAGGCTCAGGACAGGCGGGGTGCTGCAGGGTGCAGGCAGCACAAAGGCACTGGGGGCCAGTAGCGGGTGAGCCCAGAGCTGGGGCGGACAGGCATGCGGTAAGCGCTTGGGGTACACGGGCCACGCTCCCGGGCTCCCCATCCCCCCTTAGCTCCTGGAGCACCCAAGGGCCGCTGCTGGGAGGGCGCAGGACCAGGGGTCATCCTTCCTCCGCCCCAGGGCTCCAGGTTGGGCGGGGAGGGAGGGCAGGGGGTGCCTGCTGCCCACCGCCCGCGGCTCAGCTCAGGCCTCCGGTCCCCCGAAGGCCAGGTTGTCGCGGACCATGAGCGTCTTGTGGAGGTCGCGGTCCACCAGGGGGCGCTGCATGCGCCACTTGTGCGCCTCCTGCAGGCCCGGCTCGAAGTAGTAGATGCAGGCGCCGAAGCCCACGAGGATGAGGACCGAGATGACCAGGTAGACCGGGACGAACCAGTCCAGGAAGTGGGGCATCACGGCCGCCTTGGCTGCGGAGACACGGGCCGCGAGGGAGGGTCAGCTGAGGAGCCCCTTGTCCCTCCCGCCTGCCCGGACAGCGCCCCACAGGCCTCAGGCCCAGCCGTCACCTTAGGCATGGCAAGTTGGAGGCCCAGGACCTCGGCCACTCACAGCTGGAAGAGGCGGTGGAGAGGGCGTGGGGCAGGGCAGCGGGACCCACTGATTTACCCCATGGCCAGACAGAGCCAGCGCTGGAGCGTGAGAGCACTACCTAGTCTGGATCTTCTCTCTGAGCCTCAGTTTCCCATCTGTGAAGTGGAGGTAGGAGCGGGACCCACTTTTCACGGACACCCGGATGGGTCACGAGTCAGAACGTAGAGCGTCAGGCCGCCCTGGCCGGCACTCGGCGAACCACAATAAGGAGGTGTCGCCCTAACGGGGCAGCCCGTGTCTGGCCGCAGGGCGCATAAAGCCTGCTTATGCTACAGTGCACTGTGTTAAGTGTGTAACAGCATCATGCCTCTTAAAAATGTCCATACAGGGCCTCCCTGGTGGCGCAGTGGGTTAAGCAACGCAATATGAGGCAGACCACAGCCACTGCAGCACGAGTTCGATCCCTGCTGCCAGCCAGGGAGGGGACCCACATGGTGAGGCAGACCTCTCCTGCTGTGCCCGCTGCTCCCCTCAGCA
>JAGFMF010011642.1:468167-524655 GCA_019455555.1 Galemys pyrenaicus | reverse complement strand
TTTTTAAAGATTTATTTATTTACGCATACAAGAACTGGGGTACAGGCCAGAGGTGTGGGGGGTGAGAGGATTCACCACAGACAGAGCCGGGAGCAGAACAGGCAGATCAACAGAAGTTCGCTGCTGAGGGGAGCAGTGGGCGAGGCTGCGCCCTGTGGGGCCCTCCCTGGCCGGCAGCAGGGATCCAACTCGTGCTGCAGTGGCTGCGGTTTATTCATAGTGCGTTGCTTAACCCACTGCGCTGCCAGGGAGGCCCCAGGGCAGACTTTCTAATGAAGGTGACTGTCAAGCACCTGAACAAGGAGAAGGAGGGAGCCGAACGTTGCAGGTGACGGGTGGGAGGAGTGTCTGGAGACCGTGAGGGCCTGCGTGGGTAGGAGCAGTCCAGGAGGGGTGGCGCCATGGGACGAGCAGCGGCGCTGTGGAGGAGGCCTGTTCCTTCATCAAACGCCCACTTTACAAGTTAAGTCACCTTGTGCTTAATAACAAGTAAAAGATAGTTCCCCTCCGGCCGTTTCCGGTCACCACTGGTGTGCGGCGCTGTTGTAAGGACTGTCCCCTGCTTTGTCTCCGGCCCTGCTCCGGGCACCCCAGCCTGCAGAAGGTGGAGGAGTCTCTGCGCCACGTGGACGCCCCCTACTTCCTGGGGAAGGTGGTCTTCCTGGTCACAGGCGGTGAGTGCCTCCCCGCAAGGGCAGCCCCCTCAGTGTGTCTGAATCACCCCCTGCCCAAGCTGAACCAGAGCCCTTGCAGGGAGGGCGGGTCCCAGACTTGCTGGCCGCACTGCCAGGGGCCAGATGCCCACCATGCTCTGCAACGCGCCGCTGCCCCCACGGTGTAGACGGGGACACTGTGTGTGTTGTTGTGGCCTGCACACACGTGCTGCTGAAGCCCGACTTCCCAGTGATCCGCCCGCTCCGAAGAGAGTGTGGAGCAGGGAGAGAGGCCCAGAGGCGGCACTCACTTCGCCCAGGCGCCCTGAGGCCTAACGCCCTGCCCCTCGCAGCCTTACAGGACAGGCACTGCAGCGTGCACCGGAGCACCGTGGCGAAGCTGGCCCGCACCTACCGCAGCCCCCTGCTCTCCTGCGACCTGGAGGTGAGGCCCTGGGAGGGGTGCACGGGGTGGGGGGGCGGGGGGGCGGGGGTGGCAGGTCTGGAAGAGCGCCCAGCACCCAAGCAGGTCCCCGATGTGGCCCCGCAGACGCCGCCTGCAGCCCTGGTGCTCCACTATCACCGTGTCCCTGCGTGGGGCACCCTGAGCTGGGGTCCGCAGGGCAGCGGGGTGACTGGTCCTCACGTCTTGAGCGTCTCTTCCTTGCAGGGGTTCCCACGCACTGCTTTGCCTTTTTGGTTTTGCCTGGTTCTCCGCTCGTGACTAGGGCCTGTGGGCGTCTCCCCGGCTGCGTGTCACTGCCTCGCTCGCCTGTTGGGTTGTAAGTGCCGTGAGGCCCATGTTGTCTCATCGGCCAGCGCGTCCTCGTGTCCCCTGGAGCCAGCGGCCCCTGCACCTCCCTGGAGTGCAGGCCTTGTGCAGCCCCAGCCGGGCAGGGCATCCCAGGCGCAGGGCGCGTGGATAGACACACTTGGTGTGGGCCCACCCTGACTCGCTTCTCCTGACTTGCTTCTGGTTTCTCACGAGAGAGCCCTGGTTACAGGGATGCACAGGAGGTTTCGCTTTTGCTGAGAACTTGTTTTTTAAGATTTATTTATTTATGCACATGAGCTGGGGGACAGACCAGAGTTTCAGGAGGTGAGAGGAGCCACCAGAGACAGCAGGGACCAGATCAGGCAGATCTACTGAAATACACAGCTGAGGGGAGCAGCGGGGAGGCAGGAGAGAGGTCTGCTGCGCCATGTGGGTCAGCTCCCTCACTGGGGTTCGAACTTGCGCTGCTGTGCCGTGGATGCTTCACAGTACAGCACTCAACCCGCTGCGCCACCAGGAAGGCTCTTGCTGAGGACTTTTGTTCTTTGCCCTCTCTTTGTCCAGAATGAGTCTTGCTGACTGTTGGCTAAAGTCTTCAGCCGGGGCCGACGCTGCTCCCTCTAGGAGATCTGCTGAGGGCTCTGGGGCCTGGGCTACCCTGCCCAGCACTGGCCTGCTCTCTTGCCTCTACGGTTTGTCTTGCTGGTCTTGAGTTCATTTCGAAGACTTGTGTTTCGGCTCGGTTCAGGTCTTGCACCTGTTCTCAAACACAGGGTGACAGCATGCAGAGAGAGCTTGGTCAGCTGGGGCGCCCCGCCAGCTTCTGGACCAGGGCGGCTTTTCTGGGGCCTGTGGGCCTCTCTGGTGTAAGGGTGGACTTCAGAGGCGCTGTGGGCTGGAACCTTTTTCACTCGCTGATCAGTGCGGTTTACCATTGAAAACAAACAAGAGATGTCAGCCTCACCGGCAGAAGCCGTGGGTGGAAATGGCAGCTCTTCATAGCGGCCCGGGTCAGGTACGCCAGCGCTCGGCACCAGCCGGCAGTGGTCACCGGCGCACCTGCCCTCGGGCCTCCGAACGCCTCGCGGCACTGAAAAAGGCACCAACTGCCCGGTGGCCGAGGAGCGCGTCACACTTGAGGGCTACTTTAAGAACCCCCGACTAGACCGACCCTCGCGCCTCACAGATAGGACCCTGAGGCCCAGCGCCTGAAGTGCCTGCCCCCCAGGCTTCTCTCACAGCTAATGTAAGGAGGCCGAGACTCGGGGAGTGGAGAGACGCGGCCGCTGGCTCACACCCACACGGCCAGGAAGCGCAGGCCCAGCAGTTTTGTGCCCTGTCTTTCCTGCGTTGCCCTGGCTGACCCCCCACCACACCCTGCCACCCGGAAGCCTCCCTGTTCTCACCTGTATGGGGAAAGCGTGTCCTGGGCGCCGCAGCCTGTGGCCATTTGACCAGCACTGGAGTGCAGTTCTGCGCGTGGCCACGAGGTGGCGGGCCACACCAGGGCCTGGGGCCACCGGGCCTGAGAATGGCCCTGAAAAGGCCAGGAACAGAGACTTGGCTTTGCTGCAGATGCAGCGCTGTGGCTAGACAGTCTGTCCCGTGGCGTGTGTCCTTCCCACTCCTCCGCCCGTGGAGGCTGAGTCTTCACGTGGCATTCTGAGCTTCTCTGTCGCTGTGGTGACACAGCCAGGGCAGGCAGATTCAGCCCCTGGAGTTATTTCAGCTGCTGCTAAGGCCTTGCTGGGCCTGAGCCCCGAGTGAGTCTGACTCCGCCCTGCTCTTGGTGTGGAGTCAGACCCCCAGGGACGAAGTCACCCCTTCCTGCAGGGGCGGGATGCCTTGTCTCGGGTGCAGTGCTGGGGGGCGGGAAGCAGCCCCGTGTGGCTGCGCGTCGCTGGACAAAGGCTGCAGAGCTCAGAGTAAGAAGACATGTGTTCGCTGCTCTGGGCACTCGGGTGCAGCACACAGAGAAAGAGCTTTGAAAAATTAAATGCCAGCTCTCGTCCAGCGGAGGAAAGGAGTGTTGGGAGCAGGGCTATGGCCTGCCAGGTGGCATCAAGAAGTACAACGTAGGGGCCTCCCTGGTGGTGCAGGGGTTAAGTCTCAGCACTATGAAGCATCTGCAGCCACTGCAGCACGAGTTCGATCCCCGGCCAGGGAGGGGACCCACAGGGCACAGCAGACCTCTCCTGCCTCCCCGCTGCTCCCCTCAGCAGTGTGTTTCAGTCCATCTGCCTCTTCTGCTCCCTGCTCTGTCTCTGGTGAATCCTTTCACACACACCCCTACCTCTGGCCTACACCCCCGCTCTTGTGTGCATAAATAAATCTTTTAAAAAGAATAAAGTTTTATGCACACATGAACTGGGGTACAGGCCAGAGACACAGGGGGGTGAGAGCAGCGGGGAGACAGGAGAGGTCTGCTGCGCCATGTGGGTCCCCTCCCTGGCCAGGGATCGAACTCGTGCTGCAGTGACTGTGTAAGCCCCACAGTGCGGTGCTCAACCCGCTGCGCCACCAGGGAGGCCCAGCCCTGTTTGGGTGAGTGGGCAGGTGCTCCCCCAGGAGGGATGTGCTTCTGGCCACCTGTCGACCAGAAGGCGTCTTGACGAGGGCCTGACCTTCGTTCGGCTCGACACCCCACACTGACCTAACCCCAGAGCCCCCTGCCCCGCCAGCCTCAGAAGGCCGATGAAGGAGCTGTTTGTGGGTGACACCTCCCCCTCCCTGCCCACTCCTGCCTCCATCCTGTCCCTCACAGGGGCCTGCGAGGCCCGAGCCCACACTGGGACCAGCTCCGGGTCACATCCGGCCCTTCAGTCACCCGCCGTGTGACTGGTCGTCGGTGTAACCTCGCCGGCCCTGCAGCTGGGCCTCCTTCCTCCGGCGAGGGCCGGTGACCGGAGCTTTCGGAGGGTTCAGGACGGGCGGTGCCGGGCAGTGCGCTCTGCTGTCCCAGGTCTCCGGCTGGCGCACGTGGCCCCACCGCTGTCCCTGTGCTTCCCCGCAGACGGAGACCTTCCGAGCCGCCGTGGCGCAGCGCCTGGTGCGCCTGCTGCAGATCTGCGCGGGCCACGTGCCCGGCCTCTCGGCCCTGAGCCTGCTGTCGCTGCTGAGGAGCCGGGAGAGCTCCCCGCCCGAGGACCTGGGGCCATCGGAGGGCCTGTGACAGCCGCCCTGGGGAGCCTGACAGCCCAGCCAGGCTTTGCAGGCCCCCTGCGGGGCCCACACTCCCCTGCGCTCCTGGCAGTGCTGGGGGTGGGAGCCCAGCTGGCGGGGGACCTGGCTGGGGCAGCCCGGCCCCCCACTCCCACACTCACTGCAGCCCCGTGTCCTCACCCCTCTGACGTGTTTCATCCCCACAAAGACTTCATTTAAACAAAGGGTCCGTGGCTAAAAAAAGTCTGAAAATCACGGGGCTCACCAGTTTGATTTGCAGATGAGCAAACTGACTCAGCCCTGAAGACCGGGCTGGGGGCTGGGCTGGCGTCCCGGACTTGCACCCCAGCCGACCTTCCTGCAGAAGCGGGTGCTGCCGCCTGGTTCCTCAAGTGTAAAGGGGCTGGTTCTGCCAGCACCGCCATGCTGAGGGCCAGGCCCGGGTGGGTGTGGGGAGTCCCCCGTCCCCGCTTGCTCATGTGCTGGCCTGGCCCAGCGAGCGCTCAGCCAGCCATCCACGCACACAGTGTGCTTCAAAGACCGTGCAGCTCCGAGCCTTTTTTTTTTCAGTGCATACAAGAGCTGGGGTGCAGGCCAGAGGTATGGGGGTGGTAGTGAGAGGCATCACCAGAGACAGAGTAGGGAGCAAAACAGGCAGACTGACTGAAACACACTGCTGAGGGCAGCAGCGGGGAGGCAGGAGAGGTCTGCTGAGCCCTGCGGGTCCTTCCCTGGCTGGGGATCAAACTTGTGCTGCAGTGGCTGCGGATGCTTCACAGGGCGACACTCAACCTGCTGGGCCACCGGGGAGGCCCTGAGTTCCTGCCTCTGCTGGAACTAGGCCTCTGGGTGGGCAGCCGACACCCTGCCGTGATGACGCCCCCATTGGAACCCAGGCCCTAGGCCACCGGCCAGCAGGGCAGCGGGAGAGGTCTGAGCAGGAGACCTGGTCCGACCCCCGTCCTGTGCGGGGCCTGTGCTTGCCCCTCAGGACAGCGGTTCTCGGGCCCTGGCCGCGCCCCAGCCGTCAGCGAACGGTGGAGGGTGCCCGGCTGCCCGGGCCCTTCCACCAGCACCCACTCCTGATGCCCCGTCAGGTGTGGGACGCCCCGGGGGCGGCGAGAAGCCCAGCTGGTGGGTTCCGGTGCTGTCCCGCCGGCCTCCGCGACCGCTTCATGCTCCAGGGAGCTTCGCGCACCGCGCTCCCGCCGCCCCAGCGGGCCGTCATTTCCCCATTTCCGCGACCGAAACCGAGACCTGTGTCCAGACTGCACGGGCGGGTGGACGCGGGCAGCTCGGGCCCTGCTCCCCCGCCTCCGGCCCTGCCTTCCGGCTGACCCCGCGGAGGTGTGGGCCCCTCACTGCCAGGCCCTGCCGGGGGGACAGGCAGAGACGAGCAGGCCTGGCGCTGAGGGAGCGTCTGGAGATGCTGCTCGCCGCAGGATGGGCTGCTCTTGGCCCTCGGCAGAGGGGGCACGGCGGGGCGGGTGTGCCAGGGTTCAGGAAGGGGCTGGCAGGGGAGGTGAGAGCAGGGAGGTCTCTGGGGATAGGCAGAGGCCTGGGGGGTCTCCCAGAAACCTGCATTGTCTCAGCCCCTCAGAGCCCAAGCCGGAGGGGGAGGGACAGGGACTTCAGTGGGCAAGATGGGGACCCCCCCCTGCGCTGGAGCAGAGGCCCTCAGCCAAGCTCCCAGCTCGGAATCTCCACTCCTCTCGCTGCCCGGCTGTCTCCCTCTCTCCCCCTCAGACTGGCGTTGCCTGCCTCACAATCCCAGAGTCTGGTAAGGTCCCCCCAGAGAGCCCCCCTTTATCCCCTCCCACCCAGGCCCAGGTGCCCCACCTACACATGCCGGCGCCCCAGGCCAGGTGTCCAGAATCGTGGGAGGGCAGGACCGCAGGGGCCGCCCACAGAGGCCCGGCGCGGCGTGGGAAAGGCCCAGCGGCTCCTTTCCCTACAGGCCTGAGGGGCAGTGTGGACACCTGCCTGCCCCGGCAGGAGCACCCCTCCCCCGGCCTGTGGCACACTCCTGTCCTGTGCCACCTTCTCTGTGCCACCTGGTGCCATTTAACAAGAGCGGTGGCATCACCTCCTCCGGCCAAGGGGCTGGGAGCCGGCCAAGGGCTGGGGAGTGCGGGCCGGCACCGCTGCCAGCTCCCACAGGCTTGGCGGGGGCCCTGGTGCCCAGAGGCTGCTGAGCCGCCCAGATGGCACGCCCAGCCCGCTGCCCCAAGCGGAGGGCGCCGGCCCCGGGGCCGCTGTCCAGAGGCGGCCTGACAGGCAGAGCAGGAAGACCAGTCCTCAGTCCCAGCAGCGCCCGGGGTGGTGACGCTGGGGTGCAGGGGAGAGGAGGGGCGGGCTCAGCTGCCTGTGACTGCAGGCCCTCAGCAGGTCACTCACCTCGGCGAGCCTCGGTTTCCTCATCTGCAGAATGGCGCGGCTCCTGATGCCTGGCTCCCCGCTGGCTGTGAGCATGAGAAGGGAGCCATGATTGTCACAGGACCTTCATGCCTGTACAACCTTGGCCTCTGAGGTCACTCGGGTCACTGCGGTCAGTGTGGAGGGTGGGCTGCGGGTCTGACTGCAGGCCCCCGAGGCCAGTGGAGGAGAGGCCCCTTCTACCAGGCCTGTGCCCTCTGATGGGGGGGGCAATGTCTCGGGGAGGTCAGGAGGCCCTCAGAGGCTTGCTCCGGCTCCCAGTGGCAGGCAGCCCTGGGGCCCAAGTCGGGAAGCTGTTCTCCCCAGGAGAGGTGGTTCTGGCACAAACTGATGCACTTCCCACCCCTGCCAAGAGGCGGGACCCTCCCTGCAAGGAGGGCACTTGGGCCTCCCTGGTGGCACAGCGGGTTGAGCACCACACTGTGACGCATCTGCAGTTGCTGCAGCACGAGTTCGATCCCTGGCCAGGGAGGGACCCACAGGGCACAGCAGACCTCTCCTGCCTCCCCGCTGCTCCCCTCAGCAGTGTGTTTCAGTCCACCTGCCTGTTCTGCTCCCCACTCTGTCTCTGGTGCATCCTCTCACCTCCTGTGACTCTGGCCTGTACCCCAGCTCCTGTATACATAAATAAATAATCTCTAAAAAAAAAAGGAGAGGTGCTGTCCCGGTCACCCCCTCCTCAAGCAGCAGCGAGGGCGGCCGAGGGCTGAAGCTGAGACAGAGGCAGGCTGGCCGGAGCGGGGAAATGGTGCGGTGGCAAGGGCCTGGCCTCCGGTCCCACTGGTGGAGTCTGCGGCCACCCTGCCGTGTGGCCTGGGCCACCTCACTCGTGTCCCCAGCCCGTGACCGTCTGGCGGTGCTTGTGAGGCTGGGAAGGCGCCTTGCTGCACAGGGACTCTGCCCCCAGCCTTTCCCACACGTCCAGCGGGCCTGCTTGGCAGGCCTCTAGCAGCAGGGGGCGCCAGCCGGCTCAGCCCCTCCCCCAGCCCCTGGGGCCCTGAGATCCCAGGGGCCCGAGGAAGGGCCGAGGAAGACGTGGGGGCCCTCCCCCAAACCCATCAATCTTCCGGTGCGTGACTTGTGAACTGTGGTAACTGAGAACCAGCTGGGAGAGGGGTGGTGGGTGGGGGGTCCCCAGCACCCTGACCTATAGAAAGGCCTTCCTTGAGGCCACCCCTTACATCGGTGGCGTGCCAAAGACATTTGGGGGGCCCTTGGGACTAACCTTTGGGCCTGGGACTCCCAGCACGCCTGCAAAGCCATACCCAGAGAGTCACCCCACACCCTCGGCGCCCTCCACTGTGCCCAGCGTGAGCTGGTGGACGCCTGGACCTGCCTCGCGCCTGCCTTCTGCTGCAGGAGGGGACTCCACGCGTCTCTGGGGGAGCTCAGGGCCAAGGGGCCTCCTTGCTTGTCCCCCAAAGCCCTTTGAGAAGCAGGGGTCTCGCTGCTCCTCCCCCACAGGCAAGGGGTGCGGAACAGGATGGGGCGGGGGTGAGAGGTGAGCATCGGAGCCCGTGGCACTGCGGCTTCCAGGTGCCGCCTTCTCTGGGCCTGTTTGCTCCTCCGCTGCCATCCTTGGGGACCCCTCACCACCACCCTTCTGCTCGAGGTCGCTGGGCCACGGCCTGAGGCCTGAAGGCTGCTCCCCAATGCTCCTCACCACCATTCGGTTTCACCCTGGGGGCGTGGTTCCTGCCAGCTCTCAGAGCCTATTACCGTTCCTGGCACGCAGTAGGTGTCGGCGGCTGAGAGGCACGCACAGCACAGCCTGCAGGGCCAGGCCCGGCTCCTCGCTCTCCTGGGGGGTGGTGGTGCCCCCCCCCGCCCTGCTCCCCGCCTCTCCTCACTGTCTCCTTCCACCCGCACCTGGGCAGGCCTGACCGCTGTATGACCTGCCCTTGCATAGCCCAAGGTCAGGGGGAGAGGTCGGGCTCTCTGGCCTCACAAGGACCCTGTCCTGACCCCAGCTCTCCCGCCCCTCTCCCGGGGCCCAGGAGTCCAAACCGCATCCTGTCCCAGCGAGGGGGACACTGTCCAGCAGCGTCCTGTTTATCAGGGCCAAGTACACGTGGAGGGTGGAGGAGACTGGCTCTGGGACCTGGGCCGCTGTGACGAAGCCAGTGGCAGGAGGAGGCGCCATGAAGCTGTCAGGATGGCCGCCAGCCACGGGGACAGGATGAGTCACACCACACGGCCCCTTCGTGAAAGTCAGGGCCTGCTTCTGTGCGCGGCCACACAAGAATTTAAAGGTACCCCGAAGGGCCTCCCTAGTGGCGCAGCGGGCTGAGTGCTGCACTGTGAAGCATCCGCGGCCACTGCAGCGCAAGTTCGATCCCCAGCCAGGGAGGGGACCCACAGGGTGCAGCAGACCTCTCCTGCCTCCCCGCTGCTCCCCTCAGCAGTGTGTTTCAGTCCCTCTGCCTGTTCTGCTCCCCGCTCTGTCTCTGGTGACTCCTCTCACCCCCACACCTCTGGCCTGTAGCCCAGCTCTGGTATGCATAATAAATACATCTTTAAAAAATAAATAAAGTTGCCCCGGAGACAGGAGTGACAGGCTCCCTCAGGGCGGCAGGGAAAAGCCCACCTCCCTCCCTGACGCTGCGCTCTTGGGGGCTTTGGATGCGAACATGCCCAGATATGACTCACCTAGTTACACAGGAAACCAGTTTTAAGCAGGGAGAGTACCTCAGGGGTTTCACAGCCAGAGCTGGGGACCTGGGCCTCTCTGCCCCGAGACTGTACCCCCTCGCCCCAGTCCAGCCCGCACAGGCCTCCTTCTGCCCCACTGCAGCCCGGGCGTGAGGGGTGCAGCCGTGCTGAACCGGGGTGCACCCAGGCCCACCTGCCTCATACTGCAGCTCTTCTTCACCGTTCACAGCCCTGCTTCCCATCCGCAAAGCCATGTCTTAGCAGTATCTGTGTCGAGGCTTGGCAGCCAGGGGCAGAGAGCAAGGGGGAGCCCCTTCTTCCTGACAGGCCCTAAGTTAATCATCTTAACAAAAAACAGGTGCAAGGGGTTAAGCACTGCACTGTGAATCATCTGCAGCACTGCAGCACGAGTTCGATCCCCGGCCAGGGTGGGACCCACAGGGCGCAGCAGACCTCTCCTGCCTCCCCGCTGCTGCCCTCAGCAGTGTGTTTCAGTCCATCTGCCTGTTCTGCTCCCCGCTCTGTCTCTGGTGACTCCGCTCACCTCCCACACCTCTGGCCTGTACCCCAGCTCTGGTATGCATAATAAATACATCTTTAAAAAAAGAAAACAGAGATGTTAGGTCAAGTTCATTATTGCTCTCTTCACCTGTTCTCCACCGCTTTCTGACGATGAGATATGGGAGGGAGGAGCCAGCGTTGGGAGCTGAGAGGTGCACGTGTTCCTTGTTCTTTAAATAGCTACTCCTGGGCCTCCCTGGTGGCGCAAGGGGTTAAGCACCACACTATGAAGCAAACCGCAACCACTGCAGCGCAAGTTCGATCCCCAGCCAGGGAGGGGACCCACAGGGCGCAGCAGACCTCTCCTGTCTCCCCGCTGCTCCCCTCAGCAGTGTGTTTCAGCCGATCTGCCTGTTCTGCTCCCCACTCTGTCTCTGGTGGATCCTCTCACCTCCCGCACCTCTGGCCTGTACCCCAGTTCCTGTGTGCATAAATAAATCTTTAAAAAAAAATAGCTGCTCCTTGAAACAGCTCTGCACCAGCTGCACCAGCACTTGGGTGTACTCCTGGGGAGAAAATAAGAGGCTTTGTTCCAGAAACCCTCCTCATCCTTCCCAATTTTCCACTCTCTGATGGAGGTTTTTTTTTTCTTTTTAAAGATTTATTTATTTATGCATACAAAAGCTGGGTACAGGCCAGAGGTGCAGGGGGTGAGAGGAGTCACCAGAGACAGAGCGGGGAGCAGAACAGGCAGATGGACTGAAACACCCTGCTGAGGGGAGCAGCGGGGAGGCAGGAGAGGTCTGTTGTGCCCTGTGGGTCCCTCCCTGGCCAGGGATCGAACTCGCGCTGCAGTGGCTGTGGAGCCCCACAGTGGGGCGCTCAACCTGCTGCCCCACTGGGGAGGCCTGACCCAACAGCTCTGTTAAAGGGAGAGGTGACCCGGGGAGACCTGGGCGTGTACCCACTGACCTGAGCTGACACCTCCGATGCTGAGCTAAGACTCTGCGTCCCCTCCCCATCCGGAAGGTGCCAGGGAGCAGGTCTGTCTGGTCAGGCCCCGCTGCAGCTGCGCAGACCCCAGGGCCTTCCGCTGGTGCTGGGCCCTGGCGCCTGCCCCGTCAGCCCAGGTGGTCCCCATCAGCCATTTGTGTTAAACGAGTAACTGCCTCTCCCGGGCTGTGACTGGGGCCCGGTCTCCCCGCAGCCTTGGGGCCCCGAGGTCCCGCCGCTGCCCTGTGGAGTCCCAGGCTCACCTGTGCAGGTGGCCACTGCAGTGACCCAGGCCAGCTCATCTGACCACCTGCCCCGGTACCCGCTGGTGCTGTGAGCTCTGCCGAAAATCCAGTGCCAGGGACAGCCAGGGGCCTGAGGGCACAGCGAGGAGACCCAGCCGGGTGGGGTGGCTCAGTCTTCAGGCCCCGCCCTGCCCCAGAAGGGCCTTCTCTGCGGGCTCCTCTCCACCCCCGCACCACCCGCCCACACTCGCCCACGCCCACCAGCCCAGACCCACTTCTCTTTTGCAGCAGCCCCACCGCCTACACCTTCCTGCGTGGAGGCGGTGGCCCGTGGGCAGGGGTGGAGAGGCGGCCGGCCAGGGCTCCTTAGGGCAGGGGTTCGGGTCCTGTGAGGGGCCTCCATGCCCCCCCCCCAACCCCTCAGAACTAGCTTTGCCCCTTACTCCGTAGCCAGCGCATATCCCTTGCCCCTGAACAACTGCTTACAGCTCCCCGCCCTGCCAGTGCCGGTGTCGCTGCTCCTCATGGGGGTCCAGCCTCTGGGGCCACAGCAGCCAGAGAGAGGCCCCTTCCTACGCAGCAGCTCGAGGGGCTCTCCCCGGGCAAACCCCTCGGGGCTCCTCACCGCCCAGGCGGTCCTGCCTTCCTCGGGTTAATTGCTTAGGGGTGTGGGTCGGCCCGTGAGGACTGAGTCAGGCTGTGCTGAGCCCTACCAGCCCTGGCCCCAGTGGGAGCAGCAGACGCGAAGGAAGGCAGAGGGGCTCACGCCTGCAGCCTGCACGTGTGCACGCGTGTGCGTGTGCACGTGTGTGTCTCGATGTGGGAGACGGGGGAACGGAGATGCGGTGCTCCAGCGAGATGGGGAGTGCCCCGGAATAGGGCGCTGGGAGAAGCAGTCAGCATAGGCGGCGGCCTGGGGGCTGGGGTGTGGGGCGCTCGGTCTGTCTGTTCACCTGTTAATCTGAACCTCCCCTGTGGAACCCACACCCCACCCGGTCTGTGCCCTCCTGTCCTACCAGAGGTGCCCTTGCTGACATAGACCTGACGGCCACACTCCCTCTATGAAGCCCTGCGAGGCTCCCCAGTGCCTTCAGGCCGGGCCCAGCTTCTTAGTGCGCCATCCCAGGCCCCAGCTCAGCCCCTGCCCGGCACCCCTGGCCTTCGATTGGGCCTGGAGGCCTTTGCCCACACTTTGCCCCCCTCCGTGTAGACCCCCTGCACCGATGCTGGGGCTGCGGGGCATTATTTTCCCACCAGTACCCCCAATTCAATGAGGGGACTCAGGAACTGTTTAGTTACGTAAGCCCAGGAAGGATGGGAGGCTCCCCGGAGGCGGAGGCAGGTAGACGCCTGGAGCTGTGGCCTGGCCTTGGGGAGCAGGACAGAAGAGGTCCCCAGAAGTGTTTTCCGGATGGGGAACCCACGCCGTTGACTGAGAGCGGCCCTGGTCTGGAGCAGCCTGTCCCAGGCGCCTGCAGAGGACCTGACCTGAGTGTCATGGGGTGACGGGTGACGGGTGAGCGCTCGAATGGAGGAACCACAGGTAGGAGGAGAAGGTACGGGGAGCAGGGCCCGCCGCGGAGAGTGGTCCCACACTCCAGTGGGCAGGAGGGCGGGGCGGGGTGGCCAAGGCCCCGCCCGGCTTCCTGCCGGCCTGGCAGCCTCGCCAGACCCGGTCACAGCGGCGTGCAGGGGGCGGCCAGCATGAGGCGAGGGCCCAGATTCCCGAGGGCCTGGGAAGCGCCGCTCCCCTCGCAGTGCCAGGAGCCCCAGTGCTTCGACCTGCTGGTCCGCGGCTGCGTGAGCTGCAGCCTCCTCCGGACGCCCCAGCCCAAAACCGGTAAGAGCAGGGCCGGCGGCGGCACCCGGGCGCCCGGGGCTGGGGAGCCCCAGACCTGCCCCCACCGGCCGCGCTGCGGAGGGGGGCGGGCGGGGCCGGGCGACCAGCGAGCGGCCCTCACCGTCCCCCTGCGCCTCCGTGTCCGCCCCTGCCCCGCCGTCCCCTCCCCGGCCCAGCCTCGCCTCCCTCCGACCCTCCCCTGCCCCGGCCCTCCCTCCCCTGCGCCCCCTGCCTCCCCTCCCCGTCCCCTCCGCCCGCAGCCGGCGCGAGCAGCCAGGCGCCCTGGACGGCGCTGCAGCCGCTGGAGTCGGTGGGCTCGGGCGCCGCCGAGGCCGAGGTGGCGCTGCCGCTGCCCGCGCTGCTCTTCGGCGCCCCCGCGGGGCTGAGCCTGGCGCTGGCCCTGGTGCTGCTGGGGCTGCTGACCTGGCGCTGGCGGCGGCGGCTGAGCGCCGTGGCCTCCCCGGACGCGACGGACGCGCCGCTGGAAGGTAAGACCGTCGGGGACCGCGGGGCCCAGAGCGCTGCGAGCGGAGGCAGGGCCCGGGGCGGGGCGCAGGGCCCGGGGGGCGCAGGGCCCGGGGGGCGCAGTGCTGGGGGGGGCCAGGGGCCGCTCCAGCGGGTGGTGCAGACAGGGGGAGCCTCCCCCAGGCTCTCGCTCGAGCAGGGGCGGGGTCCTGCCCAGACCCAGGCCAAGTGTGGGAGCTGCTCTGGCCTGAGCGTGTTGGGGACTCCCTGTGCGCCCCTGCTCTCGGATGGCCAGGCCAGCTCCACGCTCCCGACCCCCAGCCGGCAGCCCCTACCCTCGCCAATCCCCTTGGCACTTCCCTCCCGCGCCCCCTCCCATCCTGATGGGGGCATCTAGACTGAGGTAGAGGTGCCTGCCCGAGCTGGGCTGGGGCAAGGCCAGGTTCGTCCTGACCTCTCTCTCACCCCCCCCCAGAGCCCCTGGACATCGTGGTCATGGCCCCTGGCCCCCTGGAAGCCACAGCTCCCACCTGGCCTCCCCCCAGAGACGACCCAGCGGCCACCCCGCAGGCCCACAGCATCCCGGTGCCAGCCACAGAGCTGGGCTCCACTGAGCTGGTGACCACCAAGACCGCAGGCCCCGAGCCGCAGTAGGGGCCACGGCAGGCCCTTCCGGCACTGCCCACCAGCGCCCACCTGCCCCTCTCCTGCCAGCCGAGCCGTCCCCCCTTAGCCTGCAGAACCACAGACCACAGAGGTCCGCTGGCGTGACGGCGGCTGTGCCACCTCGGGCAGCCCCCCGAGGCTGGGGCCGGACCCCCGTGCAGCCGTGCGGCTGGGGCTATAGGCGGTTTCCCTGGTGGGGTGCAGAAGCCCCTCTGAAGCCAGCACAGGCTCACGAAGCCGCGGGTGGGCCGCATCCCTGTGGCCGGGGTCTCCGAGCTGCCCTGCCCCTCACCTCCTGCCCGCCGCACCCAGGAACCGTTGGGTGGGTTTGCTTTCGACGCCCTCCAGAAGGAGCCTGGACTGTTGATTCTCGGGTGTCTGCCGACCCCCAGGGGTCAGCTCTCAGCATGGCGTGGATACTTCGAGGCCATTTTCACCCTGGGGGCGGCGTCCAGAGCCTCGACTGAGCTGCACCCCCTGCGGCTTGCAGGGCCCACGTGGCTGTCCACAGGGCGGGCCCAGGACCTGAGGGGCTCCTGTGTGCAGAGGCCTGCAGCTGGGCCCAGCTGGATTGGACACTCCAGGGGCTCCCTTTCCTGGGCGCTGAGTGCCACGGGGGTCCCCGGCTATTCTGCGCCGGCACCTGGGGCCACCCCACACCCCAGTGAGCTGCCTCTCTGACCACGCTGTGTCTTGCTTTGGACCTGGGAGCGAGACCACCTCTCCCGCCGTGGCTCCCGTGTCACAGCTGCGTCTCCTGGCGGCCTGCTCGGATTAGAACCTCCAGACCCAGGCTCTGCCCTGCCGCGCACCCTTGGGACTCGTTAGAAGGAGCCCTGGGCTGGGAGCCAGAAGACGCAGTTCTGGGGTACCGTTTCGTTGCACTGTAGGAGCTCGGCTGTGTTCTAGGCCACGCCTCAGATGCTTTCTGCCAGCGTGCTCCTCCCTGCCCACCAGGGCTGCCCACCCCTCCCAGCTCAGAAGGCGGCCTCCAGCCCCCCGCATGGAAGCCCCCAGGACGCAGACTAGTCTCCCCAGCCACATCCCGGACCCCATCTCTGATGCCCGCCCCCCACTGTCCTGAAAGTCTGGGTCATCGATTTCCCCTCCTTTTGGTGTTGGGAGAGTGAGCTGTGACCAGACACCCCATCTTTCCTGCCACAGTCAGGAGCTGGGCCCTGGTGGTGAAATGAGTGGGTGAAACTCCTCTGGGGCCCAGACATGCAAACCCCTGGCGCCACCGTGTTCCCGCTGAACCCCTGGCTGCTGTGCTGCCCCCCACCCCCACCCCGTCTGGCTCCTTTCTGAAGCATGCGGCACTGGGTGCAAAGCTCTCTTCGATGGTGACCCTCAGAGGAGAAGACCCGGAAGGAAACTTAGAGAATCCCTGCTGTGCGTCCATTTTACAGATGAGGAAACTGAGGCCCAGAGAGACGGAGGGACTTGGCACCACTGTTACCCAGCAAAAGGCAGAGGGGAAGTTCCTTGGGGAGGAAGCAGGAGCAGAAGGCAGAGGAAAGCTAGGCAAGCAGGGGTCAGTCTCCCCCGGCCTCCCAAAAGGGCCCCCCTTTCCAGGCAGTAAGAGACCAGCCATCTGTCCCGGGCACTGGTTTCTGAAGAGCCTCATCTGATCTCTCTGAGAGTGCCTGGAGGTCGCGTTTGCTTTAAAGGAGTTTTGTCCAGTAAACTAAGGTGCCTCATCTCGGTTCTGGACAGCAGCCCAGGATGGAGCCTACAGAGAAACCACCCCAACGGCCACGCCAGCGAGGGGGTCTTGCTGCATGGTTTTAACCATTCTAACATAAACCTGTAGCTGCCCGGCATCCTTAGTGGGTTTTCCTCCTTCAGCACTTCACAAGCAAAATTTCCCACATTTGGTTGGTTTGGGGTTTTACAGTAACTGACACAGCACCCAGAGTGTGGCCACCAAAGGCCTGGACCTTTTAAAAATCCCCTGTTGGGGGCCTCCTTGGTGGCTCAGTGGGTTAAGCAATGAACGCACTATGAAACAGACCGCAGCCACTGCAGCACGAGTTCGATCCCTGCCGCCGGCTGGGGGGTGGCCCACAGGGTGCAGCAGACCTCTCTTGTCTCCTTCTCAGCAGTGTGTTTCAGTGGATCTGCCTGTTCTGTTCCCCCGCTCTGTCTGTGGTGAATCCCCTCCCCCCTATACCTCTGGCCTGTACCCCAGTGCTTATATGCATAAATAAATAAAATCTTAAATAAATAAAAGTTCCCTGGTGGCCTAGGGGTTAAGTCTCAGGCATTAGCACCTGAGTTTGATATGGCAGCAGACCTCTCCTGCCTCCCCGCTGCTCCCCTCAGCAGTGGATTTCAGTAGATCCTCCTGTTCTGCTCCCCAGTCTCTTTCTGATAAGTCCTCTCATCCCCTACCCTGCACGCCTGGCCTGCACCCCAGCTCTTCTATGCATAAATATATAAGTAAACAGCTTGCTTGAAATTGTGAACCTGTTATGCCCACGAGCATGAGTGTATGACTCATTTGCAGGTAGAAAAAGAGAGGCCCAACCAGACCAGGCCCCTCAAAAGCTATCCGTGTTGGAGCTGGGCCAGACCCAGGCTTGCGCCCTGCCCCCTCTGTCCAGTAGGAAGTCATGGGCCAGGCATCCTCCGGCCAGCTGTACTCATTGTCAAGATGTCTCTCTCCACTAGTGCCTCCGTGCACTGAGAAGGCTCCGAGCTAGATTCTGAGGAGCTGCTTGTTGGGATGGGGTCTGAGGGAAACAGCCCCCTCCCCCCAGCCTGTGTTTCTGGCCAGTTTTCCCTGAAGGAGTGTCTGGTTTCCCCTGGTCCCCTGGGCCTGGCAGGTGGGGGCGGGGCAGACTGGGGTCTCAGTTCCTCTTGGGACTTCCTGCAGGCACCTTTCACTTCCTGCTGGGCAGCCAGCTCCTGCTTAGGGTGGGGGCTGGGGAGGCCCAGCTGGGGAGGCCCAGGCTGGGGAGCAAGATCTTGCCCTCAGAAAGTGGTGGCATCCCTCCGGCCCAGTCTCCCACCTAGATGATGGAGGCTGAGAGCCAATCTTGGGAAGACAAGGGGGTCTCCACACAGGACTGCCTCCACCTCCTCCCTTCCCTGGGATGGCACTTCCGGTCCAGGGTCCCCCCCAGAAAAGCCCCCCGGCAGTGAGTTTCCCAGAGCATGCTCTTCCCCCCCATCACTCAGCCACTTTCTGCCAGGTGGGTCACACCTGGTCACCCCTGGCAGGGCCAGGAGACGCCCAAGGAGTGTGTGTGTGTGTGTGTGTGTGTGTGTGTGAGAGAGAGAGAGAGAGAGAGAGAGAGAGAGAGAGAGAGAGAGATCCAGAGTCTGGGGTGCTTTGGAGAACAGGAGTTATGTCGAGCCCCTCCTGCTGGAATGGTGCCTTCCTGGCCAGGGAGGGCCGTGCAAGGTGCAGAGAAGGCAGGCAGACAAGCTGGACGCCATGGCTTCCAGCACCAGGGCAGACTGCCTCGCCACTGGCCCCGCACTCAGGGCCCCCACCTTCGGAGTCTCACCCTTCTCTGGGTCCCTTGAGAAGCCAGCAGACCCACCCTCGGAGCGCCTCTGGGAGCAGGGTGGGCTCACTTCCAAGTGCTGCCTGGGGGTGGTTCAGGCCAAATTCTCCCTCGGTGGCAGCGGAAATCTGACCCCTCTCGGGTCTGCGCCTGCTCCCCAGCTGCCCGCCCTGCCCTGGGTGTAGGAGGTTTGGCCGCGGGTCCGGAGGACACGGATGCCCATGCTCCCGGTGGACTCTGATGGAGCGGAAGCCGCGAGGGCAGCTACCCGGGGCCGGGTCCAAGGGCATCCGAGCATCTCCTCACCGCCCGGAGCTGTAGAGAAGCTGGACTCCAGCCCCAGGCGCCCTGCCCGGACCCAGGAGCAGCCTGCCACTCCCGGACGGCGAAAGCCCAGCTGCGCCTCTCCCGCGGCCAGCCCGGCCGCAGGCATCCCTCCCCACCGACGCCCAGCGCCGGGAGCTTGGCGTCCCGCAGGGGGGCGGGCCCTGGACGAGGGGCGTGGCCTGAGCGAGGGGCGTGGCTGGGCCGGGCCAGGGCGGGGCGGGGCCGGGGCGGGGCGGGGCGGGGCGGGGCCGGGGCTGTCAGAGACGTGGGTTCGAGCCCCCCAGGGGAGGAAAAGAGGAGCACCCCGGAGAGGTGCGTTCTCCCTCACGTCAAACAGGACCTCCGCGCTGGCTCACACCCGCCCGAGTCCTTTCATGCCCCGAGCTGTGGGGGCCCGGTGTGGACTCCTGCCCCGGGCTCTGGTCTCGGAACTGACCTGGGGGTTGTGTCCCAGGAACTCGCAGGTGTAGGGCCTGTACCAGGTGGACGCGCCCCTTGGCCTCTGCCCAGCCTGCGCGCTCTGTCTGTTCCCTCGCTGGCTCTTGGGGTCCCTGAGCCTTCGAGGGCTCAAAGGGGGAGAATAACAAGGGCAATTCAGCAGGAGGGGTGGCTTAGTTGTGCCGTCTGGAGCACAGCCAGGGAGAGGGTGCACGGGGGAACTGCGATGCCAGGTTGAGCCCCAGTCCCCCCCCAGCCCGCCGCTCCCTCGCGACCTTAGGAGCCCGGGCGCTCCCTCCTTCCCACAGGCAGCTGGAGCCTGAGTCACGAGCTGTCTCTCCAGGAGACAGAGGAGCCGGGCCCTCCCCTCCAGACCCCCTCCCAGTGCTGGTGGGCATCTGAGCTAGCAGGGAGTCCAGAATGCTCCAGAAGCTCTGCTTCTGGGGTAACCCCCCACCAGGGAGGACCAGGAAGCATCTGGAACTTGGGGTGGAGGCTTTGGGGGCACTCACGGTTGGCAGTCACCATGTTCTCAAGGGGGCTACAGTGGCAGCTGTGTAGCTGGGTGTCCTGGGTGGGGGGGTCCTGCCCCAGGAGCTAGCGGCCATCTTGCAGGTGAGAAATCCGAGGCCTAGAAAGCTTGACCTTTCATTATTTATTTTTAAGATTTATTTAATGATGCACACAAGAGCTGGGGTACAGGCCAGAGACACAAGGGGGTGAAAGGATTCACCAGAGACAGAGTGAGGAGCAGAACAGGCAGATGGACTGAAGTATACTGCTGAGGGGAGCAGCGGGGAGGCAGGAGAGGTCTGCTGCGCCCTGTGGGTCCCCTCCCTGGCCGGAGATCGAACTCATGCTGCAGTGGGTACAAAAGCTCCACAGTGCAGCGCTCAACCCCTTGAGCCACCAGGGAGGCCCTGAGCGGCCCTTTTAGAGCAGGAATTCCACCCTATTTAATCCTTCTCTAAGACCAGTGAGCAAGAATGTGCAAGAGCTCTCCCTGGGTGCAAGGGGTGGGAAAGGCACTCCCACAGGGAACAGTCTGTGGGAGGATGTGAGGGCCAGGCACTGGGGTGCCAGCAGGGTGTAGGAGGTGCATTCCTGGGCTCTGGCCTGGCCTCTTCCAACTCTGCTCTGCACTGGCCTGAGGCAGGTGTGGCGCTCAGGTGGAGCTCTGGGGACAGGTGGCAGGCAGGCCCGGCCCCCTCCGGCTGCGTGCCCGTGAGAGCAGTGGTCACTTTCTCTCTCTGGGCCTTGGATTTCTTTCCAGGAAACGCCCAATCCCGACCCGGGGCTCAGGAGACTGGTCACTTATCATGGCAAGTGGGAACACACAGAACTGCCCAGGCTTCCCCCATGCCCAGCCCCTCTGAGGACCCCGAGCCTTTGCGCACCCAGAGCTGGCCACCAGGGAAGCATTAGGAGTGCGGGAAGTGCGTGTGTGCCCAGGGCATCCGCGCTGACTGACAGACGTGTGCACACACGCCCAGAGTGGGGAAGGCCCTCGGAGCCACGCCGGCACCACACCTGCACATGCTCACATCCGTGAGTGTGCTGAGACACCCGCACGCTCAAGCTGCCAGCACTGGGAGCCGGGGGGCGGGGCGGGTGCCCTTCAGACGCAGAGACTCAACTCCTCTGCCCGCCCCATGGGGCTCGCTGCAGATGCCAGGGGTTATTTTAAGCCTGGATCAATGGACGATTTTTGGTGACACAGGCTGGAGGGGGCGGCGTGCAGGGAGACAGGGGCCGCTGCTCGGTGCTGGCTGCGGAAGGAGACCCCAGGGTCCGGGGGGCAGCCTGGACAAGGGGTTACTCCTCAGCCGGGCTGCTCCATCTCTGGTCCCCTCGCCCAAGCGCATGCCTGGTGTCTGGGGGGCGGCGTGAGCTGAGCGGGTGGCCAGCTCCCAGGGCCCAGCCAGCCAGAGTGCTGTCTCTGTGTTTGTCCTCTCCTGTCCCCCACCACCACCGTATGGAGGGGGCGTTGACCTCGCATGCACCTGGCTGTGTGTCGTGGGGCAGCTGGGGCGGACCTCAGAAGGGGAGACGGGCTTCGGCTCCTTCCCTGGGCTATGATGGGGTGGGAGTCATCATGGAAGTGAAACAGTGGGCACAAGAGAGGGGCCCAGTTTGGAGGGTCTTAACTTGGGGGATCAGGGAAGAGCATGGGGAGACTTGGTCTGGACCCAGCAGAGTAGCCCCACCTAGGAACAGGCCACACTCCCCAGGGGTGGAGTCTCTTTAAACCTTGTGGCCTGCAGGGGGTGGGAAGAGGGACAGAAGGGGCTCCTGGCAGAGAAAGCCATCGATTCGTCTTCTAGGACTATCTCCCTAAGGAAGCAGAAACGGATGCTCTAGGAAGTGTAGCTCCAGAGTTCTTTCTTTTTAAAAGACTTTTTTTAAAGACTTATTTATTTATGCACACAAGAGCTGGGGTACAGGCCAGAGTCCAGAGAGGTGAGAGGATTCACGAGAGACAGAGTGGGGAGCAGAACAGGCAGATGAACTGAAACACACTGCTGAGGGGAGCAGCGGGGAGACAGGAGAGGTCTGCTGCGCCCTGTGGGTCCCCTCCCTGGCTGGGGATCGAACTCGTGCTGCAGTGGCCACAGAAGCTCCACAGTGCGGTGCTCATCCCCCTCACCATAGGGAGGCCCCGCGTCAAAGTTCTAAGCAGAATAACTAACTGAATGTTTGATCACAAAAAAGTCAAGAAAAGCACAAAACAGCATGAGAGTGTGGCATATTTCACCATCCTGGTGGAATCTATGTCAGTCCCCGTTGGTGGGATTAAGGCACTTTCCTTTCGTTCCTCTGATCATCTATTAGTACTTTTCCCTCTAAAATTACAATAAAGTATTTGACAGGGGACAGGAGCTTCTGCGCTGAACGGGCAGGGAAGAGGCTGGCATCTCTGACCAGGCAGTCCCCCCTTCCTGGCGTAGCTCAGAAACACCCGAAATTAGTCGGCCAGCCCCTCATCTGCCCAACACAAGCACTTGCTCCTCCTTAAAGATGGAAGTACTTCTCCCCCTTCCTCCAGCCCTCCATTTTTATAAGCTGATACCAGTTTCTGAGCGGAGGGGAGATGCAGGAAGGACCCGGGCGAGCCCAAGGTTTTCATCTTGCAGAGAGCAGAGCCACTTCATTCACTCAGCAGATTTCTGCAGAGGCCTGCCCCGTTCTGGGGACACCTGGGATATTAGGTGTCCAGTCCGAGCGTTCCTGGTCACCCCATCTGGACAGCAAGAGTCTCTGCACTGACCCCTGCCTCTGGAGGGGGGACGGACTAGGAATCTGCTTCCCAGGGGGAGCTTTTGATGGGAAGATGAGAAACTGAGGCAGAGCACAGCAAGGCCCTGGGACTCGGTCACATTCTCCGGTTAAATTTAACTCTGAAACCGCGGTGGAGCCGAGCCCCGGGCCAAGTCCTGATGGTGTGTGTGTGGGGGGGGGGGTGGGATGGGGGGGCACCAACCTCTTCTGGCTGGGTTTGCGGAAAGCGCCAGCTGCCAGACGGGCCTTCGTTGGGGAGGGGCTCACTGTCCACTCCCCGAGGGGTCCCAGCCTTCCTATTCCAGGGTTCGTCTCCTCCCCCTCCCTCCCAGGCTGGCGGAGAGACCCCCGCAGGCCGCAGGCCGCGGCATGCCCAGGTCCGCGGGGCCACCTCGGAATCCAGCGTCCTGGGACCAGGATTCGCGCCCGGGTTACCCATGCACGCCCCTCCCGAGGGCAGCGCGCGGGCCCTGCAGCTGCTCCGGCCCATTTGACAGGCGGGAACGCCGAGGCGCAGGGCCGGGAGAGGGCAGCCTCGGGCCGCACCTCTCTCCTGGGAGCCTCTCACGCCTCAACCCGGGCCGCTCGGGGCCTCGGGTGCCCGCACCTGCCCACAGCGCGCGCCGAGGGCTGCCGAGCAGTCCCAGGGCCGGCAGCCGAGCCCGCCGGAGCTCCGGTCCCGGGAAGGTTCCGGGAGGCCTCCGCGAGGGTCCGGACGAGGCGGCGGCAGCGGCGCCCCGCGCGCCCCTCCCTCCCCGGCGGCGGCCGCGCTCCTCCTCCGGCTCTGCCTGCGCCGCCCGCCCTCGCTCGCTCGCTCCCTGCCCCGCCCGCCGAGCCCGAGCCGCAGCCAGAGCGCGGGCAGCGCCGAGCGGGCGGCGGGAAGGCAGCGTGTGGGGCGGCCCGCCGCCCCCGCTAGGCCGGGACCCGCACGCCCGCCGGGCCGGGGAGAGGTCGGGCTCGCTGGCAGGCGCGGACCCGCCGCCCGGCCCGGGGGGAGCCCCAGGGCGCGCACCGGCCGCCTCGGGTGCGAGGGGAGCCCCGGCGGGGACGCGCCCACTGGGGGGGCGGCCCGCAACTCTGCACCGAGCCCCCAGGGCCCGGGGGCGCCGGAGGAAGGGACCGTGGAGCCGGCGTCCGGGGAGCCAGCGCCGGGGCGGCGGGACAGCGCGGGCGCGGAGGGCGCGGAGCAGCAGACCAGGAGGCCGGAACGAGGGAGCCGGGGCGCGCGGCCATGCGCTGGGCGCTGTAGCCCCAGGCGCCGGCCCGATGGAGCGAGCTGGGGCGCGGGGGCTGCGGCTCGCGCTCGGGCTGGCGCTGCTGCTGGCGCGGCCGCCGTCGGGGGACGCGGGGGCCCCCGAGGCGCAGGAGCCCGAGGCGCCGGGCACGGCGGCCCCGGCGGGGGGGGACCGCTGCCGCGGCTACTACGACGTGATGGGCCAGTGGGACCCGCCCTTCAACTGCAGCTCGGGCGCCTACAACTTCTGCTGCGGCACGTGCGGCTACCGCTTCTGCTGCCACGACGGGCCGCGGCGCCTCGACCAGAGCCGCTGCTCCAACTACGACACGCCGGCCTGGGTGCAGACGGGCCGCCCGCCCGCGCGGGCCCGCGACGCCGCCGCGCCCCGGGACCCGGCCCGCGAGCGCAGCCACACGGCCGTCTACGCGGTGTGCGGCGTCGCCGCGCTGCTGGTGCTGGCCGGCATCGGGGCGCGCCTGGGCCTGGAGAGGGCGCACAGCCCCCGCGCGCGGCGCACGGTGACCAGGTGAGCGCGCCGGCCCCAGCGCGGGCCCCAGCAGCCCGCGGCCGCCTGGACGGCCCTCCCTGCCCGGTGGGCGCCCCCTCGCGACCCTTCGTCCTTCGCATCCCTTTCAGGCTCCTCTCCCCCCTGGTGTGACAGACACTCGGTCTGTCTCCGGCCACCCCCACGGCACCGAGGGAGACAGCTGATACCGCCCTGTCTCCCCTTGACCTTCCAGTCTGAGCTGGGTGCTGGGCTGCCCTCCTCGCGCTGCTGCCTCCTCCAAGTGACCAGGGAGGCTGGCCACCTGGACAGAGGACACGCGGGCTATGGGTGGGCGCCAGGGGCCTGCCTGAGCCCCATTTGCTGGGGGTGGGGGTGTGGACTGATGAGTGTGGGGTGTCTTAGGCCCGCAGGGAAGGGGAGGGTTTTTCTGTAGTCTCTGGCTCTCTCCCTTCCTGCTTCCCTCCTCCTCCTTCCACTCTCCCCAAAGCTGTGACTCAGGCCTGACCTTCCCTGGGGTGTCAGAGACCTGGCCATTCAGCCTCCTCTGTGACCCCCAGGCAAAGGTGGCCTCCTCTCCCCCTGGGCAGACCGTGAAATTCAGAGGCTCAGCTCCCTCGTGCTGAGGTCGGCATCTGCCAGCTGGTGCTGTGTGTTGTGTAAAGTGGGGTCCACCAGACCAGGTTCCCTTCCCTGGCTGGGATGGGAACTCTGGGATTCTGTGTCCTGACCCTGGAAACTTCACCACACACCCCCATACCCGCAGTCACCCCCAAGTCCTGGGACCAGCGCCCTCATCGCTCACCCAGGTCCCAGGCTGGGGCAGCCACAGGAGGATATTAGAAGTGACGATAGAGAAAGCCTCCGCCTGGACAGGCTTTGTGGGTGCTCCCCCCAGACCTCAGGGGTAGGGAGAACCAGACTCAGCCCTCCACAGCACCCCTTGCCCCCCAGACCACTGACGCACCCCCTGCTGCACGGCTGTAGGTCGGAGCTGGGGCCGGACTCACGGTGCTGCCTGCAGGATGGGGGTGCTCTCGCCTGGGTCCTGGGGTGCAGCAGGGGCAGGACGTGGGCCTCCCGCGCTTGGAGAGGCTCTTGCAGAGGGCACGGGTGTGTCCTCGGCCAGGGCAGGGCGGCAGAAGCTGAGGGCTGGGAGTATGGGGCGGGGGGGCGAGAGGACGTTCTGGTGACGCGCTTATCCAGAGCTGACTGCAGGGGAGGGGAGAGCCAGCCCATCCCGGGGTGGGCCTGGTCATCCCCTTCCCTCTTGGGTTTCAGGTTCCCATGTGCCCTGGTCCCCTATTCTCCTCCGGGGTGATCTGAGCCTGACTGGCGCTCATGTGTAGGTGTGTTCCGATCGCCCCAAGGGTCACCCTTGCGTTGGGGCTGATGGTCAGACGGTTTCTCAGTGGGCGTGGAGGGGGAGCCGGAATCTGTCCCTGGTGAAATTTGTGCAAAGGTTGAGGTGTGAACATTACTCAGGCATTTGGAGAGTGGGCTGGTGGGGCTCACCCAGAGGGCACTGGGGTGGGCAGCTGTGCGGGCAGGGGGGGCACCAGGTTTCCAGGCCCTCCCTGCCCAGATATCCCATGCCATGGCACTCTACCATGAAGCAGTCGTTTGAGGTCCCAACCCCAGGGGGTCAGACCGTGTAGGAGAAAATCATGGGTTCTGGGTGCCGAAGGCAGCTGGGCTGCAGGCTGGGTCTGCTGTCTGCGCGGACGGCTCAGTCAGACGCTGTCACAGCTGGGTGGGGGCTGGGTGTTCCGGTGTCCAGAGAGGCAACTGCCCAAGGTCACACGCCGTTGGTGCTGGGCTGTGGGGGGGTCTCCTGGCCCCCACCCTCCCTCATCTGTCTGTCCTCACGTCTGTGCTGTACGTCTCAGGACAGGGAAGCCCCGGCTGCAGGAGGGGAGCCAGGCAGGCAGGACAAGGCTTCCTGGAGGGGGGTTCCAGAGTCTGAAGAACACGTAGGAGTTTGACAGAAGGCCACAGAGGACAGGACACAGTGGGCAGAGTGAGCAGGACCAGCCTGGCCCGGGAGCCCGAGTCACACAGAGCTGGTGTTGGGAGGGGAGGCTCAGGTGGAGGGTGTTGGAGAGAAGGGGGAGACTTTGGTAGAAAAGGTGACCCCAGGGACTTTCTGCTTTGGGAAGGGGTCTGCTGGAGTCACAGGCCATGCCTGAGGGGAAAGCCAGATGCACGGGGCTGATCACAGGGGAGAAGGGAGACCCGGAGAGGCTGAGGGAGCAGCCCAGGGCCCCTCGGTGAGCCGGGGGTGGGCCAGGCCGGCCTCTGGCCTGGCTGATGGGGATGCGGGAGGCTGGGGTGCTGCTTCTCACCGCTCATTCCCACAGGACATTGACAGAACTTCTGAAACAGCCGGGCCCCCAGGAACCACTGCCTCCACCTCTGGGCCCCCCTCTGGGCAGCTGTGTCCAGGTGCAGATGGGTGACAGCCTCCCCCGGGGCTCCCCCCACAACAGTTCGGGTGAGTAGGCTGAGGCTCTGGCCTAGGGCGCAGGGTCCCCCTTGCCCGAGGGCAGCCTGAGCATGAGATGGGCTCTGAGCTGGCTCCTCCCCAAGTGGGCTGCTTCTCAGTACGTGTGAGTGGGGGCTGGGAAAGCCGAGCAACTCCCCTGGGTGGAGAAGGACCCCCCCAGGGGTTCGCCATCTCAAGGCTCAGGGGGTGTGGTTCCACGAGGAGTCTGCTGGCTCAGGCTGGGGTTCTAGGTCGGTGCCCTGGGGTCTGCCTGGCCTTTGTGGGCCTTTTCCTTCAGGTCGGGGTCTCCCCTTGGGGGCGCTATTCCCCAGACTTGCTCTCCATTTCCATGGGGACTGGCCCTAGGACTCTGCACCTGGCTCAAACCTAACCTGGCCGGGTCAGTTGTTAGGTTAGGCTGGCTCAGGGCTCGCGGGCACTGTTCTGAGGCAGGCCGAGTCCCAGGCCCTGGAGACTGGCCCTTGAAGACGGCTGGGAGTGCAGGTGCAGAGTGGGGCCTGGTCAGGTAGCCTCAACTCATCTTAACTTCCCGCCCCCCAGATAAGAAACGCCCCAACAACGTACCTCCTCTGGGGTCTGCGACATCAGGGCCTCTCCGTGGCCCCCGGCTGCAGGGCGGAGGCAGCTTGACGCTGCAGCCTGACTACGCCAAGTACGCCACCCTCAAGGCAGCCGCGCTCAAGCTCGCAGGTGAGTGAGTGGTGGGGTTTGCTGGGGAGCCCACTGCACCCCGGGTATCCAGACTCCTCGATTGTGAGGCTCCGGCTCTGGGTCCCAGTTCAGATTTCCAGAGTTCCCAGCCCTGCAGGTTAGCGCTCCAGCCAGCCTCGCCAACTAACTCTACCGCAGGGCCAGTCGGCACCCACTCCCCCCACTCCCGGACTGCGCCCCATCCCTTGGCCAGGCCACAGGGGGGGACTTAACGCCGGCGGGCAGAGCCCAGCACCGAAACCCCGCCCCTTTGGTCCGGCCCTGCCCCCGAACGAGCAAGCCCCGCCCCGCTGACCCGCCCCCGCAGACGCCGGCCCGCCGGACTTCTACCAGCGCTTTCCCGGGACGGACTCGGCCCCGCTGACCCTCCCGGCGCGGGCCCCGCAGGACCTCCCCGTGCTGCTCGACGCCTGCCCGTGGGCACCGCCGGGCTACGTGCCCCCCGCCGGGCCCGCGCCTTCGGGCCACTACGCCGCCTGGACCGCTGGCCGCGCGCCCCGGCCCGCCCCCCGCGGCCCCCTGGCGGCTCAGGCCTCCCCCGCGCCCCGCCGGCCAGGCCACGCGCCCCGGCGCCAGTTCAGCGCGGAGAAGCTGCCCGACGCCTTCGGCTCGCAGCCGCCCGGCCTCTACGGCAGCACGGGCCGCGGCCCTCGGCACCTGAGCACTAATAGCAAAACCGAGGTCACGGTTTGAAGACCAGACCCCCGACGAACCGCCTGGGGCCCGCGTCTGCCCCGGAGCCGCCGCAGACCGGCCGCCCCGCGGCCCGGGCTGGACGAGGGGAGGTGGGAGCACCGGTGCAGAAGGCCAGCCCTGCACCTGCCCAGGGGACTGCGGCCTGGGGGCTTGCAGGGGCCTCCCCGACTGTCCTTGGGGCCCCGGGCCGCGTTCCTCGTGTAAATAAACCCTTCTCTGTGGCTCCCGTCCCTGAGAATAAAGGAGCCCCAGGCTGGCCGAGGGGCTGGTGGCGGAGGCATTGGTCATTGACTGGACATACGGCAGTGCGGGCAGAGGGCACAGAGTGTGCCAGAGCTCCCGAGAGCTGGCGCGGGCTCTGGGAAACCTGGTGAAGGTGGTCAGGGCTGCGTGCCAGCTTTAATGTTCCCGCCAGTGGGAGCCATGGTGGGGGGCCACTTAGTCCCCAACATCTTGAGGTTCAGCACAGAGGGAGGTTTGTTGGGAGGATCCGTGTCCCTTTCGGGGGGCGAGCCCCTCCAGCCAGGCAGCCACGCTACAGCTTGAGTTGGCTGAGCTGCGCGAGCTCTTTGACAGCCTGGCCCCGGGCCGGCCCCTGGCCTGCAGGCCACTTGGCAGGCTTGGCCCGGAGCCACCCCCTGATGAGTGTGGGCAGTGGGCCGGTGGACAGCTGGTGCCCAGGATGGAAGCACCCCCTCCCATCGCTGCCGGGGGGCGGGGCGGGAAGGGGATGCTGGACCCAGCGCCCCGCCCACCTGGGCGCTCACACCACACTGGCGTGGCCCTGTCCGCTTCCACCTTCCTGCCAGCAGGCTCCCGTCCTGGCTGAGGCCCAGGGCACGGCCAGCAGCCTG
This sequence comes from Galemys pyrenaicus, assembly GCA_019455555.1. Taxonomy (NCBI): domain Eukaryota; kingdom Metazoa; phylum Chordata; class Mammalia; order Eulipotyphla; family Talpidae; genus Galemys; species Galemys pyrenaicus. Next base: position 496,199 of record JAGFMF010011642.1, on the reverse strand, counting down.
TGCACCTCCAGTGCCCTGCCAGTTACTACTGGGGGGCTGAGGCAGGGTCTGGGCCCTCAGTGCGCACCCAGCTGGGCCTGTTCCCTCACTGTACCCGAGGCGTGCTGTGGGCCCAGTCGCAGTGGCCGCCATGGTGCCCTTGCACTTAACGCTCACGAACCCTGTGCGTGTGCGGCTTCCGGAGGAGGAAACAGCGTGAACCCCGAGTCACGGGTTTGGGTCACCCAGCTGACTCAGTTCCGCTGTCCTGGAAGCTGTGTGGAATGGCAGGCAGTGGCAGCGTCGGGGGGCAGGCTACTGATGTGTGCTGTCCGGAAGGCCCCCCTTGCTGCTTCAGGGCCTGGAGGGAGACTGAGCCCAGAGCCTCAGGCCACAAGAGTCCAGGGCCCCTGGTCCCCAGGAGCTTGCAGGGGAGACAGCCTCACGGCCTCAGCCCAGGGCCAGGAACGAGGCCAGGAACGTGCCCCGGGCCTGCCAGCTGTGCATCGGGGGAGGGGGCGGGTGCTGAGTCACGGAGCCCACGAGCGTCACCGAAGGACGGGGCTCCTCGGCCGCCCACAGCCTCCCACCCGCCTCCCTGCTGACGCAGGCCCCGCTGGGCTGCGCCGGTGGGTGGTCTGACCTTCCTGCCCACTCTCAGCCCCGGGACACTGGGTTTTGCCGGCGAAAGGCAGGCGGAGGCCGGGCCCCTCTTGGCCCTCTGGGTCAGCTGTGACTGCCCTTCAGATGTGAGTGGCTCGGCTGGAGGAACTGGGCCTGGCTCTGGGGGCAGGCCGGACACGCGTGAGCCCAGGCCCGTTGCAGGCGGACTCCTGGCCCAGCTCCTGTCTCGCCACTCCCGGTGGTCCCGCCCCCACCGGTGGCTCAAGTCACCCCGGGCCACTCACCAGCCTAACCGTAAGTGGCCCCTTTCTGTGTGTTTCATTTGGGAACTGCAGTCAAGACCGTGCCCCCCATTCTGTACCCGGTCAAGGGGAGGCTGAGGGGATGCCCCAGCCAAGGCGGCCCAGCAGGGCAGGACGGGAACTGGATGTGGGTGTGACCTGTGGGCCGGTGAGTGACCTCAGAGCCTTACGGCCTCTGGGTGTGTGGAGAGGTAGGCCCGCCGGAGAGACTGATCCCGGGGGTTGAACACAGAAAGGCTCAACACCCCAAACCCTTAAAACTGCCGCAACAAACAGCCAGCTGGGTGCTGGCCACGGCCCCTGGTGCCAGGCAGCAGTGGGAGAGAAAGAAAGGCCCTGGGCTGAAGCCTCCCGGCGAGCAGCAAGGGGGGCGGGGCTGTGCTCAGCCTGGCCCTGGGGCCGAGCCCTGCAGCCACTGGCCAGTGGCCACCGTGGTCGCACTACAGAGCCTCACACGTGGCCCGCTGGGTGGTGCCAATCGTGTTTATTGATAACCTCCGTCCAAGACACGGCTCGTGACTCCACACCGAGGCAGCGCAGGCATGTCCCCTCGCAGGGAGAACTGCCCCGCCCAAGCACGGCAGAAGGCACAGTGAGCACACGGACATGGCCGTCCAGCTGGGCGCCGGCCGTAAGTTACAGTGGGCTGGGGGCGGGGTGTAAAGCATGGGCGTCCAAATGGGCCTGTCGAGCCTGCACTGGGAAGCAGGGGCGCCCCCCTGTAAGCACCCCCAACCTGTGCAGGACCTCACCCTCGGGCCCCACCGGCCGGCAGAGGGCGCGACAGGCCGAGGGCAGCCCCAGCCCCGCAAGAGGCTCTGGTCCCAGGCTGCCCTCGGCCCCCGCGAGCAACGGCCTCGGGAGGTATCAAGCCAGAAAAGTGGGGCCGCTGTCCTCCCAGGAGCCAAGGGGTCTGGCTCCTAGTGCCCACCCCGCAAAGGGGCGGTGGGCACTGGGGAGGGGCTGGGAGCCAGTCCCCACCACCTGGACTTTTAAGGGGGAAAAAGGCCGGAGGTAGGAGCTGGGCGGGAGGAGCTGGAACCCGCGCTGAGGGGCCTGGCCCCGGCCCCAGCGGGCGGCTTCGCCTCTCCCGGCCCCCATCCCAGGGGGCGGGAGAGTGGGAAGGAACAGGACGATTAAATAAGATACCATTTATTTTTTAAAAAACTAAAAAATAATGCCGACATTATTTCATCCATCCCCAGGCCTGCCCCTGCCTCCCACCAGCCCCCCAGGGCTGGGCCCCCCTTCCTGGCTGTCTTGTGTAATCGAGAGAAAACAATGAGCGGGCTTTGGCAGGCGCAGGGGAGGGGTGCAGGCCTGGGGGGAGAAATAAAGATGCCGCAGCAGCTCAGCCCTGCGCCGCGCAACCAAGCATGATACAAAAACGTTCGTATAAAAAGGGGCGGGGGCATGCAGGGCACAGTCCCAGGGGTGATGCCTGGAGCCAGGAGACCCACGTCCCCCAGAGAAAGCCTGATAAAAAACAAGAGGGGGTGGGGCACGCGGAGAGGAGATCTTGGGGGGCTGGGGGCAGGGGCTGGGTGGCTCGGGAACCCTCTGCTGCTTTCAAGTCAGGGCGCCCGGGGTCCGCCCCACCCTGCCGTCCTCGGGCCCACCAGGCCCTGGGCCCTGGACATCTGTCCACAGCACATCTGGGGGCTCTGCTCGGGGCCCACTGGCTGAGGAGGTCCAGAAGCCTCGGCAGGTGCCAGCTCTGGAGACCAGGTTCGGACTCAGGGCTCCCGGGGCGGAGGGAGCCACGGGCGGGCGGAGGGAGCCCGGGGGGCAGCGGGGAGGCCGGCGGCAGTCAGGAGGCGGCGATGGCGGTGCCGCCCCCCAGCTTGACGATCACCTGCTGGCAGTCGCTGCAGGAGCGCCGGTCACCCACCTTCTCCAGGGTGCGGGCTGCCTCGGCCAGCAGCACGGCCCGCTGGCCCGGGGAGGAGAGGAAGGACAGGGGCAGGTGGCGGCAGGCCAGCAGGATGGCGGTGGCGCGTTCTCGCTGGCCGGGCCAGGAGTCCACCTCTCCTGCGGGGGACACGACTGGGTAGGAAGCGTCGCCGAGCCCGCCCCGGCTGCGCCCTCGCACCGCCCGCCGGCAGGGAAGGGGCTGTCCCTCCAGCTCAGGGCGAGCGGGATGGGCTGGCCTCGCCCGGCGGCCGTCCTGTGGGGGGCCAGCGGCCGCAGGGCCCTGCTCCTGCTCCGGTCCACTCCGGGCCCCCTCCCCACCCGAGGCCGCACTTTGAGCACAGGCCCCTCCGGGACACCGCCCGCCGAGCCGCCCGCGCTCACCGTGCTTGGCGCCCTGGGCCGTGCGCCGCCGCAGGCTGTGCTCCAGCAGCTGGTGCGTGCGGGTGGGGCTGGCCCCTGCCATCAGGCGCACGGTGGCCTCGTGCAGGAACACCTGCAGGTGCAGCGGCCTCCGTCAGGCTGGGGCCTCGCCGGGCACCGGGCGCCCCTACTGCCCTGCGCACCCCTTGGAAGCCGCCCGGACTGTCCGGCTGCGCCAGCGTGAGCAACTGGAGGGGACGGACACTGGACGGACCCAGCGCAGCGCGGATGGAGACCGAGAGGCCGTGACGAGGGCCGCCAGCAGCGTCTGGGTTGGCAGGCAGGCGACCTCAAGCCCCTGGCCCCAGCCCGGACACGAGCGGCAGGGCCAGGAGGGTGCGGGGGACAGTGAGGCTCAGGGTCCTGCTTCGGGTTTTCCTGAAGCAAGAGCCTCTTAGTAGTCACTGGGAGGAGGAGGGTGTGGCCGGCGCTGGGGGACCCAGGAGGGCTGCCTGGAGGGAGAGGCGGAATGGAGGCCGTCGGGGCCCCCGTGCCCTGAGCAGAGGGGAGGCCCCGACCTGGGGGCGCCTCCTCTCCCCAGTGAGGGCTCTTTCGGGGTTTATCTTGCCCACGCAGAAGTCGGGGTGCCCTTGAGCCCCGCACAGCACCTCACCGGAGCCGTGCCTGGCCCTGTCCCCCGGCTCCTGCCCTAACCACCTTCTGGACTCTTCGCCTGACACTGGGAAGACGCCGGCAGGAGCGTGCGGGCACATCCGCTAGCGAGCAATCAAGGCCAACGAGGGCGTCACTGGAGCGCAGCGAGTCCAGGGACGGGCCGGTCCTCAGCCTCTCCGGGCTCTGGCTGTCGCCGCGGCGTGACGTGGGGCTGACCCCAGCGCACAGAACACAGCCTGCAGCGCTGGGGAGCCTGTGGTCCCGCCCGCCACGGGGGGCAGCCCTGCCCTGCGCCTCACACTGCCCTGCTGGTGGCCGCTGCCCCTCAGCCCAGGGGCCGGCCGGGGGGCGGCCAGCACACGGCAGGTGCTGGACCAGTGTGCCGGCGAAAGGACAGGTGGCGGCCAGCCCAGCCGGCAGACTCTGGGCCAGCTCCACGGCCCCAAGCGGGGCCACACTGGACGCTGGCCCGGACCCGCTCCCCGGGCCTCACCTTGCGGTAGGCCGGGCGGAAGCTGTGTGCCAGGCGGCGCAGGCTGCCCAGGTCCCGCTGGAAGCCGGCCAGCTCGGCGCCCGAAGCGTGGTAGGTCTCGCCCAGGGCCTGGCTGGCTCCGGCCTGCTTCTGCCAGAGCGTTGTCCGCAGCGACAGCAGCAGGTCACAGGTCAGCAGCTGGACCACCTGTGGGAGGAGCCGAGTCAGGCCTCTCCCGGGCAGGGAGGCTGGCCCCGCGGAGAGGCCCGGGCAGGCGACCCGGGAGCACTCCTCGGGAGGACAGCTGGAGGGCCGGCTGGGATCGGGACAGCTGGTCCTTCCCTCGGCCCGCGCGACGGGAGGCCGCGGCTCCTCCATCACAGGGCCTGTGTGGCCGGCCTGGAGGCCGTGCCCGCGGAGCAGAACAGGAGTCCAAAGCGGCAGTCAGGCCGGGCCCAGCGGGCGACAGGGACAGGGACACGGAGCAGCTCCGAGCCAGGGTTAGACCCACGAACCACCCACCTGGCCGCCAAGGCCCGTCAGCACCGGGAGCCGGACAGACGGTCGGTCCTTCTAGTGACAGTCAGACGGCCCCAGATGCATCCGGCTTCCCGGCCACTGCCCGCCTCACCCAACGTGCTTCTCCCTCCCACGGACGTGGCTGCCCCGACCACCTGGGCCCCGGGCCTGCTTCCATGGTACCCACCCCGTGCTCGTGCTGCTTTCTGGCTGCTCACAGCTTCCAGGGACATGGATGAGCCCCCCACCCCAACAAGGCCTGTCACTGTGAGCCGAGCTGCTGGGATCCCTGAGGAGGGGCCCCTATGGGTGACGGTAGGGGCTTGGGGCTGGACCTCTTGGGTTTAGACCGACAGCCCGAGGGCTCCCAAGCCCACAGGGTCCCCTCAGCCCATCCTCCCCATGACTGCCACCCAGGACCCAGCCTCAACGGTGTCCACAGCCGCCGCCCCGTCCCCCGGGGTGGGAAGCCAGCACCAGAAGGGCACGGGGCCGTGGCTCTGGCGGGCCCCACTCCTCGTGAGTGACAGTGCCCGCCCGCTGCACGCCCGCCCGCTGCATGCCAGCCCGCCGGCAGGCCCTCGCGGCAGGGCGGGCCTCTGGGATGCACTGTGGGAACACTGCATGAGTACCGCCGGAACATGCAATGCAACTACAATGCACTCCAGCTGCCTGCAGAGCGCGGCTCCTGGCTGGGGGCCGCAGGAGCCTCAGGAGCGGGGCAGGTGGGGCAGGCTGGCCGCGGGTCGCACCCCAGCTGGGAAGCTCAAGGCGGGCCCAGGGCCTCCCTGAGGGGCCACTCACGTGGTTGAGGGCAGGGTCACAGCCGGCCCCGCTGACGTTGAGGCTGCTCCACAGGTGGCCGCTGGCCCTCTCGCAGTGGCCGAAGGAGCTCTGCTGTCCCTCCGCCTTTGCAGACAGCGAGGCGTGCATGGCTCTGCAGGTGTGGAGGACGGCCTTGACCAGGGCGCTGCTGCGGACGGGGAGCGAGAGGCGCGGTCAGCTTTTGCCTCCAGGGCAGCATGAGGAAGCCGTTGGTGACCACCACGCCGCACGTGGCCGGGGCCCGGCCTGTCAGCTCAAAGGCTGCGTGGCGGAGGTGATGGAGGCTCCCACCCCCAAAGGACCGGCGACGTGGCAGCCGGCAGCCGAGTACCCGCACGGGGCTCGCTTTCTAGACAGTCCCCACAGGCGTGAGCCAGCACGTAGGCCCGTGGCTGGGAGGGCCCTGAAGACAAGCAGCTGGCAGAGGACAGTCCAGGCCGGCCGCTCTGCAGAGCTGAGTGTGAGGGCCCCGGGGACACAGGGAGCAGCGTGCGCGGTCCCCAGCCCCGCGCCCAAGGGCCCAGGAGGCAGTGCGGCTGGAGGAGATGAGAGGAGCAGAGCGTGGAAGAGAGCACAGCCCAGCAGGACCTGCCCGGTGCAGCCTCAGTGTCCTGTCGCCCGCCCCGCCCCGCCCAGGCCCAGCGACCAGCGCACCCGCCCGGCCCCTCCCCGCGTGGGTCTGCAGACAGCACGGCCCGGACGTTCTCGCACCTCCCGCGTGTTCACTGGGATGTGCTCCACGGGCCGGACCTCCGGTCCCACTTCGGCCCCTGCCCCCTGCCTAGCATATGGCCCCTCCCTCACCAGATGGACTCTCCGAGGCTGAAACATCTCTGGCCTGAAGTCCCTAAACCCCCCAGAGGAGCCGGAGGGAGGCGGTGAGGGCCCCCAGGGTCACGCTGGCCACGCCCACCTGCTGCGGCCCAGTCGGGGCACAGACGGAAGGAGGGAGTGGGGGAGGGGCAGGGTACCCCAGAATAGGGTGTGAGATCGAGGGGAGAGGCTGAGAGGCCCAGCGCCACCACCAGCCACGTCACTGACAGTCGCCTAAGACAGTCGCTTGAACATCTGGCGCTTCAGTCTCCACACCTGCCGGGTCACAGCACCCCTCCGGCGAGTGTGGTGACCGCGCCGGCCCCTCCAGGCGCGGTGAGCACAGGCCAGCGCGGGGGAGCTTAAGAACAGGCCACCGACGGGCACGGCCTCCTCAGGGAGGCTGGCTGGACCCCTTTCCTCGTCTCCCTCCCGGTGGAGTCCGCAGACCCGGTGGGCTCTGCCCGGCGTCTGTGCTTCTCTCCTGCGGCAGAGGCTGCGCTACCTGGGCAGTCAGCCCCTCCAGGCGGCTCTGACCCGGCTGCTGTGCTGCGGTACACATGCCCAGAGCGTGCCCAGAGCTCTCCGCTGCGCTGCCGCCCTGCGGGGCTGGGCCGCTGGGGCTGCTGCTGCTGGCACGGGGGGGCTCCCGGGCCCTCGCTGCCTGCGCTGCCGACAAACACCCCACCCTGTGGGGCTCCCCCGGCGCCTCTGACAGTGCCAGCAGCCCGCTGCCCTCCCCCAGCCTGGGCCCACGAGGCCGTGCTGTCTCCAGCCCACACAGGCCAAGCCGGCTCCCTGAGGCGCCCCCTTCCTTCCTCACGCTGCGAGGCTCCACTGTCAGGGCCCCAGGCTGCCTGGCCCTGCACCCCGGCACCTGCCCCCTGCTAACCCAGACAAGCGGGCCCGGCACACCAGCCTGGGTGCCTCTGGAGAGGCCACAGCCAAGGAGGCCAACGTACTCGGTCATTTCCAGAGCTGCGGGGACACGGTCAACTTCGGTGAAATGGGCGCGCACAGCCGCGTCGTCGCCCTGGAGCCAGCCGATGGCCATCGTGATCGCCAGGGACCACCAGCGACAGACGACGTCCGGACCTGGAGGGGAACGGCAGCAGGTCACCCCGGAGCCAGCTGCGGCGCTCGGCCGGTCCCGTGCGGCCCGTGCCACCTCTGCGCGCTGGGCTGCCCCCTCCGAGGGTCCTGGGGAGCCCCGGCCAGCACAGCCATCTTCCAGAAACAGCCGCCCAGACCTCTAGTCAACCCAGCAGTCCCACTGGGGCAATCTGTCCTGAAGAAATCAGCCTAAACGTGTAAGAAATGTGCTCACTAGGTCATTCTTAGTAGAAAGCTAGCAACAACCTGAACCCTAAGGAGCCAGCGGGCGGTGTTCTCGCGCGTTGGGGCGGACAGGCTCCTTCTGGAGGCCCAGCCCCCACAGCTGCAAGCGGACCTGGCCAGCGCTGTCCGCACCCAAGGTGGGCGCCGAGTCGGAGGCAGCGCGCGGAGGGCCCTGCTTCTGTGAGGTCAGTGGCAAGACGGCTGCTGTTTTCCGGGGTCCTGCCCTTCAGGGGGTGGCCAGAGGGAGCCTGACACACCTTCTTCCCCAGCAGCCACCAAGCCGGAGGGGGCAGCCCACACGCTGAGCCCCACTTGCCCAGGCCGAGCCCCACTTGCCCAGGCCGGGCCCAGGCTTATGCATGCCTGGGGGCTGACACCCTGTGCAGACGCTGCCAGCGGGCAACTGCCTGAGCCAGACGCAGCCTCACATCAGATGGGTTCTCAAGGGCCCACTTTCCCCTGCCCTCGGGCCTGGACACAGGGTGGGGCAGGCCAGAGCCAGCGACCTGAGGCCGCAGCCTCCTGCCTGACACTCACCGACGGCCGACTCAAGCACAGAGCTGCTGGAGAAGGGCGGAGGCGCGATCCCCACGGAGTCCACAAAGGAGTTGAGTAGTTTCAGGAACTCCAGGGCGGTGGAGAACTCACTGCAGAGAGAGGGTCCCCGTACATAAGTGGCACAGGACCCCAGTCCAGTAGACACTCTGGCTTTCCCCCCGTGATGCCAGGGCACCCCAGCTCTGCCACCCACACCCCGGGCTCTCCTCAGACTGCCAGATTTGGGGACAACGAGGGAGGAAGCACCCCACGTCCACAAAGACCCTGTCCCGAGAAGCTTGCTTCCTTGTGGGCGCGTGGGCCTGTCCCCTCGGCACCTACCAGCTCTCCTCCTCGGGGTCGCCAGCCTTCCTCTTGGCCTGCGGCTTCACCAAGCACTCCACAGCGCGCTCCAGCAGGCTCCGGCAGAAGGCCTGGTGCACCTGGGCGATGGGGTCGGCTGCGGAGGGGAGGCCGGGAGGGTTGGACGGGTCTAGGCGTCTTCCAACACAGTGTGAGGCAAGGAAACCGCTGCCCTCTCCGAATGGGGACCGAGCTCCCTTCTCGGTCAAACCCCAGAGCCACCTCACTAGACCCCAGAAGGGCGGGGCGCAGAGGGAGGGCTCCGGGCCCCCACCTGCAGAGCCAGACCCCTGCCCCGGCCGGCTGCTGTGTGAGTGCGTGTCGGGGGCGCGTGTGGTGCGTGCCTGCGGGGCCGAGTGAACGGGGCATGCGGGAGCCCGTCACGTGGCACGGCGCGGGGCACGTCCATCTAGGCCGGCGCTGTACGACGGCCTAGGCCTTGTCAGAGAACGGCCCAAGTCTCAGGGCGGCCCCTCCAGCGGCTCAGGCGCCGTCCACCGGAAAGGAGGCAGCGGCCGCTGTGCCGACGTGACACTCCTGCTCCCAGGGCCTCGTCGCGGGGCGTGTGGTCAGTGGGGTCCGAGTGAGCCAGGGTCCTGTGCTGCCGGGTGGGCTGCTGGGTCCCCATGGACAGGCCAGAGCAGGGAGCAGCCCGGGAAGCAGACCCGGGGCGCTGCGAGCTGGGGTCGCACGACATCCTTCCTTCCCTCCTGGTGCCGCTCACCTTCTTGTGTTAAAATAGCAGTGCCTATGCTCCCCCGACCCCCCAAAATCTGAGACATGCCCCTGGACCCGCAGAAGTGACATCCTCACACCCCCGTGGCACGGGGCCGGCAGCAGGTCAGGCCGGCTCCAGAGTGGCCGCAGCCTCCACGCCCAGGCACCTGCAGCCGCCTGCCGGCCTGTCCCTGCCGCCACTGGGCCGGGGGACTGCTGCCGCCCAGTGCCGTCCTGAACGCCCGTGTGCTCCCCAGGGATTGGGGCAGGAAAGGCACCTGTGTACCCCTGAGGCCCCCAGAACCGGAGAGCAGCGTGACCGATGCTCGCAAGGCCGCGGGAGGGGCTACAGGCCCAGCTAGGCAGCGGGCCAGCCGCGGGGTCCCCGGACAACCTCCCCGGACGACCTCCCCCGCGGCCGGGGCGTGGTCACTGCTGTGCCAGGGCACGTGGCCCCGGCCCTGTGCGCAGGGCGCTCACCTGGGTTCCTCTGGGCGCAGTACAGACTGTCCCTGGCGGCCGACCTCGCCGACCAGCTCCGCTCCATGAAGAACTTCTGGCCCAGAGGGTGGCAGAGCCAGCGGAGGGAGTCGGGGATGGCGCTGCGCTCGGGGCCGCACAGGCTCTGGGCCCGGCTGAGGAAGTAGCTCTGCGGAGGGACAAGCAGTGGGTGGCCGGGCGGCAGGGGCTGGCTCACCCCACGGGGAGGTGGCGGCCCTCGGGCCCGGGGGTCAGGGCTGGACGGGCGGGCCAGGCTGCCCGTGCACTGTCATCAGCTGCACCGCCTCTGAGCGAGGGTGCCCAGACCGCCTTCCCGCGCGCCCACCTCCAGCACTGACCCGGCAGGGACCGAGGAGCTGAGTGCAGCCGGAGGGGCAGAAGCGCGAGACACGGGAGGCCAGAGCAGGGCGCTGGGGCAGGCCGGGGCCTCGACCCTCTCACGGGGCCTCTGCCGTCTCCTTGTCAGGCTCAGTCTGATGGCCGTGACCTCCGCGGGCCTCTACGAAGCCACCAGCTGCCCTGATGGCCCCGAGACTTGAATATCAGGGTCAGAGCGCCCTGCCGGAGCGCAACAGGGGCACGGACGGAGCACGGCTGTGCGGGCGCAAGGCCGGCCGGTCTCCCGGAGCACAGGCTCAGGAGCCGAGGCAGCAGCGCTCACGTCACCACTGCCGGGCTGGCAGCTCACGCCCCGCCCACCTCGGCTCTGCCAACACCGGCTGAGAGGCCCCTGGGAGCAGCAGGGGCCCCGACTCCTCTGGGCCCGACAGAGCCGCCCCCATGCCCAGAGGGAGCCTGGGGCAGGTCGGTGCGGCACGTTTGAGAACCTTCTGGCACGTCTGAGAACCTTCTCGCAGTCCACTGGCCCTGCCGTGGGGGACCCGCCTCAGGAGGAGCCAGGGAGCGGCCAGAGACCCCGCTCGGCAGAGGAAGGCAGGGGCGCCGCTCAGAAAGCCAGCGAGTTAAAGCACGCATTCAGCAAAGACAAACCTAGCAATGCAATCTCAGTGGGGAGCCAGGGCAGACGGCTTAGTGGTTTGAGTTAATAAGAGAAATAAATCCTGGGATCCAGCCCCCACAGGATGGCTTCTATACAGGAAATTGAGGAAATAACTTCTGGCGTCCATTTCACTTTCTTGGTGTTGTGGCTCCACGACCGATTCCCAAGCTTTACAGCAGCCACCCCACACTGCTCCCCAACACTACTGTGCTAGTTGCCCAGTCGAGGGGCGGAGACCGGAGACACCGACCTGCCGCCGCCCCGCGAGCCCCCACCCGGCGTGCCCCCACGTGGGTCCAGCCCCGAAGTTTCCTGGCTGCGTGCAGAGGCGCCCCAAGGGCCACTGTGGACGTGCGGGGTGCCCAGGCATGTTTCCTTTGAGGAGAGGGCAGGTAACAGCTGCCCCATGCGGGAGGGCCGGCCGGGCAGAGCCCGCTGTCTCTAAGGCAGGCGGCAGGTCGGGCGCAGGCAGCACACTGGGCCTCCCAGCCTACACCTGACGCTGTGACCCGCCAGGAGGAGCCAGCAGTGCCCCCACAGGCCACGCTCCTGTCGGGGCCAGACATGCTAACCCCCACCTCCCTGGTGGAGCGCCCCAGACAGGCACCGTTTCCATTTCTGAACCCACAGCGCCCGGCAGACACCTTCTGAGTGAACAGAGAACCGAGAACTCTGCCTGCCTGGGAGAACAGGAGCCACGTACTAAGTCCCCAGTCAGGTCCCTCTGAATCGGTGCTGTCCTGATTTTGCTGACAAAGGCTGGACTTTGTTGGCCCTGTCCCGAGTGGGCACCTGCGGAGCACCCCCCAGCCGGCGTCGGTGCCCACGCAGGTGGCCCGGGCGGGGAGGGGCTGGAGCACTCACCGCCAGGAAGCCCAGCTTGCCTCCGCACCGGGTCTGGAGCCCCACGGCGGCCGTCAGGTGGATCTCCAGCAGCATGCTGGGCGGGACCTTCTCCTCCGCACACTCGGCGAGGTTGACGGCGCACAGCGCCATGTGCACGTCTGCGCAGGCGGACCCCGCGGGGAGCTTCCCTGCATGGGCAGAGAGCGCGTTCAAGTCCCCAGCCGGGCTTCTCCCGTCCTCAGGCCGCCGCCGAGGGGAAGCGCACGAGGGCGTGCCAGCTGGAGGCCACGCACCCCTTCCCATCCCACAGGCCACTGGGCAAGAGAAGCACCCGCCAGGGGCCGGGGCCGGGCACCAGACCCAGAGGGCCGCTCGGCAGCTCTCCCGAGTGTCCAAGGCTCACTCTGTGCAGCTAACACAGCCTGTGCCGGCGGGCAAGGGACGTGATGGAACCCCCCAAAAAAGGTTCACATTTACTTTCATTTAAAAAGGCCCACGATTTGGGCCTCCCTGTGGCGCGGGGTACGGCTCGGCACTGTGGAGCATGCGCAGCTGCCGCGCAAGGTCGAGCTGGGCAGGGAGCTGCGCCCGGCACACGTGGTGCAAGGACCACCCCGCTGGCTCCCTTCCTCGCCCTCCACAACCAACAGGCCCCAGGCGCCACCCACGCCACCCTCGTGTCCCTCCGCCCGTCCTCTGGCCTCCCTTGAATTCACCTGCGTTAGCCCCTACTGCCCCGTGGCTAGCGTCACCCTCTCCACCCTTGAACTGCAGAAACAACACCCGACTTGGCCATTGCCCCCGGCACCCTGCCCCGGCCCTCCCGCCCCGCAGTCTGCAGCTGCTGTAGCGGTCTGAGGGAGCGCCAGCCGCCAGGCTCCATGAAGGCTTCGTAAGCTGTGACCCCGGACCCTACACCGAAACCCAGACTTTCCAGGAAGCCCTTTCCGAAGCCCCCCAACAGTGCCTCCTCCCGCCAACCTGGCCACACCAAGCTGTGACCCACCTGCTGCCCGGCCGGCCGCCTTCCACAGGGCAGGGTCGTGAGTGAGGCGAGGAGAACGCCACAGCCTCTGGCGCCCTCCGTTTTAAGTCTCCCCCAGTGCAAATGCCACCGAGGCAGAAACGCCGCCCAGCCCAGCGTGACGGCCCCTTCAGAGGGCAGCCCCACGCCGCAGGAGCCGCCCTCGGTGTGGCCGCGGGGAGGCCGGGCTGGGCACCCCTCAGCGTGCGGTGGCTGCGGCCGGCTCACCTGTGATGTGCAGCTGGTGCAGCCGGTGGTAGGCCAGGGCCGCGTCCCGGGCGCTGGTCTTCGCCTCGTCCTCGAAGCCCGCGGCGGTGGCCGGCCCGGCCCGCCAGCGCTGCAGGACCTTCCAGAGCAGCCAGCGCACTGGGCGCAGCTTCTGCAGGCTGTAGCGGATGGCGTTCCAGGACAGGCTGCAGGCCAGGTCCAGGCGGGAGGTGGGCAGCGCCCGGCCCAGCACCGATAGGCAGGTCTGCAGGTTGGCGGCGGCAGCGGCAAAGTCCCCCTGGGGCGGCGAGAGGGGGCGATGCTCACTGGCCCCGCGGGGGTGTCGTGTCTGGAGACTTCCGCCCCCTCCCCGGGCGACCCAAGAGTACAGGCCCTCGGGAACAGCCTGAGAGCGCAGAAGGCTGGGAGGAAGGAAAGGAAACCAAGCGGTCCTCCCACCGCCCAGCAGAAACCACGCTGACCTCTGACCCCCCCCACCTACGAGCGTGGGCCCTGGGGCCCGGCCTCCCCTGTGTGCCTCGGTTCCCCACGGGAGCTTGGGCGCCGAGGTGATGAGGCGCCACGTACAGGCCTCATGCGGTCCTAGGACCAGCTGCCTCGGCCCGAGACTGCGAAATGGGGGCTTGTGGGGTTCCTCCCCCACCCCGAGGACCTACAAAAATCAGAGCCTCTGGATGGGGGTCCCCCAGGGAGTTCTGATCTGCTGAAGCCTGAGAACCCTGGTTTCTAGGCAAGTGCGTGGCCAAAGCACCCCACTAACCGAGGACTGGGTGAACCCCTCTCTGCCAACACCAGAAGCTCAGGGGAGTCTCAGACTAGATGGAAAACCCCATCTCTGGCTCTAGCACAACCGTGGCTCAGAGACTCGGTCGTGGGAAAGGGAAGTGGACTCTCTGCCCGCCCCTCCCTCCCCCCCGCCCCCCGCCCCCCGCTCCTGCGCTAGGCACCACACCTGTCTCTCCCCTGCGCCATCACAGAGGGGCTGTGACAGGAAGGCTGGTCACCGGAGGGGCCCTCCCGGAGGGGTGGCAGCCCCTCCCCACCCCCCCTCCCCCGTCAGAGCACGTGTTCAGGCCCCGGAGGTGGCGCCTTCTGTGGCTCTGGCTCCGTGTCCGCCCGTCCCACACGGGTCGTGCCCAGGCCGGCACTGACCGCCCCTTCTGCACACGAAGTCTCCCGCGGCGTGCGGCCCCCAGCCCCAGGCGCGGCACCCCCAGTCGAGGTGGGGAATCTGCCGCACTTCCAGTCTCCCCGAATCTGTCGGGCTCTGTCTTTCCTCCCGCTCAGCAGTTCTTGAATTCGTGCCCTTCAGCTCCGGGCTGCGCCGCATCCTGGCTGTGCTAAGGGCCCCCCGCTCCCTGCCGTGCCCCTCGTCACCCCTCAGTCACCGCTGGAGACAACCGCACCACACTCGGGCCTTGCCGGGTCATGGGCACCGGACACCGGGCTCCGAGGACAGGCCTCCCCCAGACAGGACACACCCGCCCTGCGGCCGCCAGCCCAGCAGGTGGGCAGACGCGGGGGGCAGGCCGCTGCCCGCTACCACCGAGGGCCCTCCACCCCAAGCAGGAGGCCAACACCCCAGTGCCGTGCGGTGCGCAGAGCCCTTCCTGCCCAGGAGCCTTGCCCCGGCACCTCAGCCGGCCGGCCGGCATGGGGACTCACCCTGGCGAGGTCCAAGTCTGCCTGCTTCCGGTGCCTCCAGAAGGTGACCGAGGAACGCGAGTGCGGCCGCAGCACCGGCTCCCCGTGCACCAGCAGCTTCACGAAGACGCTCAGCACGATCACGCCGTTCACCAGCCACAAGAGCAGCGTCGGCATCATCCAGCCAAACCAGCCCCCGGCACCTGTGGGGGACGCCTCAGCTGAGCCGTGAGCGGGGACAGGACCCCGGGCTGCCCCGCGCACCGTCTCCGGAAGGGCCTTGGACTTCATTCTTGGAAGGCCCGGCAGGACCAGAAGGCCGCCCTCCGCAGAACGCGAGTGCCCAGGCAGGGGCGGCACAGCACGTCCGACGCCAGCCCCGGGAGATCTGGGGCGACTCCCTGGTCTGGCGGGAGCCTGCGGCCCTGGCCACTGCGCTGGCCTCCTGACGCAGCACAAATACCACATCCCCCTTCAGACAGATGCCCCATCCCCCGCCCCAGGAAACAGCAGCTGGGCCCCCTCAGGAGCCCGGGGCGAACTGAGCAGCCCATACCCACCTGACTCGAGGGACAGGATGCTGCGCCCAGAGCCGGAGTGCTGGTGCTGGTCCGCGTCGTGGGCGCCCCCCCACTGCAGCAGCGCCGTCAGGGGGTTGAAGGACAGGCACAGGAAGGTGAGGACGCACAGCAGGATCCTGGAGCGGTCCACCATGCCCAGCGCGACGGGAGGGGAGTCGGGCTCGTCTTTAACCTTGAGAACAGAGCGGGCTGGGCGCGGCCTTATGGTACGGACAGCACTTTGCCCTTGCAGACGTGGGGGCGCTGCGCTGGGAGACTGCGCCCGGGAGCAGGAACCCGCAGGAGGACAGCCAGGAGCAGATGGGGGCCACCGCTCTCCCAGCACCGCCCCACGCGGGCACCCGGCCCCGGCCCCCTGGGAGAACACGCGCCGGAGGCCACAGCCGGCCATCCCAGGTGCCGAGCGGCGCCATCTCACGGAGCACGCAGTGGTCTCTCACTGCCCGGCAGGCACAGCTAACCCAGACTACGGAGCAGCACTGCCGAGGGGGAGGGTGCAGGGGGTTCTCTACCCTGCGCACGGCTACCCAGTGCCATCTGGTGAGGGCTCACCATGGGTAAGACGGTACCTTGAAACCAGCACGTTCTAGGCCCATAGATCACACCTCAGTGAGGATGATTAAAAACCCCTCCTCTGGGCCTCCCTGGTGGCGCAGTGGGTTAAGCAACGCACTATGGAGCAAACCGCAGCCACTGCAGCACGAGTTCGATCCTCAGCCAGGGAGGGGACCCACATGGCGCAGCAGACCCCTCCTGTCTCCCTGCTGCTCCCCTCAGCAGTGTGTTTCAGTTCATCTGCCTGTTCTGCTCCCCACTCTGTCTCTGGTGCATCCTCTCACCGCCCTGGACTCTGGCCTGGACCCCAGCTCTTGTGTGCATAAATAAAATCTTTAAAAAAAAACAAAAAACAAACCCTTCTCTACGCACGTCTACGCAAAGGACTCGGCCGAACCCGCCAGCCTGCCTGCCCCTCCCTATCGACAGAGGCAGAGGCAGAGGCCTGGGGTGTCCAGAGAGGCGGGCGGGCGCCCACGTCCCGGGCCGACCACGCACAAACACACGGCTTCTTTTCAACATTTTAGAACGACTTAAAATTTCTTCTGATAATTCAGTTGTCTGAGTCCTGGTTTGCATGTCCCCAGGCCTTCTGCTATCCAGCAGAACCACTCTATAAACGGTCAGAAACAGGCGTTTCCTCAGTGCAAACGAGCACAGACAACGAGCAGTGTGCTCAGAGCAGACACCAGGAGAGAACTTTGTTCTTTCGAGTAAGAAACTGCCGACGTCAAACAGCGCAGCAGCCCCCACAGCCCCCACGGCGCTGGGGGCTCATCACGCTCGAGCTAATTCCATTAAACACGGTTGCCAGGGGCTTTCTTGGACGATTAAAGCCCTCGGTTGGGAAGTCATCAGACAGATTGCAAACTGTCGCCACTTCCGGAAGGGGACCCAGAGCGGCCCCCGCCTGCGCCGGCTGATCAGCCCCTCAAAGTTGTCTTGCCAGGCCCACCGGGGTGAGGGAACCGATGAGGGGTCCCTGGGAACCCCTCACGCGGCAGCTGTTGTGCGTTACATTCTGGATCCGGCCCACATCCCTCCCTCTGAGGGCCCCTTTCAGCAAGGATCAGGGGCTCCCCACTCCCCTCAGCTTCTGGTTCTCTGCTCTCCAGGCGCTGGGTGATCTCACTGACCGCCTCGTCCTCTCCAGCCCGAGCGCGCTGAAGAGCTGGCCAGGCCTGCCTCCGTGCTCCCGCGGCCCGCCCGCTGCCCCCAGGCGGATGGAGCTTTCCAGAGGACGGGACCTGCAACAGCTTATCATACCTTCGCGTCGTCCAACAGGGGGCTTCCCGGCTCGGAGTCGATGGAGTAGGGGGAAAAGCCGGCCTGGGAGCCCGAGTCAGAAGCCGGGGGAGACATGAGGAGGACGTTCTGATTGAAGTCGTCGATCTTCAGGTCCACTTCACTGTCCACCAGGCTGCCGAGGTCGATGCCCTTCAGCAGCTCTACGGGAAGATCCCCGGCTGTCAGTCCACCTGCACAGAGCCCACCTGCGGAGCCCACCCGTCCCCGCTTTGCCCCGAAGGTTCCGTGCACACCCACACCAGCGGGCCTCCGGGCCAGCGCAGGACTCCCCCCGGAGCAAAGGCCTGACCCCAGCGCGCACTAACTGTTTTTCTGGTTCGCCAGCTTCAGCACCACGTTCTCCTGCCGCAGCTTGTGATTGGCCTGCTGCAGGTACTTGATGTAGTCGATGGCCTTGCGCAGCACGCCAGACTTGTGCATCTGCGGGGGAGGCGGGAGGCAGCGAGTGAGGCAGGCCGCGGCCAGGAGTGCTGCGCCGGGCAGGGCACAGCAGGCCCGAGCGGGCGGTGCCCGGCTCGGAGGCCGGCTCTCCCCGGCGAGCTGCACTACCCGACAAGCCCCACACCGTCTCTGAACCTCACGCCCCTCTTCCTTAAGACGGGGGCAACGAGACGTGTGACGCAAAGGCCTGCAGCTGGGGGCTGCAGCTGCGTGCAGAGCTCAGCCCCGGCCTGGCTCGCAGCGACACCTCACAGTATTCCTGCTTAACGACCCTAACTCCAAGCCAGGACAGGCTGTGCGTCCGCGCCCCCGCAGCTCTGCCCCAGGCCCCTGCCGGCACAGCTGAGCCCCGTTCCGTGCTTATCTTAGGGTGCACTTTCAGAGGTGGAGACTGAGGGACGATATTTTCTTTCAGGCAAACAGGTAACAAGTAAGAATCATCTCCTTGCCAGAAGACACTCATGCACTAGAAATACACGGAAGTCAATTTCCTCCCTGTGCTGTCGGTCAAGGCCCGAGCTCTCCACTCAGTCTGTCCCCGAAGGGGATGCCGACCCCCCGAACACAGCCGAGGCAGGCAGCCGGCTGGCGTCAGGCCCCACCGCGCATGGCCTGTGGAGGTCCGTCGCTGCCGTTTACGACCCTGAGCAGCACCGAGATGCTTCAGTGAGAGTGGGTCTGAGGACTTGCTGTGCTCGCTCGGCGGCGCCCGGGGCTTCCCTCGACCCCACAGTGGAGACAGGCAGGGCAGACGCAGGCCCGAACGTCACCGTGCGTGGCACCCACCTTGGCATCTGTCCCCATGACCAGGTCCTTCAGCTCGATGATTTTGTCATTGATGGACGAGCGATACCGCTTCTCGATGATGTTGTGTGTGGTCCGCCTTTCTCCTTCTTTGGGGGGCTCGAGCTGCTTGACGCCCCCGGGCACCTGCTTGATGGGCACTTTCTCTTGCCCCATCATCACGGGCATGGTGGTCAGGATGGTCCCGTTGCTGCCCACCAGGGTCTGGAAGAGGCATGGACAGAGGCACGAGGTGAAGCTGAGTGAGCGACGCACGCCAAGTGTGACTGGGCCACGGCCCGCGTGCCTCACGCCTTCCAGGGTTAGGCACGTCAGAAAGTCACAGCACCTGAGCAGCCACGCCCTTCCAGAATCACTGGGGACAGGGCCTCCCTGGTGGCGCAAGGGGTTGAGCACCGCACTATGGGGCGTCCACAGCCACTGCAGCGCGAGTTCGATCCCTGGCCAGGGAGGGACCCACACGGCGCAGCAGACCTCTCCTGCTTCCCGCTGCTCCCCTCAGCAGTGTGTTTCGGTGGATCTGCCTGTTCTGCTCCCTGCTCTGTCTCTGGTGAGTCCTTTCACTCCCTGCCTCTGGCCTGCACCCCAGCTCTTGTGTGCATAAATAAGTAAGTCTTTAAAAAAAAAGAATCTCTGAGGACAAATCACACACCGCAGGACAGCTGGGGCTCCGTGTGCGCTCGGGGCGTGCAGCAGGCACTAGAGCCACGTGACGTCTGCTCTGCTGTCAAACCTTAGCCACCTCGGAGCTCACACACGGACGCATCGCTCTGGCCCCTGAGAAAACTTTCTCTCAGCGTGTGACAGGCTGCTCCCCTCTCACGGGACGAGCAGGCAGCCCACCTACCCCTGGTGCACCCGGCCACCGAGAGGCACGAGGCGCTGGCACTTGCCAGCACAGCGCTGTCACAAGTGAGTGACCGCAGAGACTTCCCCGCGTCTTGCTTCTCCTCTCGCTCCTTTAACTTTACTTTCAGTGCGTGGGCTCCATAGCCAGATGGCCGATGAGCAAAAAGCAGCCGCTCAGCTTCACCGGGCTCAGAGTAGTCACCACCACGAAGCACACGTGCCATGCGTGTGTGGACACAGGGCGCTCGCCCAGACACCCAGAGTCGGCCACGGGCCCCTCTGACGCCCCAGAAGCTCCCGCGGCCTCTGCCCAGCACCGCGGGCCGCCCCGTGGCGCCCACTCTGACGTCTACCCCCACAGCTCGGTTCGCCTCCTGCCGGACCCGGACTCACGGGCTCTCGCGCAGGAACTCTTTCCTCGGGACAGGTTTCTTTTGCTCCCCACGCTGCCTCGGGATTCAGCTGTGTGCCCTATGGGCCCACAGCCTTGTCCTTAATTTCTGGGCAAAACCGCACCGCCCGACTCTGTCACAACTGGCTTACTCTCCTGTGGACGACCCTGGGTTGGTCCGGGTCTTGGCTTTTCGATGAGTAAAGCCGGCTTTTGAGTTTTAGTCACTTTCCCTGTCAGCCTCTGACCGCGAGATGCTGAAAGCGGCTGAGGCCCCACCACTGAAGGAGGGTGCGCTTCCACGCTGCCGCCGGAGCCCCTCCCTGCCAGGCGGCCCTCAAACCCCTCAGGGCCAGGTCTAAGTGGCCGCCGAGGGACTGGGGTGCTGCAGGCCGCGCTCCGCCCTCTGACCCAAGCACCCGTACGACGGCGCCGGCGCCGACTGAGGGGAGCAAACCACGAGCGGTGACGCCTGCAACGGGCAGGCCTGGTCGACGGCGCAGTGGGACTCGGCGCAGAGGCTCTGCGAGCTCCCCTAGCCCAGAACCGCGGGGTGACAGGAGCGTTGGCTCTTACTGGGACTTGAAGGGCGGCGGTCTGGATGGGGGTGGTGAGGGCGGTGAGGGCCGGGTTCTGCACCGCGGCCATCACAGGGCTGCCGTCCGTCTTCAGCGTGGTCAGGACGAGGGAGTCCGTCTTGATGATCTGAGGCTGCACCAGGACCTGGACGGGGAGAGAAGAGGAAGTAGCATTGCTTTTCTACTTTGGGCCAGCTTCTCCCTGCACAGGCCCCCCAAAAAGAATGAAAAAGTAAAGCTGGCAGGAAACCGAGAATGAAAACGACCGAGTCTCACAGCCGCCCCTGGCTGCTTGCACGGTCGGACGCTGGCTGGAGCGGGGCGACTCGCTGCAGAGGGCCCTGGGCCCAGGCCGGGAGGCTCTGTGGGGGCAGTGCCGAGGCCGGCGGGGCAGAGCGGGCCTGGTTTGGTGTGGATGGCAGAGGGGCGCACTCTCACTCCAAACACGGGAAAGCCAGCAACAGGGCAGAGAAGCAAAAATGATAACCCTGGATTTTCTTTTAAGAACAAACTTGTCAGAGAAAACAGCCACTGGGATACATGACCTAGGTTATTCTGGCACATTCCGTCCAGCTTCCTGCACCTCCAGGTGCCAATTCAGTGCTTTGCAGGGCCCCGGAACCCCGTTCCCTAAAAGCTGCTCCCCGCTTACCCTGCCACCCTTCTCAGCATGCAGGCCACCCTCCAGCCAAGAACTGGCCAGAGCCTCCCCGCCCTCCCCGCCAGCACCTACCGGGACCTGCTGCACCTGCGGCGCGGCCACCGTCTGCACAGTGGCGGGGGCGAGCGTCTGCAGCGTGCCGTTGGCCGTCTGCGTCAGCACCCGCTGGGCCTGTACCGCCTGCTGGATGGTGACTGGCTGCACCTGGGACGACGTCACCAGGCTCTGGACTTGAGGCTGGAGGACTTGGGAGAAGAGGAGCAGAGTCAGGCGAAGCGGGACGCCTGTGCGGTGGCTGCAGCCGCGCCGAGTGATGCCCCAGCTGCTGCCGCTGGACACGGCCGCTGACAAGCAGCTTCGGACAAGGAGAACACCGTCGGGGCCGCGCCGGGTCCGAGGGCCGGGGTGCAGTCATCGTCTCTCTCTGGCTGCCGGGGTGGGGATGAGGGGAGCCAAGCAGATGACTGCACCCAGCAAGGGAGCTAACAGATGCCAGGAGCCAGCAGCCCCGGGTCTCCCTCAGGAAGTGGGGAGAAGCACTCTGGCACGCCCGCCTCGGGTGTGTGCCTTGCGCCTCCCCAGCCCAGCCCAGCCCCACTCCCTTGAAGCCCATCAGAAAAAGCCATCAGATTCTTTAAAATCCAGGGCAATACTAATTCCACCCAGGGACCCCCAGGGGTCAGAGGGGCTCTGGCGAGAAAGCCCCGGGACGCAGCACAGCACGGGTCACCCATCCCCACACGCTGAGGGCTGAAGCCACCGCACCTGCTGCCCCCTCCCCCCCCCAATGTGGTGGACGTGCAGGTGTCTGCTGCATGGCCACAGGTGCTGAGCTCTGGGCCTGGAAGTCTCAAGTCTAGTTTCATTCATGCCTCTGAGGGACCGGGCGTCCCTGTGTCCACCTGCTGGCTGGCTTCTCCGACCAGGGACCCTCAGAGCAAATGCCCCCGTGCTGCTGTCCTTGCAAAACCTGAGGACGAGTTCACAGAGCCCGCCCCCCCCAAAGGGCAGAGCACTGCAGTCCACCTCGGGGGCCGTCAGCACGGCCCCACCACCGCCAGGCGCCGGAGAATCACCTTGGAAGCTCGTGGCTGCGTTCTGGTAGATCAGAGGCTGCTGGATGATCCTGGTCTGGGGCGCGGTGCTGAAGGTGGGGGTGAGCATGACTGTCTGCTGCTGCAGCTGGGCTGGAGGCTGGGGCTGGGGCTGGGGCTGGGGCCGGGGCTGGAGCACAGGCGTGGCCCTGGGGGGCGTGGGCACCGTGGCGGGGGGCACTTTGACCTGCAGGGCTGGAGCCTGGGGGGCAGTGGTGGAGGGGGAGAAGGAGGCCAGTGGGACCTGGCTGAAGGCACGCTGCATCGAGGGGTCCACAGTGCTGCCCCCACTGCTGCTGCTGCCGCCGCCGCCACTACCGCCGCCACCGCCAGGGAAGGAGCCGCACAGTGGCTCCGAGAACAGGTCGGGGAACTCTCCCACTTGGTTGCTGACGAACTGCAGCATCTCTGTGGACGAACGAGAAGGAGTCACCGCACTGCCACCCACACACCTACGCACCTCCGGGCCCGTCCAGGAAACCAGGGCACAGCGCTAACGGCCGGCACAGACCCCAGGAGGGGCTGGACTCGCTGCTGCCCTCTGCGGGGCCAGGGGCCAAGATGGCGGACCAGACAGGGGGACAGGACGTACCTACTGGATGCTCCCTCTCCTGCCCCTTTCCAGTCACTCCCGGACTGTTCGCATCGGCCCAAGTGGGCACTACCACTATGTCAAGTTTGCTTTGGAGGCTTCGCTTTACACCATTCACACACCACTGGGGACGCTGAGGCAGAGCGGGCGGGGGCTGTCCTAAGGCCTCAGAGCCCAGCCCCCGCGGCCTGGCAGGGCAGGGCGGAGACAGGCAGGCGGCTGTCAACCTGGGGCCACGCCCTGCCCCAGTCTGCCTCCAAGGCCTCTTCCCCAGGTTCCCAAACCAAGGCTCACCAAAACCCACCCAAACCAGGACGAACAACGCACCTCTCACCCTTCTCTTCACAGGGCTGGTCCCTGTGAGGAGACAGGGCCTCAGTTTGTCTAGGCACCTCCAGATCCAGGTGTTACACTGCCCTCCCGCCCCGTCACCATCCACTCCCAAGAGACATGGTGCATGCGGGCTCCTCTCCAAGCCCTCAGGCCACAGGACGCTGGCCAGGACGGATACGCGTGCAACACCACGGACATCCTCTTCCCAGACCCCTACCAGAAGTCGCTCCCGGCCCCCAGGACCGCGTGGGGCAGCCTGGGCTGGGGGCTTCCGCGGTGCCAGCAGAAAGCCAGTGGCGCTTAGGACGTCACGTGTCAGGCAGTTCAACCTGTTGGCCAGACAGCGCCTCGCAGACAAAAAGACAAGGTGCTTCCATCACAAGGCCCGGCTCCGCTCAGCACCCCGCGGCTGTGTGTGGGGGTGAGAAGGGCACAGCACGCCGATACCGTAACCGGCGGCACTCTGACTTCTTGTACGTGACTCAAGTGCGACTAAGGATGCCCTCAGACTCAGCACAAAGTTTAGACAAAACAAAACACAACTTAGTGTACACACTCTGCGTACGATGTAAGATCATCAAGTGCTTTAAGAAAACGATTAAGGGCCTCCCTGGTGGCGCAGTGGGTTAAGCAACACACTGTGTGTGAAGCATCTGCAGCCACTGCAGACGAGTTCAATCCCTGGCCAGGGAGGGGACCCACAGGGCGCAGCAGACCTCTCCTGCCTCCCGCTGCTCCCCTCAGCAGTGTGTTTCAGTGGATCTGCCTGTTCTGCTCCCCGCTCTGTCTCTGGGGAATCCTCTCACCACCCCTGCGACTCTGGCCTGTACCCCAGTTCTTGTGAGCAGAAATAAATAAATCTTAAAAAAAAATAAAAAAGAAAACGATTAAGAGAAATCTAACAATTGATCGCGGTATCCAGAATGCCCACAAAGCCCCACTCTGGGGGGCCGATGCCGAGGTCTGCTTGGTGAGCCAGAGGAGCGCGGCTGCCTGGCTAAAGGTTTCAATCCATGGACATCTGGGGTGGGGACGGGGTGGGCAGCTTTGAAGCCAGGAGGGTCCGAGGCACCACCTGACCAGCCCTGCACCAAGTGCCCTCTCTACGCCAGGTCCTGACGATGCTCACCTGGCCTCTGCCTGAGCACCACCTAGTAACCCGCGCTGCGCGCTGGGAAGGCCCTGGTCCTCCGAGAGCCCCGGTGGGTGCTTCCAGAGCGCCGACAACCCAGCACCAGCCCCGGCCGCTGGCTCCCCAGGGCTTCGGCACCCTGGTGGGCTTGGGCAGTCTCCTGCACGGGTCACAGACCTCAGCTCCCAGAGCAGGGGCCGGGCACGAGGCTGCCTAAATAAAAAGCCCCTCATTGGCCCGCCCCGACAAGCTGCAGTGGTGTCACCCCAGTCACAGATGGGCCCTGGGCCAGGTGGCCAGGGGACTTGGGCCTGAGCACTTGACGGAAAACTTGACGGGAAGAGGCTCTCTGAGCCTCCCTCCAGCACAGCAAGCACCGCAGGCCCCCACCCAGCATAAGGCCCTGAGAACGAGGCGCAAGAGGCCCATCCCAGTGCGGTTCTGCTCTGTGGCCTCAGCACGCCCGCGGGAGCTCCGGCTCCAGTCCTGTGCGAGCTGCAGACACGGGCTCCGTCTCTGCAGAGCTATGAACCTAGAAGAGGGAGGCCTGGGAGAAGGCAGTGGTTTATGGGGCTTAGAAAACGATCCTGCATCATGAGCTGAACCCCCAGAGCTGAGGGCCACCCCAAGGCCCACAAACCACAACTTACAGGCGGTTACCCTCCCCAACAAGCCACATCCCAGTTTTTGCTGAAGCTGCTTCTGAAATTAAGGGTTAAGAGACTCAATAAAGCAGACAGGATGTGGTTTATTGAGCAAGGGGTTAAGCACCGCACTATGAAGCATCTGCAGCCCCTGCAGCATGAGTTCGATCCCCGGCCAGGGAGGGGACCCAGGTGGCGCAGCAGACCTCTCCTCTCCTGTCTCCTTGCTGCTCCCCTCAGCAGCGCGTTTCAGTGGATCTGCCTGTTCTGTTCCCACTCTGTCTCTGGGGACTCCTCTCACCCCAACACCTCTGGCTTCTACCCCAGTTCTTGTTATGTGTCAATAAATAAATCTTCAAAAACAAAGATGAAAGCAAGTAGCCAACACTGCAGGCCTTGGCTGTCTCTTGGCCATTGTAACCAGCCCGGCCTCATCCCACGTTCACAGGCACTTCACGGCGTGTGTGAGGCACTTCACGGCGTGTGTGAGCGGGAGGTGTCATAAATCACTTGCCCGGCTCAGCCTGCCTGAGAGGGAGGCACCCGAAATCTGGGCCACTGGCTGCGGTCAGCAGTAAGACCCAAGGCCCCAAGTACGGGACCATAACCTCCAAGGTGCACAGTCAGTCACGTGAGTGAGTATGTTACCTGTTGGTGCTGGGAGAACCATTTCACAAAACAGCCATTTAAACTCACAGTTTGGGGGCCTCCCTGGTGGCGCAGTGGGTTAAGCAACGCACTATGAAGCAAACCGCAGCCACTGCAGCACGAATTCGATCCCTGCCGCCGGCCAGGGAGGGAACCCACATGGCACGGCAGACCTCTCCTGCTGCGCCCGCTGCTCCCCTCAGCAGTGTGTTTCAGTCCATCTGCCTGTTCTGCTCCCTGCTCTGTCTCTGGTGAATCCTCTCACCGCCCTGGACTCTGGCCTGTACCCAGCTCTTGTGTGCATAAATAAATAAATCTTTAAAAAATAAATAAATAAAAAATTAAAAAAAATAAACTCACAGTTTGTATTCAGTAAGCACCTGGTGTTAGACAAAGTTTTCAAATACATTTCTTTTTAGAATTTATAAATGTAACATATCAGGTATAGAAAACTGTTAGAAAACAGTTAAATTAAAAAAAAAAAAATCAGGGGCCGCCCTGGTGATGAATGGGGTCAAGCACCACACTGTGAAGCATCCGCAGCCACAGCAGCGCAAGTTCGATCCCCAGCCAGGGAGGGGACCCACGTGGTGCAGCAGACCGCTCCTGCCTCGCCAGCTGCTGCCATCGGGGCAGTGTGTGTCAGTCCATCTACCTGTTCTGCTCCCCACTCTGTCTCTGGGGACTCCTCTCACCCCACACCTCTGGCCTGCACCCCAGCTCTTGCATGCATAAATAAATAATCACCTGCCACTTCCACCGAGAGGCCAGCAGTCTGCTCGGCCGTGTGTCCTTCCGCCTCCTCCAGCAGCAGCTGAGCCCAAGGCCTCGCAACGTGGAGTGACAGCGCCTATGCGCCTGCTCCCTGGCTGGGGAACGTCAGCTCGACCAGCTCGGCTGTCCATCATCTGCGAGGACGCGCAGCCTCTGGAGCTCCGCGGCGCTGCTGTGTGGACGGGAGCGCAAGGATCTGGCCGCCAGGGAGCCCGGTCGGTGGTTTTACACTTGTCGGCGTAATGCACAAGCTCATAAATCGTTGCCTAGCCCCGTTCTTACGTGTTGTTGTCAGAAGGGAGATGCTGGTCAGAGGACCGGGCGGTGCCTCCGGAGAGCGCACAACCACCCCCGCTGCCACAGCGTTGCTTC
The DNA here is from genome assembly GCA_019455555.1 of Galemys pyrenaicus. Taxonomy (NCBI): domain Eukaryota; kingdom Metazoa; phylum Chordata; class Mammalia; order Eulipotyphla; family Talpidae; genus Galemys; species Galemys pyrenaicus. The sequence continues at coordinate 469,761 of JAGFMF010011642.1, read as the reverse complement.
GGGAGGCATCACTGGGGCGCAGACGTGCAGGAAGGAGCCCCCGGGGTTTGCGCCCCCTCTTTATCGGCCAGGGGCATTTCTTCCTTTGTAAATTACCTGCTCTTAACCTTCCTCCATTTTACTATTGGGCTGTTGGTCAACATTTGCTAATCTGCAGAACTCCTAAAATGAGGACGTTTGTTCTTTCTCAGCTCCTTGCCCCGCGGCAGGCCGAGCCTCTCCCGGCCTCTGCGTCCTCACCTGGACAAGGGCTGGCACCCACACCAGCAGACTCAGGGGTTTCCAGACGATTCCCGCAGGATGCACAGCACCTGCCTGGCACTTACCTTAGCGAGCGCGGGTTATCCACACTGGTTTGTTTGTGTGTGTGTGTTTGACAGACTTACATTGGCCATTGTTTTGAAAACATGAATTTGTTCCAAATCACCGGATGGCTATGTTCGAGTAAAGTCTGGCATAGCATGAAGCTGTGTCTGCTGTGCGAGGGAGACATCGCGGATGCAGAACACCAGATGCAGCTGGGACAGGCCGCGGCAGTAGAGACGCAGCCTCAGCCCCACGCCCAGGTCTGAGCACCAGCACCACAAACCACAGCTGTCGCCTCTGGGGTCGTAGCGGTCTGGCCCCACTCTTTAAGGCCCCAGGCCAGGTTTGTTGAGGTATCTGTATTTCTTTTCTTGATTTTGTTTATTTATGCATACAAGAGCTGAGGTGCAGACCAGAGGTGGGGGGAGCGGGTAAGAGGATTCATTAGAGATACAGTGGGGAGCAGAACAGGCAGATCAACCAAAGCACACTGCTGAGGGGAGCAGCGGGGAGACAGGAGAGGTCTGCTGCGCCCCGTGGGTCCCCTCCCTGGCCAGGGTTCGAACTCAAGCTGCAGTGATCACGGATGCTTCACAGTGTGGCGCTCAGCCCGCTGCGCCACCAGGGAGACCGGGCATCTGTACTTCTTTGTCACTTAGCACAATCTGTAAATTGTGCTGTTTTATTAGATTCCTATCTTTTTATTTCAATGTCTTTATATTTATTTCCTCTGTCTTTTTGGGTGGCTCCTGAAGCTTCTGAACCCATGACCTTAACCCCGTTTCTCCCCAAAGCCGGGTGGATTTTTATTGCACACTTGTGTGCCTGTGTGGTAATTTTAGGGAAGGTCCAGATTGCGTTACAGCAGGACTGGCTGTATACACACTGCTGTGTATGAAACAAGTCCCTCACCCCCCAAGGTTATAAGGATGTTCACCTAAACTCCTAGGCTTCGTTTTGCTCATTTCATCTTTCACAGAGATCTGTGCTAAGACATGTGTCCACAGAAACACACGGTGTGAGACGTGCAGCTTGGGGAGGAGCGAAGCCACAGCCAACTGGGAGAGGCAGACAGACACGAAATCTCACTCCTACCAAGGCCCCTTCTTGAGCAATGAGTTTTCTCTTGCAAGGTGGTGATCCTTCAAAAACTAAAAAAATCTTTTAAAAAAAAAAAAAAAAGAAAGAAAAGTGGGCCTCCCTGGTGGCGCAGTGGGTTAAGCAACGCACTATGAAGCAAACTGCAGCCACTGCAGCACGAGTTCGATCCCTGCTGCCGGCCAGGGAG
>JAGFMF010011642.1:399492-466258 GCA_019455555.1 Galemys pyrenaicus | reverse complement strand
CCCGCCCTGGCCAGCAGCAGGGATCGAACTCGTGCTGCAGTGGCTGCGATTTGCTTCGTAGTGCGTTGCTTAACCCACTGCGCCACCAGGGGAGGCCCCCATGTGCTTTATTTATTAAGAAAACTTATCTGAAACTAAGGCGCACATCCTGCCCCCAAAGCAGCATCCCTTTAAAGTCATACCAGAGCACTATCTCCCCACCCAACTGAAGGTCATCTGATAACACTATGGGAACATGAATCTGCCTTCTGTTGACTATGGCCTAGGCCGCATTCTGTAGTTAGCTGTTAACTCGATAGAAAGTTGTCAAGTTGCAGATGATTTCTGATTGGTAAAACAGAAAACCTTGATGACTTTTTTACTGCCCTATAGAACATTAACCAGCTTTGCATGTAAATTTGCAACCCGATCACTGCATACTTTCTTCGCTCTGTAAATATCAGCTTCTCCTTGGATCAGCTTTGTCACCAGGCTGTGGTCTTCTCACCAGTGAGGTCACCAAAGCTGTGAGGTGTGCTGGTGATATATTCGTGTAAGAGGATAGAGGATCCTTTTAACTTTTTTTTAAAAAAGACTTATTTTTTTTTATTCATATAAGAACTGGGGTACAGGCCAGAAGTGTGGGAGGTGAGAGGATCCACCAGAGACAGAGTGGGGAGCAGAACAGGCAGAGAGATTGAAACACACTGCTGAGGGCAGCAGCAGGCGAGGCAGGAGAGGTCTGCTGCGCCATGTGGGTCACCCCACCCCTGGCCAGCGACAGGGATCGAACTCGTGCTGCAGTGGCTGCGTTCTGCCCCACAGTGCGTTGCTTAACCCACTGCGCCACTAGGGAGGGCCCTGCTTTTAACTTTTTAGAAGTTTCACTCTGCCATACTACTTACAGGAAGTTATAATTTTCAGTACTTTTCTTAGATCTTGTGTTCGTGCATTCCAGAATCACACAGAGAAAAACCTCCGCTCCCATGTGCTTCTCCCAGCACTACACACACAGGTAGTTTTAAAAAAAAATATATACACATATATTTGTGTGTGTATATATACATGTGTATGTGTGTATATATATGTATGTATGCACTGATTCGCTGACCTGCTCTCAAAAGCATCCTTCATACAGCCTCTAAAAATGCTCATGCTTTCTGAATCAGTCGGAAGGGACACAGTCTCCCCACGGAATAAGATGTTTTTAAAATTCAGGTTATCCCGGAAAAGCAGGGCACGCCCACTCCCAGCCTCCGCTGGGGAAGCAGGCACAGCGCTGCAGCAGGATGGACATGTGCTGGGCGCCGCGTACACGTGCTGGCCTAGAGAGAGGACCGACAGCCTCGCCTCACGGCCTCGGTGCGCGTGTCCAGCTCGCGCCTGGCCCCGGGATGGTCGGTGGGGACAGATGATACTCAGGAGGCCGAGGGGAGCTGAGGAGCACGGCAGCACCAGACAGCGGCAGCTCTGGCCCTAAAGGATGCACCTGGGTGCAGGCTGATGGTGATCGAGGGGAGCACCCTCCCCAGGGAGCCCCGGAAGCCGAGGCATGGCACGCACAGTGGGCCCCTGGCCCCGAGAGAGTGGGGGGCGGGCACCAGGCCGGACGGGCACGTGACCACGGTCTGCGCGGCTCGTGGCAACGAACTTGGTCTTTCTCCTTAGCAAGGAGGCAGAGGCAGCCGGCCACACGCTAGGCAGGGGAACCCCTCGGGCTCAGAGCTGCTCGCTGTTTGTGGGGGCAAGGGGCAGCTGCCCTGGCCAGAGCCCAGTGACATCATGAGCTCATCGAGAACGTTCTAAGTCAAGGACTAAGTTCTGACTCGACAGGAGAATAGCAGAACAGCCTAACGAAAAACAGTAAGCCCCTCCACTGAGAGATTCTCCTGAAACCCCACCGAAGAATCAAGTCTGGTTGTACGTGAGGCTAGACAATGCTAGGCGTGCTGAGAACGCAGGCGTGCTGAGAACGCAGCTACCCCCGAGGGAAGCAAGGGCAGCAGAGTCACGTGAAGGGAGAAAAGCAGGAGATCAAAGAGCTAAGCCAAGAGCGACCAGGCCAGACAGAGCGGGGGTTTCCAAGTTTAAATCCAAAAGAGAACCGGCCGAAGGGGACCCGGCTGTGGAATCAGCGAGACAGGGTGACCCAGTCACGAATTTGGGGTGCTGTCTTTGGAAGCTTAGTCAATCTCCCCAAGACTTGGTTTCTTCACTTGTAGATACGGGAATACTCCACACTCTGGTGAGTGTATGTTCGTACGCAGGAATACGCCCAGCACCTCATAAGATGTATTTGACTCACGCAGCTTCTCTTGTTAGCATGAATTGGAAAAGGAGGAAATCTCCAAGTTAGATTCCAATTTAACTTGTAAAATAAGCCACTGGGCACACTGTTGGTGTTTAAAAGCAAGAACAACTCAGTGGCAAAAATAATCAAGCTTATTTTTTAGCAGACCTCTCCTGCCTCCTCGCTGTTCCCCTCAGCAGTGGATTTCAGTTGATCTGCTTGTTCTGCTCCCTGCTCTGTGTCTGGTGAATCCTCTCACCTCCCGCAACTCTGGCCTGTACCCCAGCTCTTGTATGCATGAGTAAATAAATCTTTTTTTTTTTTTTAAATCAAGCTTATTTTCTAGTTCGAAGTCATACTTGTTGTCTTATTATTTAACGTACAGAGGTGGCTATGGCTGAAATGAAGCTGGTTCTGAGTGGACCACGTTAATGATGATGACAGGGAGATTACGCCACACCTGACATCACCTTGGGACCAGTATTATTATTATTATTTTTTTAAAGATTTATTTATTTATGCATACAAGCACTGGGGTACAGGCCAGAGGTGTGGGGGGTGAGAGGATTCACCACAGAGAGCGGGAGCAGAACAGGCAGATCAACGGAAGCACACTGCTGAGGGGAGCAGCGGGGAGACAGGAGAGGTCTGCTGCGCCATGTGGGTCCCCTCCCTGGCCGGGGATCGAACTCGTGCTGCAGTGGCTGCGGTCTGCTTCATAGTGTGTTGCTTAACCCACTGCGCCACCGGGGAGGCCCGGGACCAGTATTATTATTCTACTTTTCAAGGTGCGGGGAACTAGGTCCAAAGAAATTAAGTAACTTGTGCTCCCCCCCACCCCCCCCAAGCCACAGAGTGACCGTGCCAAGATCACAACAGAGCAGGTGCTCGTCCGAGTCTCTCCTCTGCGCAACAAGCATTTCTTGGTTTCTACATTTCTGCTCATTACAGCTTGGGAGAAAGATGCAAGACAGTCCTGGAGAGCGGGGGATGCGTACAAGAAGGGCACATCTCACGCTGTCCCACACGAAGTGCAACGCCAATGCGAGGTCAATGTCGGACTAGCAGGCGTGGACGCGACTCTTCGGGTCAGGCTCTCCCTGGCCCTGCCCGGCGGCTTGTAGTCTGCAAATACACCTTCCTACCCCGAATTAAAGCTATTGGCATCTTACCCAGGTAAGACCTTATGCTGTGACAAAATCCAACTTTCTAGAAATTTCTCTTTTTAAAATCAGTGAAGACACATCCCTTGATGTGAATTCAAGCGACATGAACGAAGTCTACTCTGTGTCCGATACAAAATTCAATTCAGGAAGCTTCTGTTCTGGTGGACGCTCATGGGAAACACCCCCAGGGCCCAGTGTGGGGCTAAGAACTGGGGCGAGGTGCGGGCAGAAGCTGCAGGAACGGCTCGAACGGCTTTCCCTGTTGTGGATTCTCACTGCGACGTGTCTCCTGTTTGTATTTGTGACTTGTAGACAAAGGTGATTTTTTAAAATGGAAAACAGCCTCCTTAGCACCATCAGTCACCCAGCTGCTTTGGCCTTAACGCCCCGCCAGCTCTGCCTTCCCGCTGCGCTGAGTGTTATAATTACACGATTCAGTCACCCTGGGGGCAGCCCTGCCCAGCCGTGCTATTTCCAGTGGCTAATATGTGTCCGGCATTTAGGACAGTGCCTGGCACGTAAGTGCTTGCACAGGGCGGGGACCATGGTCCCCACAGTCTCAGGCGGGTGGGGTGATTGAGACTGAGGCAGGCGCCCCCTAGCCCTCCCCTGCACCCTGTCCCAGAGCAGCCCACACCACAGTGGGAGCTTCCTCTCAGATCTGCACCCAGCCTGGCCAGCGAGGGCCCCGCCCGGCCTCGGTTCTCCCCTACACCACTCTGGGGCGCCAGGCCGTGGGCACCCCGAGGGCAGAAGGCTGTCCATCTGACACCATCTCTTACTCTGGCGCGCCTGCTCTTGGAAGCCAAGACTAGGCCGAGAACAATGAAGTAGGAAAAAACCTGAGCCGATTAGTAGCAGTGCTAATAATAAACACAGCCAGTAATAACAGGCCTAGCTCTCACTGCCATCAACAATCGCGCTTAGCCCTCCGCACGGATCTCCTCACTGGGTGCCGTGCCACTGGGAGGTAGCGCCCAGGAGCAGAGACCTAAGCCGCTGGCCGCGCAGGTGGCGGAGCTGGGGCTGGAGCAGCGCTCAGCGCCGTGCCAGGCCGGCCTCACCTCGCAAGGGGAAGCGTGTCAGTCAGGCCTGCCTGCCACGTGGCCTCATCCGTGCCGCCTGGCCCGGTGCTGCTCGCTCTCCCAGAACAGATGACTGACAGTTGAGCAAGACAGGACAGGGACTCCCAGGCACTGACCCTGCTCCATCCTGTTCCGTGAGAGGCCTCAGTTTCACAACGCCAGGTAACCGAGAGTCGGCACAAGCCACTCACCTGAGCTGTTCTGACGAGGCCGGGTGTGTGTGTGGAACATCAGTCCTTCACAGGCCCTAAACCGAAGGCGCCAGCGGCCCTGCACCCTACTCTTCTATTCACGACCACCCCCATCTCCCTGAAACCAAGGAAAAAACACCGATTCCCTACAGCAGGTCATGGCGTGGAAATGCAGGCAGTGGCCTGAGGGGGGCCCTGGTGCTCCCTGCGCTCCTCCACTGGAAGGCAGAGAAGCCAGGACACAAGGAGTGGGCCCTCAAAACTGTGCTTGAGAAAGAAACCAAGCGACAGGCTTCAAGAGGAGGGGACTGCAGGCGCCCCTGCGCCCCATAGCAGCCCAGCCTTTCAAGAGGGCTGTTCTCTCTCCTCCCTCACTCCGTAAGGCCTCTGCTTACAGGGTGCCTCCCAGAAGTCTTCTCGGACCTCCTCCACCAGTCCGTGCTCCTGGAGGCAGCCCAGACTTCCAGGCCAGGTGTACCCCGGGCTCTTAGGCGTCCAAGCTTGAGAAGCTCCTACCACTGGGCGCTGTGTCTGGCCACCCTGAGCCCCGTGCCCAGGACATGCCAAGTCACTCCCAGCTTTGGTCTCATTCTGCCCAGACGCGCACCCGCCCCCTCCCCTTCCTAAAACTCAGCTCACTCATCCCTCACACCTCAGCTCAAATGCCGAAGGCCTGAGAGGACTTTCCTGACTCCCCTCCTCAGTGTTCCCACCCTGCTCTCTGCCTTGGCTTCTGCTGCTTTTCGCAACACACTCTGACTGGTCGTGTGTATGTAGGCTCCCCCAAGTCGGAACTGCTGGATTCATCTTGAACACCCCAAAGACTCTAGCCCTGCGCTGGAAAGCCGTACATCGCATTCGTGCAGAAAGGAAAGAACCAGTGGCTAAAAGAATCTGAAAAACAACGTCCGCCCAGAGCAGGCACTCCGAGACAGACAGGCCTCCGGAGCAGGGCCGGGCCCTCAGGACCTCGGCCGGGAGAGCATGGCGCCCCAGCCCGACGCCCTTCCTCAGCAAGGAAAGCCTCAGGCAAAGTATAGCCTCTGTCCCCACATATTCTGTGTCCCCACCTGCAAGCTGGGAGTGGAAACCTAGCATCTACCTCAGGTGCCGTGAGGAAGGCTGGTGTTTCCCAACGTGTGCAAAGGGCTAGGCCAGGCAGCGAAGTGAGGAAGCAGCGCTGGCCCCCTGGCAGCTGTGGGCAGAGGCAGGCCCGAGGGGGCAGGCACCAAGGCGAGAGATAAGGCTGGTCCACATCTGGCTCAAAAGCCAGAATTTCATCACCGCTCCACACTAACCCCGAATCCAACAGACCTGTTCCGCCTGGAGGCGGATTATGAGGGACATTTAGACACACGTTCATTAGCAATTCCCAAGGCCCAGAGATGCTGAGCGCTCTGTGTCCCCCGCCCCACTCCGGTTTCAGAGTCCTGCAGTGGCTTAGGGTTCGTGCTCCAGCGCTCCCCCGGGAGCCACACCTGGGGCCGGGCTCTGGGATCCTGCCACTCTAAAAAATTCCATCCTGTCAGCCGAGTTTAACCCTCGACTCTTGCGGTCCAGAAATGGAACACTTCACCCAGCTCCTGACTGCTCCTTTGTGTCCTGCCCGCCACACCTACAAAAGCCCTTTCAAAAGGCAGAACGAAACACTCCAGAACCGGCTTCTAAAAAAAGGCCGCTTGGGCCTGAGAGGCAAATCCTACAGCCTGGAAGCCAAAGCTCCTTCATGCTCAGAGGCAAAAGCAGATGTCAGCGCCTGCCCTCGTCCTTGGTTCTGACTTCACCCAGGCGGCTCCGCGAAGATGCGGCCGCTGCCTGCCCCGCCCTCCAGTGGAAACTAAGGCTGAGCGGCCCGGGCCCAGGGCCAGGCCCTGTCAGAGACCCTCCCTCAGCAACACAGGCGACTGTGCGTGAGCAGAGGCCACGCGCCCCCACCCGCCTCCCTGTGTGCACAGCCCAGAAGCTCCCCTCCGGCAGGGACGAGCAGGGGCAGGGCAGCGCGTGGGCTTGGAGCTGGTGGATGGAGGTCGCCCTCCCACCCCTCGCTGGCGCTCCCGCACCCGCAGCACGCCGTGGAACTGGAGAACGGGTGTCACGCAAGACCTATTACGAGACACCACAGGTCAAGGGTTACGCACACCGTGGAGCAGGGCCCCGGCCTGCCCTCCAGGCCCCAGGTAAAGGTCTGACCGACACCGTGCTGGGCCTGTGCAGGTGTGACCCACACACTGATTTCAAAAGCTGGTGAAGGGTGGAATGTAGAGACAGTCGGTCACTCCCGAAGAGCTGGAAGCATCCCATGCGCCCAGAGGACACTGGGTGCCTGGGACAAATGACCAGGGGCTCCCGATTGAGGGGTGCAAACATTCAACACAGCGGAGTCAGCACTCCAAGCCAGGCCCTGTCTGCCCAAGGCACTCTGCAGAAAGCCCACCCACTAGGCCCAGCACCCCAGTGGGGACAGCGAGTAGTTCAAGGAGGTACCGGGAGGAAGGAGGCTGCTGATTACCAAAGGGTATTTCCTAAAACACCTGCAGATGCTGGTGAAAAGCGGTCTCAGAGAACTGCACTGAAAGGAGACAATTTCCAGAACACCATCGACGGTGATGAAAGCCCCAGAAATGTGTGTGCACAACGCACTGAAACTTCTGGGCAGGAATCACGGCCCCCGCTCCGTGTGGAAGGGACTCAGTGCCAGCCAGACCACACAGAACAAGATGGCACTCTGCAAGCCCCCCAGAACTGAGGGCTGGAAGTCAGGAAGGGCTGTGCTTCTGGGAGTGAGAGGCGCGAGATCATGCCCAGAAAGCAAAAGTGGCAGAGGCAGGAGACCTCATGCCACGGGGTCCTGGGCAAAGGGCACATCCAGGAGGCCCCACTCAGAAGGTGGGTGCAGAAAAGCAGGGTGAGGCGCCGCCTGCCCGAGGGCCCGTGCGGGTGCACTGCCGGTGTGCGGGGGTGGTGCCAGCTCTGAGCGGCCCATGGTGGGTGCAGCGCAAGACAAGCACGTGGAGGGGACCAGAGCTCCGGGGCTGCCCTGCAGTGGAGGGGAGATGGCCTTGCCCAGCTTCTGGTGGAGCACAGCTGGCAGGAGGGAGCACTCTGACGGCCCTGCCAAGGCCCAGAGGCAGACTCCCGCGTCCCTCTGCGTGCCTCATCTCAGCTGACTCCTGCAGCACCTGTGACGCAGACCTGCTGCCCCACTCTGGCCCAGCAACCCCACTTCTGGGCATCTCCCCACACCTCTGCACCCCGTGGGGCAGCCAGCTGAGAGGTACTCGCTGCCCTGTCTGGAACAGCAAGGTGGGGACAACCTCAGCTGCCCGCTGGAGGACGAACACACCCCAGGCAGCGGCACAGCGGAAAACCACGCAGCGGAGAAAAAGACCAGCAAGACCAGAGAGGCAGGGATGGGGCAGGAAAACACGATCTTTTGTGGAAAAGATAAAAGGGGGGCAAGAAAAGTTTAAATCTGTACTTGTGATTCGCTGATAGCTGCATCAAGTAAATCCTGAAGGAGATGAAAGTAACTAAAGATGGCTTGCTGGGAGCAGGTGGGGCGCGGGCCCCCCGGGGGAGGACAGGGCCAGAGGGCACATGACTTCTGCTCCTGTTCATCTTCGTTAATTTGAAGCATGGGAATGGACTGATCTTTTTGAAAAAGAAAAATGAATAAAGAAACAGTATTTTTCAAGCTGCAGTTCCCGTCACGACAGTCGCTGCCTGCGCGGGGGGCCAGAGGGCGCCGGCCAGTGGGGCGTGGGTGCGGCCCTCACCAGCTCCTGACCTGACGTCCGCTCTGGTGCGCGGCTGGCCTGTCCGTGCTCGGGCAACAGCTCTGTGCTCACGGAAACCCCAGTGATGTAAACACTCGACAAGAGCCGTGGACGAGCAGGTAGGGGCCTGATGGGCGGTCACGTGGGGTCCCCCAGCTGTTCCCCCACAACCATTTCAACGTAATGACTCGTGTGCACACGAAGAAAGTTCAGACAGGCACCCCTGAGGAGGAGCACAAACCGATAATTAGGAAGTTCTAGTGAATGATATTATTTAAGAAGTTCCCTTTTAATTATGGAATTGAGAAGAGAAAAGAGTTGAAGAGAGACAGACGAGAAAGAAGCCATGACGGGAGCTGAGCACGGGAAGGACAGGAGGCTCAGCGGCCACAGGCCTGGGTGTGAGCGCAGGGAATGTTTGTCAAGGGCGAGGCCAGGCTGAGCGAGGAAGCAGAAACCCAGCAGACTGGTTCAGAGGCTGAGCAACCCCAGAAGTTTGGTCCCAGGAAGCGTAACTGGGTGAGATGAAGAGCTGGAAACCGTGGCAAATAAATAAGCTGTGCACACTGGCTCTTTCCTTCCAGACATGAGCAGTGGCAAACGCGCGTGTCCAGGCAGCGGAGGCAGAGCTGGGGGACGGGGAGGTAAGCCGGGGAGGTGAGCCTGTGTGGGGCTCCAGTGTGACTCACTGGGGAAACCCAGGTGGAGGCTGAGCCCTGCCCCTCTCACTTCCTCCTCTGTGGGTGCCGACCACACCCTCTCCACACATACCTCTCTCCAGGCTGACACTCCAGCTTCCCAGGGCCTGGCACACCCTGACCTTGAAGGGCCTTCCTTTTCCGTCAGACACACCTTCACAGAGAAGCTCTCCACGCCAGGGACTGTCAGATGCTCGTCCACAGGGAGAGGCCGGCAGAGGCCCGAGGGCTGGGCCCAGAAGCTCCTCTGCCGGCGGGGAGGGGGCTCTATGAACTCAGGCGTCTGACACGTTGAGGCCTCCAGAGCGCTCTGAGGGGGACAGCGAGCGGCAGCCCTGTCTCGCCCATCCAGCATCGGGCATGTCAGAACCAAGGGAAGAGACAAGGCCCTGCCAGGTTCCATAGAATAAGCCCCTCGCAGAGCATCCGGTCAAGGAGGTCCCGAAGCTTGAAGACAGTTCTCAGGCGGTGCTTTAAAAACAATTGAAACCTCAGTCTAAACTCAGCCGAATGATCAAACTGGAGTCGTATGAGAATAAAGATATGTTTAGTACCCCACCCCATTACTCCAATGTGCCCTTTCTCAAGGGGCTATGGGAGCAGGGGGCCTCCTTGGTGGTGCAAGGGGTTAAGCACAGCACTATGAAGCAAACAGCAGCCACTGCAGCGCCAGTTCGATCCCTGGCCAGGGAGGGGACCCACATGGCACAGCAGACCTCTCCTGCCTACCGCTGCTCCCCTCAGCAATGTGTTTCAGTGGATCTGCCTGTTCTGCTCCCCACTCTGTCTCTGGTGGATCCTTTCACCTCCACCCCCCGCATACCTCTGTCCTGCACCCCAGTTCTTATATGCATAAATAAATCTTTTTTTTTTAAGAAAAAGAGGCTATGGGGGGCCTCCCTGGTGGCACAGTGGCTTAAGCAACACACTATGAAGCAAACCGTGGCCACTGCAGCATGAGTTTGATCCCGAGTTCGAGCCAGCCAGGGAGGGGACCCACAGGGCGCAGCAGACCTCTCCTGCCTCCCACTGCTCCCCTCAGCAGTGTGTTTCAGTTGATCTGCCTGTTCTGCTCCCCGCTCTGTCTCTGGGGAATCCTCTCACCTCCTGTGACTCTGGCCTGTACCCCAGTTCTTGTGTGCATAAATAAATAAATCTTAAAAAAAAAAAAGAGGCTATGAGAGGATGTACCTCATTGAAGCAGGGAGTGAAAAACAAGAACCAGAGAAGGGGGGGTCTCAACATCACCCCAGGGAAGTTTAAGGTCAGGCGTGGATAAGGGGTGGGGGAACAGCAGACCCAGACAAGTATCAGAGGGGCAGAAAGGGGGCGGTGCCACAGAGACACCCACACAGATGAAAGGGGCGGACAGAGCATGCAGTCACAGACCCGGGCGCACCGTAGAGGAAAAAGCCAGGAGCATGTAAACGGCTCACACACCCCGGGAAAACGCAAACGGCACCCAAGACCAGAGAGCAGCCCGAGAGAAATGGCACGTGCACCTATACCAGCACCTGGACTCGGGTGTCCGAACCGCGTCCCCCAGGACGGCCCTGAATGTCCACCCACTGATGCAAAGACGGACACCACGCACAGGAGATGCCCGGATTAGGCAGATCCAGACACGGAAGGTAACTGCGTCCATCACTGACAGCTGTCCACGCCGTCTGTGACCCCCCACTGCCGCCTCCTCCTGCCCTTGCGGCCTTGGACCGGTGACCTGGGCGCCCGCTAGGCTGCCCTATCACCAAGTCCCCAGCCCCTGTCATGCTCGACCCCTGTCCTCGGCAGCGCTGCCCCACCTCTCACTTCTGCGCCTCGGAGGCACACCCCTGCGCTGGTGACAGCCCCTTGTATGACTCCCGTTTCCAGCTTCCCTCTCCACCCTCACCCATCAACTGTGACTGTTCCTCAGTCTCTGTGCCCAGTTCCCTGTCTATTTCCTCTGTCTGCCTCCCACTGGTGCCTCGATTCTGGCCTATTTAAGACAGATTGTCACCGTCTCCCCAAACCAGCTCTCCGTGCCGGCTGTCGAGCATGCCCGGTGCTGCAGAATGGAAGTCTTGGCGGACAGGCAGAATCCCACCTCTGACGGGTCCCCCTGCCACCAACCTTCCCTGCCCATCACCCAGGATGAATTTTCTTAAAACCAAAGTTAAGTGTGTCATTGCCTATCTGGAAATCTTAGGGGATAACCGCCCTATATTCCACAGATATCTGGGTCTGGCACAAAGACTCCCCAACTTGGCTCCCAAGCGCACCTTCTGCACCCACAGATTTCAGGGCATGGCCAGGAATCGTGATTTCCAAGGTACCTGACCCTTTGCCTCCCACATGCTTGCCATGCTGCTTCTGACACTCATCTTTTGAGTCCAGCACCAAAGGACGGCGACCTTCCTGACCCCAGGAGAAGAACCCCGGCCCCCACCCCAGAGGACTTGGCTTATCACTGGCCCTTTCTCACAATCGAGATCCCCACGCCAGGAAGCTGCACGTTTTATCACCAGCAACCCAGCCAGAGACTGCAGAACATTCTATAGTGGGACCAACCTGGAGATCAGCTAACCAGGCCTGGACAGCTGGTCGGGCCTGCGGTCCCAGAGCATAGCCCCTTCAAAGTAAATCAATACTTGAGTCCCGGGTCTCCCTGGTGGCGCAGTGGGTTAAGCAATGCACTATGAAGCAAACCGCAGCCACTGCAGCACGAGTTCGATCCCTGCTGCCGGCCAGGGAGGGGACCCACATGGCGCGGCAGACCTCTCCTGCTGTGCCTGCTGCTCCCCTCAGCAGTGTACTTCAGTTGATCTGCCTGTTCTGCTCCCCGTTCTCTGTGATGAATCCTCTCACCGCCCCCCACACCTCTGGCCTGTACCCCAGTGCTTGTATGCATAAATAAATAAATCTTTTAAAAAAAAAACACTTGAGTCCCGTTTAAAAATCTAGATGGTTCATGTAAAAATCCAGACCTGGGCATCTCTCGAAAAAGAGATGCTGCCCTCTCTTCCAGAGTCTTCCTTGCCTCCCCAGTCACTGTTCACGCGACAGTGTACGTTAGCTTCTTCATGGAGCACTACCAAACACGTTTATCTCATCTGTTTGCTTTTGTTTCCTCCCTTAAGTTCTCCAAGAGAAGAGACCTCGTACGTCTTGCTCACAGGTGTCCGCGGCACTGTCCAGCACGGGGTGCTCAGCTCAGAAGGGTCTGCCCCTATAAGGGCACTGGTGGACTCTGGCAGGACAGACTGACTGAACAAAGGATTCCTGCCCGCCCGCATCTCCTGGAGCAGGCCGAGGCTCCCGCGGTGCACACAAGAGAGATAATTCATTCCCAGAGTCTGCCTCACCCAGTGGCTATGGCGGAGCAGCTGGGTCAGCCACCCTGATCTAAGACCCCAGGGCAACGTCCAGTACAACTGAGGATCCAGCCCAACCCCAGGTCGCTGAATACATTCGGACATCCTACCAAAAACTGGTTCTAAGTGAAAGAAACACAGCAGGAGCAAACTAAGGCCCTGGCATCCCGGAGCTGGGGCGCGGGGAGACGCAGAATGATGGGTGAGTAAGTATCCCAGGGTGTTCATATCCGCCACCACTGGCCTTCAGCCTGGCCAACCTCCAAGGCCCGGATCAAGGGCCACCTCCTTGGTGTGGTCACCTGGCGAGCCATCCTCTACCAAGCTTCCATAATTGCTGACTTTCACTTGTGTCCTTGGGAATTATGAGCTGTTCTCCATCAGCGAGAGTTTTATTGTTACTCATTTCAGGCTCCAAGAGGCCATAAAAGTCCATCTTTCCTACCTTTATGTTCCCTACAGTTCAGAAACCACAACTGGCACGTGAATATTTGTCGACCAACTGAAGACAGGGGCTCCCCTCCCCTTTTCCCCAAATCTGGTATGGGGACTTGTGAAGCCACTTTCCATTTTACTCAGAAATCCACCAGGATAACGTTAAAACGTAACCACTAGGTAGTTGAACAGATTACAAATTAAGGGGTTGATGATCGAATTTCCCGGGCCATTCCCATGCAAAATGCCCATGAATTTACTTTGTGAACTCAGTGGCAGGCAGCTGTGGGCATGTTTCTTTCTGGCTGTGTCATGTGGGTAAGTTGATGAACTGCCCACCTTGGGCCTTAGTTTCAGTATCTATGAGTGGATGAGGGGGGATAACGGAGTCTCCACCTGCCGGGCTGTCGTCAGCCGGAGAACACGCAAGTGGCCGTATGCTCAACATACCGCCTGGCACACAAAGCACATTGATTGGCTGCCCTTGCTGTGTTCCAAGAACTTCTCTCTCCCATTTCTTTCTGGAGGCGCACAGATAAAAGTCTGTAGGTTGGGGCTTCAGCGAAGGGTCTTACTACACTGACCGGATGACCACACATAAAACACAGATAGGTAGGTCAAGGAGGCACTGTTACATAAGCCGAATAGGAAAATGAGAGATGGGTCCTTTCCAGTTAGCTGCTGCCACTTAATTCTTTCCCTAGGAGTTTTCTGCTGCCTATTTCTTCATCTGCACAGTGGAGGTGTAGCTATCACATCTGCCTGCAAGGTCTGGCCGGATCATAGATGTGAAAGCTCTTGGTAAATGCAAGAGTACAATGCACCTGAGTTATTGCTTACTCCCGGTTACTGGACACTCTAAGTTAGGCAAGTTAACCTCTTGGCTTCAGCCTCCTGTATTGTAATAAAGGGGCAGTAACTCTCTCCTGGGACTGTAGTGAGGGATAAGAGAAATTAACCTCAGCGCTCAGGGCCTACATCAGAAGAGTCCAAATGCTAAGAGGACCATTAGGATGACTGACAAGCACTGTATTCCTCAAGCCCCGGGCCAGGTGGGCACGGTGGCTCTGTAACCAGTTGCTAAGTTGACCTTGGGCCAGCGCTGACCCTGTCTCTAAACCTCCGTTCTGGTGGTCACACAAGGAGAGCACTGCAAAGAGGGTCCCTGGACACCTCTTCTACGCTGCCAGAACAAAGCTGCTCCTTCCCCGTGCCCCAGCCTGTAGCCCAGGGGCTCGCAACTCGAAATTCCTGCTGCTCAACTCCCTTAGCAGCTCCGCAGCCGGAGCCCTAGTCTCCATCCCTCAGAGACGCGTCCACCCTTGGCCGCCACAGCTCGGCTCATCAGCAACTTGCTTTCTGCCTCAAGTTTCCCGATCGCCCGGCGACCGGGCCGCGCTGCGTCCGGGAAGAGCAGGGGCGGGGGCGCGGGGCCCGGGGGCCGCTACCGGGAATCCCAGGGCCGCCTGGGCGGCCGCGTCGGAGTAACAGGTGCGACGCGGGGCGCGGGCACCCGGACAGCGGGGCCGCGGGCGGCGCGTGCGGAGCGCGCGAGGGAGGCGGCGGCCGCGCGCTCTGCTCCCGCCGCTCCCGCCCGGCCCAGCTCCTCGACACGCGGCGCCACCGAGCGGGTCCCGCGGCTTCCTGGAGGCTCCGATCATTGGAGCCCGGAAGGGCTGAGGAGCGGCCGGGCGGCCGCGCGTGTCGGGGCTCCCCGCGAGCCGGGGGCCGGGGTGGGCGCACGCGCGCCGGGCGCGCCGCCGTAACCCCTTCCTCCCCGCGCGCTCCGCGCGCCCCCCGCTCACCGTCGATGTCCCCCAGGGTCAGCTCGTCGCCCAGCTCCGTGAGCGTCTCCATGGTCTCCAGATCGCCCAGCTCGCCGCTCTCGTCCATCGCCCGGCTCCGCGCAGAGGCCCCCCTGCCGTCCCGCTCAGGGAGACACGGGGGCGGTGCCGCCGCCACCGCCCATGACACCCGACAGCCCCCGCCCGGTACCGCCTCACCGGCCGGTGCCAGCAGCCGCCATGTTTGCGCCGCGCGGGAGGGGCGGGGCGGGATTCCCCCGCCCCCACCCGCAGCCCTGTGGCCCCGCCTCCCGGCCTCGCGCCCCCTTGTTTGTTGTCAATGGGACCAGGCTCGTGGCGGCCAATCGGCGGGAGGAGCGGCGCGTGGGGTGATGGCGCGTCATCGATCAGCAGCTCGGATTTGCATAGGCCGGCCACGCCCCTCACGGCCCCGTGGCGAATGCGAAGCGTAGCCTCCGGGTCCCCAGGCCAACCTGCTTCCTCGCGTTTAAAGGAGCCGCTCCTTTTTCCGTTGGGTACACGCCACCGGTTCCTCTAGTCACCGGCTGGGGAGTGAAGGGTTAACGCGTCCACCTCCTCCTTGCTCCGCCTGCGGGGCGCCCCCGGAGAAGATGTGAGCACATTACATCATCTGCCCATCTGCCCCACGACCCCCGGCCTGCGCGTGGGGGAGCGGGCGGGATCTACCCCGGCCCCCCAGGCTGGAGCGGACCCTTCCGGTCGCGTTCCTCTCAGTCCTGCACAGGCGGAAACCCAGGCTCGCTGCGGCCACGTGCGGAGCGCATTTTGCCTCCCCCGCAGCTACGCGCTCACCCTGGTGGCTCCCGGCCTTGCACGCTGTTCCTGCCAGGGCCAGCCCATCCTCGGCCCTCGCACTCCCCCCCCCCCCAGACGCCCCTCCCAAAGCACCCACACTCCTTCCAGCACCTCAGTCCTGCATCTTACAACGGGTCACGATGTAAACATATGTGGAAACTTCTAGGAATTTATCCTAAAGAATAAAATAGGAGCGCTCAAGGAAGTGTGTGTTCCGAGACATCCATCGCAAAGCCCTCCGTGACTCCGAGAATGGGGCGTCCAAGAAGGGGCTGGGTGGGTAAATTAGACTGGACACCATGGCGCATAAGTCATGTGCATGAACGTGCATTTATTGACAAGCGTTTCACAACATATTAACGGGTAGTTAAGTTTACTACGGATCTAGGAGGTAGTTGTTGCTTTGTGGTCAAGACTTAAAGAGCAGCCAGGCTGTGTGGCCGCAGATGTGGATCGTGGACTGTGTGACCTTGGGCTGGTGAAGTAACTGTTCCCAGCCAGTTTTGTCATCTATAAAATGGGGAAATAGTGAGCCCCCCTACTTGTGAAGATTAAATGGATGATTTGCACATACGACAATCTTTATTGAACATCTCAGGCAGGCAAAGGGGGCTCCTGCCCTCCGAGAGCTTCCAGTCCAGGAGGAAAACAGACATTAAACATAAATCATACAATGATACAAGTCATCCAGGGAGCATAATGGCTGCGGGTTCTGACAGGCTGTCAGAATGGATGCTGACATTTAAGATGAAACCGAAAATGATGAGAACGGTCTGGCACGGCCAGTGGGAAATCAGTGGCATGGACAAAGGCCCTGAGGCAGAGCAGCTGGCGCCAGGCCTGGCACATACAGCAAGAGCCCAGACGCTGCGGCTACAGCAATGGAAGACAAAGCATCTACGTTCTCAGGTGAACAGCAGAAAGGAGAGGTGTCGAGCAGCTTTGACCCATCATGGTCTAGGGGTGTGGTTGGGTTTAGGGTGAATCTTGCTTTCTCCTTGGTACTTCAGTACTGTTTAAAGCACTTTGCATAGCGAACACATGTAACACAAAGCATCTATTTTAGGCAGGGGCTGGGGGGAGAGGTCCTCTTCTGTGTGTACACCAGGAGGCTTGGTGTGGATGGCAACACCCCCCCCCCCCCCCCCNAGGTCCTCTTCTGTGTGTACACCAGGAGGCTTGGTGTGGATGGCAACACCCCCCCCCCCCCCGAAACAGAACCAAGCCTGCTGCCCCGCCAGGACTGTGCCATCTCCCACTGTGCCTCCCAGTGGCCCTCGCGGGGCTCCCCACACCGGCAGGTGACTGCTGACCTGCTGTGAGTTACTCTGGTCCAGTGCCCTCCTACCCCAGAGCTCAGCCCAGGGCTACCAGAGCACCAGGTCCAATAAATGGGCAAAGTTCCCAGCTGGACCTGCCCAGAGGTCACAGCGGCTGGAGCGGTGGTGCGAGGGGCAAGATCCAGGCGTGGTAGTGGAAGTGGTAGGAGAAAGGCGGCAGCACCAGACCCAACCTGAGCAGTGTAGACCTTGGCCCTTCTGCCCTGGGTGCCCCCTAACCGAGACGGCGCCAGGATGGGGTGGAGCAGCCTTCCTTCCGCAAGTTACTCCTCAGCCCTGGGGTCTTTATCTGAGGGAGGGACTGGGTGAGAGGGCCACATACTTGTGCCCCTAGGCGTCACACCAGAAGCTGGCAGGTCTCCACATGTCCTCCCGCCAAGCCCTCCCTCTTGGGCTTCCGCTCCCAGGGACTGTCCCCCTCCTCACTCTCCCAGGACTCGTTCAGCCGTCACTCCCTCCAGGATTAAGAGCATGGACCCCGCCGCGTGACACAGGTGCGGTTGGCGGCGGGAAACCTAAGGGCAGAGCGTTGTCAGGTGGCATCAGGGCAGGTGCCGATACTTCGGGTCCCTGGATGTAACTGCCAGTAAGAAAAGAACAGGGAGGAGACCAGGCTGACAGAACCCTGCTTAAGAGGCAGGTGGGCAGCAAAGACTCGGGAAGAGAAAGCGCAGACCAGATAGGGGAGAACCAGGATAACAGGGTGCCAGTTCCCGAGTCGGGAGGGTCATCTCCTGGAGCTGCCGACATCGTCTCTGGGCATCTTGTCCCCGGGGACATCTGGCAATGAGGAGACTGTAGTGCCCTAACTAGACGGCTGTCCCGGACCGGAAGACGGCGCCTGCGGGCAGAGGCAGAGTGCGGCCGTGCACCCTACAGCGACAGGACGGCCCCCTCGCACTGGCCCAAGTGCAAAGAGCTCTGTCAGAAGCCTGCCCTGGGGTGCTGGGGAGCCCCTGGGCTCTCCAGACAGGAGCACTGTCCACGACCACACGCAAACCACCACTGTGGCCAGCACGCACCCAGCACGGGCCTGGACACTGTGCCCTGACACTGGGCCCCCTTCCACTGCTGCCCTGGTCTCTGCACGGCGCCCACAGGCTGGGCTGCTGGCTGGCGGCACTTCGGTCAGTCCCAGCCCCAGCTGCAGAGA
The DNA here is from genome assembly GCA_019455555.1 of Galemys pyrenaicus. Lineage (NCBI taxonomy): Eukaryota > Metazoa > Chordata > Mammalia > Eulipotyphla > Talpidae > Galemys > Galemys pyrenaicus. Next base: position 448,171 of record JAGFMF010011642.1, on the reverse strand, counting down.
GGCTGGACAAACATGCTTTTGGCCCCTTCCAGCTCTGGGCAGGAGGGAGTGGGCAGGCTGGGGCCGGAAGCCTCGAGGCGGCCTCCCCGCAGTCAGTGAGCCAACAGCCAGCAATGGCAGTGAAGGGAGGGAAGGTAAGCAGGGTGATTGTGTGGCCGAAGGAAACTGGGCCAGTTTGAGGGCAGAGGGAAAGGGATCAACCAGGATGGAGAGGGGCTGTTAGTGGAGCTGGAGGAGCCGGCGAGGGGGTGCCCTGGGCAGAGGTGAAGACAGGCGAGAGTGGCCCTCCGGCTGTGCGCAGATGGCCTCAGGTGCAGGGACAAGGAAGAGCTGTGGGGGAAAGGCACCTGTCACCAGGCAGCACCCCAGCCTCAGAACAGAGCCCAGGGCCGGGCTGGGGTCTCAAGCCAATCACGTTCGGTTTGCGTGAAGCCACAGCACAGGGAAGGGGTGGGCCGATGACTCAGCAAATCTGAGGGGCTGAGAAAGAGGCTCCCGCTTCTCTGCGGCAGGGGCTGGGGGCTCGGGGAAGATCATGTGTCTGCCCTGCCGAGGCAGCTGCCTCCAGTTTGAAGGTCGCACAAGCACGCACTGCCACCAGGGCGGCTGCACCTGGGGCAGCCTCTGCAGTGTCCGGCGGCAGCCACAGGTCTCTGCTCACAGGCCTCTCGCCGACCCAGCTCCCGCAGCCCTGCCAGGACCAAGTGTAGCCTCCCGCGGGGCTGCAGCCTGTCCCCAGCCACAGGCCATCTCCTGGGGCTGCCGGAGCAAACTCACGGGCGCTCCCTGGCATGGCGTGCTGAGGGACGGCCCCAGGTGTCCGGGACAGATCGCGTCGCTCCAAGGTCAGCCTGGGCTAAGTGCCGCCTGGGACACCCCCGGGCCCTCCTGACACTGACCCTTCGTCAAGGGCAGTGCTAGAGGTGAGGCACCTAAAACACCCCCGCTCTGCTGCCCCCCCAGGGCCTGGGGCCTCTCCTGAGGGGGCAGGGAGAGCCTCATCTATATCGCTGAGGGTTCCTGGTGCACCCCCAGGCTCCTGAAGGGGCTCGCAGCTCCCTGGGACCCAGACGCGTCTCAGTGGGCCCAGGCGGTTTGCGGGCCTTTATTGCACCTCCACGGGGGACTGGCACCTGGATGCTGGGACCTGGTAGGGCCAGAGCAGACGTGGCACCTCCGCACTGCAGGGCCTGGCTCTGCTGCCTCCCCAGGAAGGGTGGCAGCCAGCTGGCCAGCGGCCCTCACGCCCCAGGAGGAGCCAGCCGGGGATCCCTGCCGCCCTCCCAGCCCCTCCCCAGGGCGGCTCTGCGGCAGTGTCCTCTCCAGGCCCCCTGAACAGTCGCCACCCCAGGAGGCCCCTGGGAGGAAACCCAGGCCTCTGAGGCTCGGCCCCTCAGGTGGGGCTGAGAGGCTCGGCCTCGCCTCTCTCGCCGGCTCTCACCACCGAGCGGCACCTAGGCCTGCTGCCTCCTGGCTCTTGACCCCAGGCTGCTCAGGGCTACAACTCAGACTGGGACCTCGAGATGCGCGGCCCTTTCCGGATCTCTTTCCGCCTCTCCTCTTTCTTCCTGCGTTTCTCTTCTTCCCGCAGGGCCTTCTGGAACGGGTCGGTGCTGGAAATGAACTGAGGGAAGAGCAGAGTGGCCTGCTTTAGTCTGTGCATCAGTGGGCCAGGCCGCTGACCAGCAGGAAGGCTGCTGAGACGCAGGCCTGCCCTCGGGGCCCAGATGCGGCCAGGAACCTGCTGCTGGTCCTTGCAGCAGGAGCTTGTGAACGGGGTCCACCCGCAGACTCCTCCCAGCGTGAGGGACGAGTACTCCAGACCCCCAGGAACAGGCAGCGCACGCAGGGAGGCAGGGGCCAGACCCCACTGGACAGACCCTGGCAAGGAGGTGGGAGAAGCGGACGAGGACGCCCAGCTCAGGGCTTCCCCCCCGCGTGACTGGCAGTGCCGGTGAGGAGGGACCTTGGAAGGGGCCCGCTTCAAGTGCAGTCCCCGGCCTCTGCTTGCCCCGCATCAGCCCACCTAAACCCACGGGTTCCATGACACCTGTATGGTCAGTGAACCCCCCTTATTTGCACCTCTAGATCTAAATGCCTACGTGGTTTTTCCCCTACGAGGGATACCTGGAGGTGTCTTGGCATGGACGCATCTCCCCCAAAACCAGATCCCGTCCAGCACCCCATCCTGATGAGCGTGAAGCCCACACCCCGGGCTAGGTGAGTAGGATAGAAAACAAGGGCCCACCTGCCCGGCACCCCTCTCCCGCCACGCTGAGCCCATCAGGAAGGTCTGGCTCACCCTCACCCGGAGTCCCTCCAAAGCTGGCTCCTGTCCTGTCCCTCTACCGACACCCGGCACCCCTCTCCACCCCCCACTCCTCCCACCCCAGTGCGGGTCTGGCTTAAGCTCTTCCCAGAGCNCCCCCCCCCCCCCCCCCCCCCCCCCCCCGCAGGCAGCTGTCCTGCCCCGAACCCTCTCCCTCCCGCTCCTGCCTCTGGCTTCCCGCATGGCCCAGGCCCTTGGGGCTGCTGCTTCGCCACATTAGCTCCAGCTCAGCTGTTGGGCTGTTGCAGCCCCGACTCCTGGCCGGAGCTGCCCCGATGTTTGCTCCTTGGCGCTTCTCCCTCGCGACCACCAACACCTGCTCCATGTTCGTGCCCCACGGGCCCACGGAGCCAGGAGCCTGACTGGTAGGTGGTACCCTGGGTGGGTTTCTCGAATGGAGGCACGCCGTCATTTAGAACATGAGATACCGTGGTTCCCCAAACTCAGGTGATATAAGCCCACTTATTCCTAGAGCAAATTTGACATTTGCTGAAGAGAGATCAAGAAGAAAATAGGAGCATCACCTGTGGAGACTGGGGGTGGGGTGAAATCAGACGTGTGGCCCAGAGAGGGTAAGTGACGTGCTCAAGCCACACAGCACGCAGGAGCCCAAGGGGGACTAGTCTCCAGGCCCGTGTGTGCTCTAGCAGAGGCTGCCCTGGGAGGGGTGGGGGCAGGGAGGACCCCACACCCCCTGGCTCTGGGTAGGGAAGCCAGCAAGCAAGGAGGTGCTGGCCCGTCACCAAGGGAGGCCAAGCCTTGCTGGGCAGGAGAGGAACTGCTCTGCTCTGCCCCTTCCCACTGGGCCTCGCTCCCGCCTACTCATCTTCAAATCTAGGCCTGGGCTGCTCTTCCAGGAAGCCATCCCTGGCCATCCCCACCGTACCTGAGCAGCAAAGAGCGCCCACCTTTTGGCTTGTCTTGCGAAGCGCCTGACTGCAGCCTGCAGCCCTCCAGCCTCACGGCCCCCTCCTCCATCCTTCTGCTCTGCTAGTTCCTGCCATGGGCCTCATCCCCAGGAGCTGAGACACTCCACCTGGCCACCACCTCCCACGGCCCTGACTGTGACACCCTCGTTCCGTGGCCTCCGCACGGTCTGGGCCCATCGCTGGGCCACTGCTGGCGCACGCCTCGGTCTACACCACCTCCTCCATTGCAGTGCACAGCCAGGCCAAGCCTGGCTAAATCCAGTTTCTGCTCACTCCGTCCTGACGCCCTGGTGGCTAACTGGCTACAGAAAATCAACCAGGTGACCCAATCTGGGCGAGCCCTTCAGGGGCCTGGCAATCCAGGAGGCTTCCCAGCGTCACACTCCCTCCCTCTCAGAATACCTCCTGGAGCTTCCCACACAACCTCCTCCTCGCTCTCCTCCTCACTGCTGGCTGGCGCTGGGTACCAGACCTTGCTGAGCAGGAAAACACTCGGAGACAACTTCCACAGGCCCCCGCGCCACACCCATCAGCCCCCGGCTGCCAGGCCCACGTGGCTCTCAGGCAGGCAGCCCTTCCGGGTGCCCAGCTCTCCTGCCCACCTCCTCAGGGCTGGGCCCCTGCACCAACAAGTCCCCTCCCTACTGGGCCATCCCTGTCAACAGGCAGGCAGGCTGTCCTCTCTGCCAGGGAGCCCACAAGCCCCCAGCTGTCCTCCCACCGCCTGCCTTCCCGGGCCTGCTCTCCCCAGCTGTCTATCCTTGTTTGTCCCTGCCTTCCTCTCTCTCGTTCTCTTGAGAGCCAGTTCTGTCTTGGGGTCTGGCCTATAGCTCTGCCCTCACCTCCTCACGTTCCCCACCCCTTTGCACTCACTACTTTATTTTTCTTTTTAAAGATTTATTTCCACATACAAGCACTGGGGTATGGACCAGACACTGCGGGGGTGGGTGGGTGAGAGGAGTCACCAGAAAGAGTGGGGAGCAGAACAGGTAGATGGACCAAAACACACCACTGAGGGGAGCAGCGGGCGAGGCAGGAGAGGTCTGCAGAACCATGTGGGTCCCCGCCCTGGCTGGAGGCAGGGATGGAATTGATGGAACCTGTGCCTCATTGGCTGTGTTTTGCTTCACAGTGCGTTGCTTAACCCACTACACCACCAGGGAGCTGCTCCTTTAGCCTGGAATATGCTTCCCCTGAACACACAGCTGGCTCCCGCCCTTCTCCCAGGTCTTTTCAGGAAGACCCCATGTCCAAGTCATATGAGGTCTCAAGTGGAGTCCCCCACCCCCGCTCGCTCCCCAGCCACTCGCCTCTGCGTCTCCACTGCCCTGGCTCCCTGGGTGTCTACCACCCGCTCCCTGACACTTGTCCTCTCTGAGGAGCCCCCGAGGCCAGGGTGCGGCCAGGGCAAGCCCAGCCTTGTCTCCAGCAGCTGAGATTCCACAGATGCTCGCTGCACGTAGATGAACATGCTGTTCCTCGGCCGTTGCCCGAGCCGCTCCTGTGCCAGGAGGGGCCCCCTGACTTATCCCCTAGCCCCCGTCACATGCTGCCCAGGCTGGGCCTGCACATCTGTCGCGGGCTCACCACCTTTCCCTCCCCCGTGGGTCTTGGGTCCTGCTGCCTGCCCACCGGACTTTGCGTCCAGACGGCACAGGCAGCCCACGGCCGATGCGAGCTGGCTCAGGGCTGGGCCCCGGAGAAGTAGAAGGTGCCTCCAGAACACAAAGCCACGCAGAGGGCGGGTGCGGGGGGAGCTGCTGGGGGGCAGGCCCACACTGGCTATCAAAGCGAGAATAAAAGCTCAGGGCTGTTCCCAGCCCGGGAGCAGCGAGGGAAGGGCATGGAGCAGACACCAGAGGCGGCTCCCTCCATCCAGTGCCCACCCTCCTCCGGGGTGACCTGCAGAGCTCCAAGAGCCAGCTCAACAGCCAGTGGGAACCTCTGTGGCGCCCCCTCGCCAGGAGAGGCCAAGTGGTGCCTTGGCTGGGCCACTGGTCAGCCGGCCTGGCTGTGTCTGGCACCTGGTACTAGGGTCAGAAATGCGGCATCAGGGACTCCCTGCTGGGGCAAGGGATTGAGCATGCACATGGTGCTTCTGTGGCCACTGCGGCGCGAGTTCGATCCCCGAGGGGACCCACAGGGCGCAGCAGACCTCTCCTGTCTCCCCGCTGCTCCCCTCAGCAGTGTGTTTCAGTCAGTCTGCCTGTTCTGCTCCCGCTCTCTGTGGTGAATCCTCTCACCACCCCCACACCTCTGGCCTGTACCCCAGCGCTTGTGTGCATAAATAAATAAATCTTTAAAAAAATAAGTGCGCCTCTGCATGAGACACAGTAACGCGCATGCGAGGACTGGCACGAAGCAGAGGGTCTCTGCTCCCCGAGGTCCGGGGCTGGGACACCGGGCCCTCGGATCACCACCGGTGGGCTGCGCACGCTGCTGGCCAAGGCTCACGGCGGCAGCCTTAGTGTGCCTCGACCCGGACGCAGGGGCATTCTGCCACGCCCACCTGACACTTCTGGATGGAGAGTTCCAGGCGCGAGCAAGGGGTGACTGGAGAGAAGTGAAATTACAGAAACCAGGACGGGACACACTAATGCTGCAACAATAATCCCATCACCTGGGGAGGGAACGCCTTAGATCCCGGGAAGCGCAGAAACGACTAATCCTTCATCCCTTGCGTCCTGCACCGCTACTTAGCAAAACCCCCCGGCGCCTGCCCAAGCCAGTGGCCCGGCAGCTGACACCCGACCAGCTGTTGGGTGTCTCATCCCCAAGCCTGTGATGGGAAGACGTGCCCAGGCGCGGTGAGCTCTGACTATTCTGCCACGGCTGACACATCGGAGGCGCCTCTGAAGTGACAGGCCGCTCGGCGGGGCAGATACCGCCCACCTGCTTCTCCCGGTGCCTGGGGTCCTGCCAGGTAGGGCAGCTGAGGCCCAAGTTCCAGGGACAGTGCCCTTGGGGCTCAGCCAAACGACGCAGTGGTGACCCAATTCCAGTGGTGACGCCTGGAACAGAGGGGTCCGCGGACGGGCTCTCCACTGGGAACGAGGTTGACGTCGGGCCTATCGACGATCCCCGCTATTGGCAAGGACATCAAAGGCCGGCGTGGGAGGTGACGGACAGGCCTCGGTCTGTGACCTGACCGTCTCAGACGAGACCTGCTGGTCCCCCAGGACTCAGGGCTGCACACCACACAGCTGGCGGGCCCCACCTCACGCCAGGCAGCGTGGGACAACTGAACGAACCTGGCCCCAGCCTCTCCAGGTCCGAATCAGTCCAAACGGCACATTCATGTGGAAATCTGAGGTAAGCCAAGACCTGAGGGGGAGGCCTGGGCGTTCCCGCAGGATCTTCACCAAGAACCTACTTTGCCAGTCTACTCAGGCACGTTCTCCCAAGAGTGTTTGCAAAGAGCTACCTTGAAAAATACAGTGACGTCACCCCCAAAGAAAGAGCAGGTTTGGGGCCTTCCTAGTGGCGCAGGGGTTATAGACAGCGCTATCAAGCTATCTGCAGCCACTGCAGCACGAGTTCAATCCCCAGCCAGGGAGGGGACCCACATGGTACAGCAGACCTCTCCTGCCTCCCCGCTGCTCCCCTCAGCAGTGTGTTTCAGTCCATCTGCCTGTTCTGCTCCCCACTGTCTCTGGTGACTCTTCTCATGCCCCGCACCTCTGGTCACACCCCGGTTCTTGTGTGCATGAATAAACAAAAAACAGGCTTGCTTCTGTTCCCTATGAAAAATGGGCACCCCTGGCCCAGTGTTCCTCGGTGCAATGCAAACCCACTGCGTGCACAGTGCCTGCCCCGGGGGCCGGGGGATGCGGGGCACCCGTGAAACGGTGCTGCTTCTGCTGTGGTGAACTCTGGGTCTGCTCTGTGGGCGCCCATGAGACAGCAGGCCAGCTTGTCAGCCTCCAGCGGGGTGAAAGCCACGCCCCAGGAGCCCGGCCACCCTCCCTGCAGGGCAAGCCCGGGACAAGTCTAGTCCTTCAGCCCTTCGTCCTCCCCCTGGGCCCGGGCGTGTCCTCTCTGAGCCCTCCCTCCCATTACCTTAGGGTCCCAATTCACCTTGCTCCACAGTGGCCTCTGGGCCCCTCGGCCCCAGCCCAAGAGCAAGAGCAGGAGCAGGACGGGCAAGCGTGGCCTGGCCGGGTGCTCAGCTCAAAGGCAGAGCAGGGCTGGCCTTCTGGACATTCACCCGACATGGACGTTCCGTCTCTGACTGCCCCCTTTGCTGGGGTCCACACCCCCGGAACAGAAGGGCGCCCGCAACTAGGACAGAGCAGCGGGCGGGTTACACTCCTGGCCTCAGGCCCAGGCAGAGCTGCAAGGTCAAGTTCTCCCTGCAGCCTCGGCACCTCAGCCCTGCAGCCCGCCCCCCACCCCCAACCCGGGCCAGCAGAGCAAAGCAGACACGATCACAGCCCCGCGGCTCACCTCAGTGCGGTCCACCTTAAAGGGGTTCTGGAAGTCAGAGTCTTTCTCGCTGATCCCCAGCTCTTGGGCCATCTGTGGATGAGGAAAAGTGTCATCCTCTGCCTTCTCCGGCCTCCGATCGCCCCGAGGTCGCTCCCTCCACCCTGGCTCATGGAGCCAGAGGCTGACCTCAAGGGTCTCAGGCTGGCACAGAAGCCCTTGAACTTGCACTTGCAGCCACTGAGGCTTTGTGCAGAAAACAGGCCCCAGAGCTGACGCTCCGGCCCACGTGAAGATGGCACGAGCGTCCGGGTCTCTCCGGCTCAGTCCTTACCAGGCTGAGGATGGGCGCGTGGGGTCCCTGGTCAAAGACGCCAGACTGGTTGCAGAAACTGATGCCCCAGCGGATAAGGAGGTTCCAGTTGGAGTTGTGGTCAAAATAGTGGTGCACGATCCGTGGGAAGCGCAGCACCACGTCGCCGAAGAAGGCCGTGTTCTCCACCACCTGGGAGAAGGCTGGCGGGAGGACGCCCATGAGCGGCCAGGCCCGGTGCCCCCCCTCACTGCCGCCAGGCCAGCCCCGAGAGCATGGCGAGCCCACAAGCCCACTCCCTGGGCAACCCTGTGCCTTGGCCACGGGCTGCCGCCGCAGGGACACCAGAGGGTGACGTAAGGGGACCCGGTCAATGCCTGCCGGGCTGGGGCTAAGACAAGGGCAGAGAGCCTGGACTTCGGAACAATCCTGGACCTCCAAGAGCTCAGCTGCGAGCTCAGTTCACAGGTAAGAGCTGGGTGAACCGCTTGACTGCAAGTGGGGGAAGAGCCGCCTTCTTGAGTTACAATGGAGGTCAGAGAAGGGACAGCTGTTACTGCCACCCTCCCAGCAGCACGACCTCAGACACTCGAGTATTCGAGGGTGACAGCTAATGGGGGATGGGAGGAGAGAAATTCTGGAAGAGGGGAAAAGGGACAGAGAACATCTTCCCCCTCACCTGTCTGCCTCATCTAATTCTAAAATTGGCCGCAGGGGTCGGGCCTTGCAGAGCAACAGCACAGAGTGCGGTAACAGCCCCCACTGGCCAGCTGCCTAGATCCCCTTGGTTTGATGCTCACACGCGGGAGCACCCCGTGCTTTCTGCACCAGGCGGGCCAGGGTGGTTGGAAAGCCAGGGTCCCTGGGATGGGGGGCAGAGGCTCGTCCCTCACCTCTCCACCCCAAATGCAGGGCGGCTCAAGGGGTATTTTGTGTCAGGCGCTCAGAAACTGGCCCCGAAGTCAGCAACCCACAGAGAGCCAGGGGCCCAGTGCCCCTCCACCAAGGGGGCCCGCTGAGCAGGGCCACTGGGGGACTCCCGGAGCGAGAAGAGATGACAGGGACAGCCAAGGGGAACAGCTGGAGGAGACCAGGGTGGGGCAGGGGAGAGCGGGGTGGGGGGGCATACCATCTTTCAGCTTCTCGTCCTGGGGGAGGGGCCCCTCTGGGGGCACGTCTGCAGCAATGAGCACCGTCCGGGAGTCCTCCAGCACCTGCGGGAAGCCCCCTGGGGTGAGTGGCTTTGCAGAGCCTGGCCTCGACTCCAGCTCCTTCACTGAGCACACCGCGCCCCGCTCCTGGTCATCGGGGGTGCCAGACCCGGGTGCCCGCCCGCACCTTGAAGAGCCCCTTGAGCATGACGTCGAGGATCTCATACTGCTGGTGGACATCATTCAGCTGTGCCAGGTTTTTCAGGGCCAAGAGCTGCTCGCGCCGCTTCACTTCAAACATCTTCTTGTCTGGGCGGACTGGGTTAAGGGGCTGGCACTGGCGCTTGGGCTGGACAACCCAGAGGGCCCACTCCTGACCAGCACTTCTCTGCAAGGGCCACGGAGGCCCCGGCTGGGCCCCTCCAGGGAAGGCGCATGCTGCCTGCAGCATGTCCCCCACCCAGCTCATGGCCGGGCTCTGCCCTCCCCTCGCTGCGGTCTCCGGCTGTGTCCCCCCACCCACTGTTTCAGCACCTCCACGCCTCTGCTCACTTCGTACCCTGTCCCAGACGCTCCCTACCCGCCTCTTTGTTTCTAGCCTTTCAAGACCTGATTTAAAAGCCACAGCGGTTTCCCCTGGCACCCCTTGTGCTCCGTCAGAGCTCTGAGGGCAGAGCGTGCAATGGGAGGCTTGTGAGGCCTCCAAGTCAGAGAGTCCCCTCTGTGTCCCCCAAGGTCGGCCCAGAGTAGATGATCCAGGGTGCCAGGGCCAAGGTCTCCATGCAGGGTCTCGCCCACAAGGTGCTAAGCCCATGTACAATCCTGAGAGCCGGGCCTCCCTGGTGGCTCAGCAGGTTGAGCGCTGCACTGTGAAGCATCCATGACACAACAGCGTGAGTTCAATCCCTGGCCAGGGAGGGGACCCACATGGCACAGCAGACCTCTCCTGCCTCCCCGCTGCTCCCCTCAGCAGTGTGTTTCGGTCCATCTGCCTGTTCTGCTCCCCGATCTGGCTCTGGTGAATCCTCTCTCCTCCCGCAACTCTGGCCTGTACCCCAGCTCTTGTGTGCGTAAATAAATAAACGTGCCTTTCCATCTCCACTTCACATGTGGAGAAACTGAGGCTCAGAAGAGACTAACCTGATGAAAGTGTGGTCACCGCACCTTGCCTTTCCTCTCCTGTTCCCATCAGCGGAGTCGGCTCTGTCCCCAACATCCAGTGGCTCGTGGGTCTAGACCTCATTTGCAGACTGTCACAAACTACCCCCACCTCCAACCCCAAAGGATACAGATCTCCAGGCTCGGGTTCGGGGAGCTCCTCAAAGTGCCTGTGACTCCTGTCCCAGAAAGAAGCAGGACAAAAAGGAAGACCAGGAAGTGGAGGGCCATGTCCAAGGTCCTGGAGCTAGGGGAGGAACCAGAGAGAGGTGAGACCCAGGGCCGGGTGTTCTTGAGAGAGCGAGCAAGTGGGTGAGGAGCATCTTCCTGGGCACTGGAGACACAGCTCCAGATACCACAAACCATGACCAGCAGATACATGACTAAGAGGGTGGGTGGGAAAGAGGGAGGATGACAGACATGGGCCATGAAAGGACACTGAGAGCCAGGGGTGAGCACCTGGGGGTGCAGGCTGCAGCCTGCGCTCCCCCCAACCGTGCGGCCTCAGGCAGATTGCCCAGCCTCTCCAAGCCTCAGCTTTCCCACCTGTGAAACAGGGATAAGGAGGTCACCTCCCCACTGCAGGGAAGGACCGGGTGAGGCTATGTGCCGGAGGTGGGGGGGGGGGGACACACACACAGATGCTCCTCCATCACTCCATCTCAGTCCCCTCATCCTGGCCTTCCAGGAAGGTGTCTGGTCAAGGAGACCCAGGAAGAGAGGGTGTGAAGCTTGTGGGCTCCCCTTCCTGACTTCTGTCCCAGAAAGGAAGAAGGGGGAGCATGAGAAGGGAGTTGGGTAAGAGGGCCGCTAGTCACTCATTCTGGCGCCACAGGTATCACCAGCAAGCACAGACTCCCATTCTGGCACATTCTTCAGCTCTTGGACCCCAGCAAGGCTCTAGGCTGGGGATACCGCGGTGCATAAGGCTAAGTCCCTGCATGCCTGGCACTGAGGCCCTCCCAGGAGTAAGAGACAACCAACAGCAGAGAGGGAATCCGAGGAGTGCAGTACTAAACACAGCGATTGCAGAAGCCCTCACCCACGGCGACAGCTGTGCGATTTTACCAACGTGCACACTGAGAAAGAGAGTGAGGGGACTGCCCGAAACCGCTCAGCTATTCTCAGGCCAAACCGACAGCCTAGAGGAGCTACTGCAAAGCAGGACACCTGCCCCAGGGGAGCAGGCTCCTTCCTGACAGTGGCAGTCGGAGGAAGTCACTCAGAGAAGCGCCCCCAAATCATGCTGGCTCCAGCGAAGCTGGGGATGGGAACTAGTCCAAGTTCACCCGGGGGAACCGCATCCGCCAACTCTCACGCCAGACTCAAGGGAGCCTGAATCAATCTGGGGAAACGTGGAGCCAACGTGGTGTGAGTGAGTGACGACGTAAGGGAGCCGCGGGGCAGAAGCGGGAACCCGCCGCCCGGGGTGTCCCGCTTTCCCTCTGCGCCTGCCACCCACTGCGCCCCGCAAGCCCGCAACGGCCCCACGCGCCCCAGGGCTCTCCCGCTCGGCGGGCGACTGCCCATTCTGGAGGGTGGCGAGGTGGTGGCGGCCCCGAGCCGGGTACCCCGCTCGCGCTCCAGGTACCCCGAGCTCCCGGGGTTTCGAGGAAGAAGAGTCCGGTCCGGAGGCGTCCCGGGACGTAAGTCTCACCTCCCACCTCCCTCCCCGGCTCGGCGTTCGGTCTGGTGCTCCCACCCCACCTACCGACAGGGCCGGGCGGGCCGGGCCACCGGGCGGGCGCGCCCTCGGGGGCTCTGCGGCTCGAGGGTCCGTGCGCCCACAGCAGCCGGAGCGCGGAAGCCAGAGACCCCGCCGGCGGCCGCGCCGGGACCGCCGAGCGCCGCCCCGCCCCGCGCCGCTCTCGGCCAATGGGCGCGGGCCGCGACGGGACGGCCGCGCTCCGCCCCGCCCCTCGCTGTTCCCGGCCAATGGGCGCGGGCCGTAGCGGTCGCACTTCCGGTCACGCCCACCGCTGCCGAACGCCCCGTACCGCGGGGTCCACCTGGCGCGCCCGCCAGCTGTGTCCCTGTGCGTGGGGCCTGGGCCCGAGCTCGCCTTCCCGAAACTGCCATCTCCTGGCGTTCCCGAAGTCGCTCCCACGGCGTCGGCGAGGGGCGTGCCCGCACCGCACTTCCTTTCCCTAGAACTCGCGGGGAGCGGCGCGGTCCACTTGGGGCTGCGGCGGAGCCGGGCCACGGGGGAGGACGAGCGGCGCTGGCGCGGCCCGAGGGGGACTTGTCCGCTCGTCCCCTTCGCCTGGACGTCGCGGCCTCCACGGCCCGGGAGGCGAGGCCGCAGAAGAGCCGCCGCAGGCGTGCAGCGCGCGGCAGCCCAGCGGGGAGGACGGCCGCCCCAGTCCTGGTCACTCCCGAGCGCGGCACTTCTCACCAGCGCCAGCGGGTCCCCCTTTCTGGGTGAGCGCACTGGCCAGCGCGCTGGCCAGGGCGAAATAAGTTGAATGTTTTGGGAGAACGTACAAGGGCGGGTGAGTATCCTTTTATTGCCTGACTCCACCGCAGCCATGGAGCAAATGGGCCCCAGGGCCCCCACAGCTGTTCCTGGCATCGTCATCATCTCGCCGTTTCTGGGCCTTCCAGTCCTGAAGGTCAGTCTCTGATGTGGGACAGCGACACAGCCACCTCTCCCAGGCAGCTGACAGCCTCAGAGGCCAGTCATGGAGAAACACACTTCGAGCGCAGAAGGGCAAACAATAGTCAGGCGGGGACAGAGGTGCTCCTGAGAACCTGCCTGGAGTCTGACAGCCGGCAGGCAGGCACTACACAGTGGGACAGGAACAACGGTGCAGGGAGCAAGCAGCTGGCTGGGAAGGGAGGGCAGCACCCTGCACCCGCTCCACACACACCCCTACAGGAGTGCCCCTGGAGCGCCGCCCACCCCCAGGGCTTACTCTGGGACATGCAGGCCACCAGCGTTCTCCATGTTGGGCTGAGGGAGGCACCGGGCCAGTGGGGCTTGGGCACCTTGCTTCAAAGCTCTAGGGGAGGGACTCGCTCTTCCTGAGTTTGGACAGGTAGCTCTGGAGATAGGCACACACCAGGTCAAATCCTGATGCTGTCACCGAGTGACCCCGAACACACCACTTACCTCTGTGATCTAAGTTACCGCTGCCTTAACCCTCCCAGCTGCTAGGCGCAGACTGAGTGTATATTAAAGGGGACTGGGCCTTGGTAGTTAGTAAACAGAGCACGCCATTGTCATTGCCATCGCTGCTAATTGTTCTCACTGACCCTCCTTGCTTCAGAGGACAGGGCTGAGACGAGGCATTCCCTGTCCTAACACACGATGCCACAGCCTCCCGAAGCCTGGCTGGCCTTGCCCCGGCCAGGGTGCTCAAATGCACAAAAAGGATACAGCACATCTTGCAGGGGCAGCTGGGCAGAAGTCCATGGGGAAAGGCCCTCCAAGGAGGCCTTCAGAGTCTGGGCTGTGCTGTCATCAGCAAGAAGGCCCACGCTCTGGACCTGAAAGGGGGAGAGGGGAGGAAGACAGGCCAGCCCCCTCCACCCCGCACGCCTTCCTGACCTCCCACCAGCAGCTGTGATCAGAGCCCACCCTCCAGGCCCGTGGGTAGGGGACGGGCGGGCGGAAGTTCCAAGGCGGCATCCCCTTCCCACCCACCTGCAGGAGGAAGCCGTGCAGTGCCCGCAGCGTGGCGGTGGAGAGGGTAGAGGGGTCAGCCAGAGCCGCGCCTTGCAGAACATGCGCCACCTCTTCAGGAGAGAGGACAGTGCTGCTCCGGGACCGCACGAACTGCTCGGAGAGAAGCCGCAACACTGAGTCAGCAGCCGCTCTGTGCAGACCCAGCTCTGAAGCCCCAGGAGCTCAGGGGTGTGTGCGGTGCATAAGGCAGCCAGCAAGGCCCTCAGTTGGCCAGCTGTGACCCTCCCGGCCTGCACGGGCACTCGACTACCACGTGCTCTCCCGCTGCTGCTCTCCCCTCACCACCGGGGACACCTTTCCTGCGCTGCCTGCCAGGCCTGCACGTCTCCGCTGACATGGGCCAACCCTGCCGAGCGTCCTTCACTGTGGTGCAGCAGCGCAGGCGTTAGCTGAGTGCACACTGCACGCTCTCCCACCCGGCGCCAGCAGGGACGACTCTGCTCGCTGCCCCCAGCCCGATTTATTCGTCAGGTCACCTCACTGTACTCTGGGCTCTGGGCTCTGCTGCTACTCAGTGTGCCAGGCACTTGAGATCTCCTGCTCTGCCACGAACGACATATTTTAGCCACTAGCTTGCCTGTCTGTCTCCTCTAGACCGAGGAGGCCCAAGCAGCTCAGTGGCCTCTCCGGTACCCAGCACATAGTCTGGTCGAGGTCCCCCGAGTGTCAGGGTTCACTGGGCAAGGAGATTTGGGCGAGCAGCAGAATCCCTGAGCAGGCCTTGTGTAGGGACAGCCCGCTGAGCCCCTCCGTCTCCTTTGAACACTCGGGTACCTAAAGGGAGCTGTCGCCGCCCTACTCAGGACTGCCCACCGTGACATTCTTCAGCCCACAGGCCCGTCTCTCGGTACCTACCAAGGCCATGAGCCGCAAGATCTCGGGTCTGAGGAAGGAGTTCTTGTCAGCATCCAGAAGGGTAAACAGCAAAAACCGATTCCAGGGCTGGGAGGCCACGTGGCGCGCTACGGGAAACGCCGGTCACTGGGTTGTCAGTGCTGCTTTCCCAGAGGCCTAGCGCTCGGCTGGAGAGGACGCCAGTGACTGGTCCCAAAAGGGGTGGCTCGTCTCCAAGTAAGGTGTTGGCAAGCTGACCCCGGTTTCTTCCCTGGGCTTCTACCCACCTCTGCGGCCTGGCTCAGTGAGACCATCTCCCACTGGTGGGGGAGGTGGGCAAAGAAAGGGCTGTGCCACCTCAGAGCTGTGTGACCTCGGCCGGACACGGCACTTGACTTCTCCAAGCCACAGTGTCCTCGTCTGTGTGTGAGTGTGAGCGTGTTCTTGCAGTGTTAGCAGCATTCAGCAAAAGGATTGTGAATCACAGAATGGGGGTGGGAGTGTGGAGTAGGAGGGTGGCTGGGGCTGCCCCCCACCCCGAACACCCCCATGAGAAGTATCAGCGAAGGGGGAGGGTTTCTACCAACATCTGGGCGCCGAGTTTGCAGGTAGTCAAGCAAGGCCTCCAGGCAACCGACGCAGGCGGGGGACAGCAGAGGGTCCTTCTGCAAGGAAAGGATAACCCAGGAATTTGTGTCAGGTTTTGCTACCAGTGGGTTCTGGGGCCAACTCAAAATTCTGAAAGCCTTTGATTTTCAGAGTAATTTGGATTTCAGAGTTCCAGATTTGGGGTTGTGTGTCTGTAGAAAATCAAGAAACGCCTGTTGGTTTCATCTTTCACCCACATATAGTAGGACACTTGCTTACACTGGCGGCTTACCCACAGTCGGAGGCTGCTTTGTGTCAGGAAAGGAGATAAGCCCCGGGCCCCATAAGAGATTCACAGATTATAAACTCTCGAAGAGCCTCATAATTTATCTAAAGCAGCAAAATGTTTCATCAACCAAAACTATGCTCTGATAAAGACCTCATGTCATTCGGGAAATGCAATTTACCGTCACCACATGGTGCCACAACACGCCGACACTTGCCATCTTAAAAGCTGACAATACCAAGGACTGCTGGGATGTGGAACAACTGGGACTCTCACACTGTTGGTAAGACGGTAAAAGGTGTGGCCGGGGCCTCCCTGGCCCCGCAAAGAGTTGGGTCACAGCACTGTGAGGCTGGCGGACTTGTACCCCAGTGCTTGTATGCATACATAAATGAATGTTAAAAAAAATGGTGTGGACACTGTGAAACGAATGTAAAAGTTGATGGCTCCTTACACCGTTAGACACAGACCTACTGTTAAGTGGGCAGAATTTCAAGATGGCCCCATGGCCTTTGTTCCCAGGTGCTACTCTTGTGCTTCGGTAACACTGACAAAGATTTCTCAGATGGCCCAATCTAATCACAGTAGCCTTTTAAAAGCAAGTTTTCTTTGGCTCCTGACGGGAGAACTGAAAAGAGCGGCGTGTACGAGGACACCCATGTTGTCACAGTGGAAGCCGTGGGGTCCCGTGAGCAAGACCACTGGAAGCCTTGAAGCGCTGAAGAGGGCCCCGAGGAGCCAGTGGGCTTCCGTCCCATGAGACCCGAAGGGCAGAGCCTCCATCATCCAGATGCCTGACAGAACTGAGGTGGCACACGGGTGTCGCATTGAGCCATTACGTTTGTAGTAACTTGCTACACAGCAACAGAAAACCGATTACATCATTTGACCCGGGCATCTCACTCCTAGGTGTTTGCCCAAGAGAAATGAAAACAGAGACCCACACAGATGTGCAGACAGCAGGTCCCTGAATGCTAGAACACTAGTGAGAAGAAATCCTGGCTGAGGTTGAACAAAACAAGGACTTGGTTTCATTATGTTGGCGGTTTTTTTGTTTGTTTTTGATTAAAGTCACAGTGGTGAGGACCGACTGTACTTCCACTTCATGCTCAAAGACTTGTTTGCAGATGAAGAAAGTGAGACTCTAAGAGGAAGTGACTAATCTTCAACTAGTGGCTGGCCAGGGCTGAGGTGCAGTTCTGGGAGACTGGCTGGCCCATCTCCCACTGCGTTGCACTGGCACCCCAAGACTGCTAATGTGTGCAGACTTTGCTCACACTCAGACCAGGCGGAGGCCACGTGCTGCTCTGGCCCAGAGAGGTCGGGGAGCGTCTGGGTCACCCAGTGACCTAGCTTTCATCTTTAACCACATTGATACCTTTTTAAAAAAAAGATTTATTTATGCACACAAGAACTGGGGTGCAGGCCAGAGATGTGGGAGGTCAGAGGAGCCACCAGAGACAGAGCGGGGTGCAGAACAGGCAGATGGACTGAAATCCACTGCTGAGGGGAGCAGTGGGGAGACAGGAGAGGTGTGCTGCACCGCGTGGGCCCCCTCCCTGGCCGGCAGCAGGGATCGAACTCGTGCCGCAGTGGCTGGTCCCTGAAGGACAGCCTCTCATGGCAGCACGAGCAGGGTAGTCGATTCCCAGACAAGGCCACTGTCTGTGCGGAGTTTGCTTGTTTTCCCCATTCTCTGTGTTCTCCTCCAGTCACCCCGTTGGGCCGGCCCGTCTGTGTGCCCTGCTCTGGGGTGTGTGTGCACGTGCGTGCGTGTCCTGCCAAGGAAGGGCATCCACCTTGCCCCTGAGTTGTCAAGGGGGGCTGCAGTTACCCGTGACCTTGAATAAGAGTAAGTGGGTTGGAAAATGAGTTACTGCCAGTGGCTGTTGGGCACTAGAAGTATTTGGGGTCTTTATTTAGAAACGTGGTAATATTTTTGTGGTCAGAAACGGGCTGTAGGGACTGGACTCATTCTACTAGCCAACGGGAAGCTGCTTTCCTGACCGGTCTTTAGCTTAAAGTCGCACTTCCGAGGGCCACGTGTGACGCTGAGTGAATCCCTGGTGGCCTTCCTCTGGCCTAGGTGGTGACGGGGGTGGGCACTGTGGCTAAGGTGGGCCTGGGAATTTCTGGGGAGCGTGGCCGTGACAGAAGGGAGGAAGGGGTACTTGGTCTTGCCCATCAGCACCTGAGGCGGAGCCAGCCTCCTTGCCAGCACCATGCTACGGCCACAGCCCACAGAGACTCCCAGGGACCCCCTCCCAGGAACTGCTGAGGATGGACACTCAGGAACTAACTGCCAGGGACAAATACTGTAAGATTCTCCTTCGATGGCACATGTGGAGTAGGAGAACTCAGACAGAAAGCATGTGGTTGCCACAGGCTGGTGAGGGAGAGAATGGGGAGTTACAGTTTCAGGGGGGCAGTTTTAACTGGAAAGATGAAAAGTTCTGGAGCCAGACTGTTCTGGCATCTGCACGACGACGTGAATACACTTAGTGCACAGAACTGAAACTTAAAAATGGCCAAAATGGAAAATGAGGCTCTCCTGCCCGCCCAGACAAAGGAGGCGCCTCTCTCTTTCTCCTCATAACAAGCCTGTTCTTTTTAAATGTTTTTTTTTTTTTAAAAAAAAAGGTTAAAATGGAAGTTTTGTCGTGTATAGTTTACCACAACTAAAAACACCTGAACTGGCAGGGGTGGCGGTGAGTGTGCCACAGCCTGGCAGGGCAGGGAGGGGGTGGGGCCCGCGGGACATAAGGCAGTCGCTGAACCCCTAGTGTTTAGACTACTGGTTTGAAGGTCCTTCATCCCTAAGGGCGCCTCTAATGCGACCTCTCCTGCGTGCTGTCTTTGATGCAAAGGACAGGTCCAGATGCATGCACTGTGATCTGCGCTTCCGGCATCTCTGAGCGCTCACGGGCTGGAACCTTCATGCCCCCTTCATGTCTGTGTCCTCTCCGCAGACATAGCTGGATGCCCGTTCTATGCCGGGCTCTGAATAGATGCTGATGGATGGGGGTCCTCTCCCCACTATGTTCTGAATGTTAAAATAGGAACTTCAGGAACACTGAGGATAGGCGCTTGTCCTTCCTTCCACCTCTAGCCGGCTCTTCCTCACCCCAGGAGACCGGCCAGAGAGGAAGCGTGACCTTGACATCTGCTATGCCATCAAGGCAGGACCAGTGTGAAGGCTCATGCGCCCGTGAGTCTTAGCGCAGCTGGCTGAGTGTTCTAGTGCAAGACACTGAGTGTTCCTAGTGCAAGATCCTGGGGATCCTCGTCTGGACAAAGAAGGTGGTCAGCGTTCGTTTGGATAGAGATGGTAAAGTAGGTGTAATAAAACGCTAATGATACAATTGAGGTGGTGGGTGTATGACTGTTCAGTGTGAAAATCTTTTATCTCTGGGGCCTCCCTGGTGGCAGGTTGTTGAACACCACACTGTGAGGCATCCGCAGCCAATGCAGCACGAGTTCGATCCCCGGCCAGGGAGGGACCCACATGGCACAGCAGACCTCTCCCGCCTCACCCGCTGCTCCCCTCAGCAGTGTGTTTCAATCCATCTGCCTGTTCTGCTCCCCACTGTCTCTGGTGACTCCTCTCACTCCCCAAACCTCTGGCCTGTACCCTAGTTTTGTATATATAAATAAATAACTCTCTCCCAAAAAAATCCTTCACCTTTGCTATATATTTTTAAGTTTTCAACCAAAAAGACTTCACTCTGTCCCAGTTCCGTCCACTACGGTGTTCATCAGCAATAAGGCTGTTTTGGTCTCATCTGATTCCCTGTTTCTCAAGTTGGGGTTCTGAACCCACAAGGTGGAGGAGATACAAAGATTAACCAAACTGGCCCCATTTCTGAGGCGCCCAGAGCCCGAGAAGGCTGCGAGAAGAGAGCTCACAGCGGAGAGCGGGCTGACCCGCAAGAGCACAGGTGCCTGGAAGGGCGAGACTCGGAGCCCACAGCTGCACGGGGCTCGCCCCGCGTCTTCTGTCTCCTTTCCCAGCTCCCCGGCTGGCCAGGCCCAGGACGCCCAACCCTTGAACGTCACTCCCACGACCACAGCCCGGGACGCCTGCGTAGCCATGATCTGGGCACCGAGGGGGGCCCACGCACGCCGAGGGGGTCTCTGCAGCACCCCACTCCCTTGCTGCACTCCCCCTCCTGCCCCACCAGCACCTGTGGTCAGATCAGACCACCCACAAGCCCAGGTCCCTCTTGGGCAAGGTCTGAAGGCAGAACTCGGCGCCCTCCTGGAGGGCAAGGGGCGTGAATCAGCGTTTTCACGGCCTCCCGCCACCAGCCGCTGCGGCAACCGCCTGCGGTCTTGCCCCCCTCCGAGGCGGCGCGGCTGCCGGCCGAGGCGTGGGTGCGGGGCACGCACCCCTGAGAGTATGGACACCTGGGCCCAGAGCAAGATGTAAGCTGGACACCTGAGCCAGGAGACAACAAAAGGCAGTGTCACTCTGCTACCACACGAGACTACGACCCGACAGGAGGACACGAGACTGAGGGAGACCAGCGGCGGGGGACCTGAAGGCAGCCTCCCAGCCCCGCCTTGTGCTGCCTGTGCGCCTGGCCCTCCCTGGGTCAGTATTAAAGGCCTGTAAACCCGCCGAGGGCTCAGGTCTCTCTCCGTCTGCCCGGACCGGCAGCGAACCTGCCCGACCTGAGCCTGCTTGCACCCGACACCTCCCAGTGACCAACTCGTATTTGAAAATAAAAGCCAAAAAGCTCCCTGAAGGGAAAGAAAGTCCCGGGGAATCAAGGGTGGGAAACAGGCTGCAGGCCAGGGACGGGGAGAGTCCGTGGCAGAGACAGAGTGGAGCTGCCATGGAGGTCAGGCCCTGACGCCCGCGCCCCTCGGGGACCTAGGGCCAGCCACTTGGCCTGTCCAGCAGGAGCCTGACAGCTAGTCCCGCGCCCACCCGGTGCCATCCAGTGCCCCCTTCCGCGGGGCTTCCCCCAGCCAGCACTAGGGATGCCCAGTGTCATCGCCTCCTGTCTGCGTGTCTGCAGGGCTGCACCCCACTCCCCGCCCCGCACACACCTTGGAGGTGCTGTTAACACCTCAGAGGCAGGCACCTCACCCACCGCCATTGTAGGGTAAATGGAAAAGTGATCAGGGCTTCCCGCATCTCTCTCTCGGCTGCTTGGCTGCTGCTTCTCTCTGCCTCCGTCTTTCCCCCGCTCTGCTGCTCTTGTTCTCTGTTCCGCTGTTCTGCTGGCGTCCGCATGACGTCGCACTTATATGCCCGTGTCTCAGCCCAGGTGCACCCACCCACTTGCGCATGCCCACTCAGGCCCGCGTGCAGGACGCAGGTGTCCATCATAGCAGAGCCAAGGGGCGGTGACGCTCCGGCGACGCTGTCTCTGTGGGAGCTGTGACTGACTGTTGTCCTGTGCCACAGACTCACGCTGGCCCGTGACCCGGGCCGTGGAAGGAGAAAACAAGCGCTACTCAGGGACTCCGAGACCAGGCACTTTACTCCACGCTCAGATGCACGTGGGCCCAGACAGGGGCCTTTCTCCGAAAATCCGGGCCCCGAACAAAGGCCGGGAGCCCCTTTTATACTCCACCATCTCTACATTTGCTACACAGGTGAAAAAAACCACAAACCATATGTTTAATGGCTACTCCCCAGGGGAAAAGAGGAGTTTTGCAGGGAGATCATTTTCCAAGGACACAGACCAGCCTGCCCAGCAGCTGTTGGGGTGCTGCGCCTGGGCCCCGAGTCTAACTTGCAAACTGCACCTGCATCGGGACATTCGTTGCACGTGGGCTAAGCCCTGCGACTGGGGCGGCATCTCCAGCCCGCTGTCCCGCTGTATTTCTTCCACACCAGGACTTTCCAGCTAAAAGCCAACTTGAACTTCATTTCTGTCTCTGACTTTTTAAGTCCCATTCAATCCAATCCCCCCCACACTCCCCTGGGAACGTCTGAAAACACAGACTCCTGACAGCTGCCCCTCCTGCTGCCATCTGTAAGGAAATGGGTCAAGTCAGGCTGGGCCAGGAGATCGGCGAGCATGAGCAAGCACGTACCTATAAAACAGCGCCGAAAACAGCTGAGGCTGAAGGAGAGTGAGGCCGCGGGGGAGAGAGCGCAGAGCATGGAGAGGGCAGGGCTGGGGGCTCGGCTGCTGCCCACCTCCGAGGCTCCCTGGTGCTGGTCTTCCTGTATCAGGCCCCCTGCCCCAGCAGCAAAGGCCTGTCACATCTGCCGAGGGCCCGTGATTCGTTTGCCCTGGTCACCAAGGACACTGCCTGTCTGGGGTGCTCGCGGTGCCGTCCTCACCGCGGCCTTACCTGCACCAGGAGGTTCTGCAGTCCAACAAGCAGCGACAGCACTTGAGGCGTCCCCAGCGGAGCCAGGGCCGAGTCCTCACAGGCCGGCGGAGGCTGGGTCTCTGAGGGCACCAGAGTCACCAGGGCAGAGGTAAAGCTTTGCTGCAGGGCTGTCCGCAGGAAGCATAAGATGGCAGCTGGAAGCGACAGGCTCCTCATTCCCAGTTCCCACCTCCTCCCCGACCTCCACCCAGCTCGGTCACAGGGAATACAGTGGGGATGACGATGGGTGAGCAGTGGCTGGCCAGGGTGGGGTGGTCCCGCCTCAGAATCTAGGGGAAAAACTTCCCTTCTCCTGCTGGAGGTCCCTGGCCCCCACCTGAGAGCAGAGCATCCTTTTTCTTTGGAAAGCTGAGGGCCTTCACTATCTGGTCCAGTTCCACGGACAGGGTCTGGTGAACCTGGCAGGGAGTGGGAAAAGGGCTAACCTTGTGCTGGGCACTTGGGCTAAAAATCTCGTGCCCACCCACCCACACATACCCACTGCGCCCAGGACAGAGACAGGCGCCCACCATCCTGGCGCCTCACCGGGCCTTGACTCAGGAGCACGAGGAGGAAAACCCAGCCAGTTCCCAAAAAACATTCCTTCCCCCAAACCTCAAAGTCCTCAAGGACCTTTCCCCCCGCAGAAGCCTTCTTGGGCCTCCTCTGGTTCACTGCCCCACAGCGTGCCCTCCACCTAATTCAGGTCTGCGGCCAGATTCTGCTCAGCCGACCATCTTGCCAAGGCCAGAGAGCAACTAAGCACCTCTGTGCCCAGAATGCAGGACCTTTATCGCTCCTCTTCCCACCCCCCCGCCCACTCCGTGCTGCAAAGCCACAGGGCCAGAGACCAACCTGCAAGCTGCCGTGGTGCTGCTGGGCAGAGAGGGAGGCGGCGAGCAGCCAGGCAGAGCAGAGCAGCTCGGGCCCGGGGGACTCAGTCTCCACCCTGGTCCAGGTGAGAGCCAGCATCTTCTCCAGAAGCCCTATCAGGGCCGAGCTGCTCAGGAGCACGGCAGCGGCTGCAGGGGCGAGGAGGGAGGGGTGTGAGCGCCACAGGACCCGGAGCTCAGTCCTACGGGCTCACTCATCAGCAGGCTTCCCACCACATGGTGAGTCAAGAGGATGCTGAGGCGGTACGCTTCATCCCAGAGTACCGGTCATCAGGACAGGACGGGCCTCACCACCGCAGGGCCCAGCCACACTCCCCTTGTCCTTTTTAAGACGGAAGAGCAGCGCTGCAGACACAGCCTGCACCCTCCCTCTCGCCCTGCTCAGGTCGAGCACCTCTTTTCTGACTGTCCAGCGTGCTCTGGTGAAGACTGCAGTACAGGAAGTTGAAGGAGGGCTGCAGGACGTCCCGGGCGGCGGGGCGGCACTTGCCGCACAGCTTGCTCACTGCAAGACAGGAGTGCGGGCACTGCGCCTGCGCGTCGCGGCAAACCGCGCCAGTTTCCTGGGGACCAGAGGCTGAGTGTCCCTGACAGGACAGCCGCCGCAGGAGCGCGGTGGGGGCGCTCGGGCCTGTCCACGGCCCTCCTTAGCTCCGAGGTGGCAGAGCTGGTGACTGAGCTGCAAACAGACGCAGCCCGAGCGCTCACCCCCGAGCCCGGCTCGTCCGGGGCCGAGTGGCCGGGGTTAGTGGTGGGTGGGCTGGTGGTCGGTTAGTCACTTATTTAGGTCTCCCAGACATCCCAAAGAAGAGCAGAAGATCTGAGGTTCCCTTAGCGAGAAGCCCGGAACAGAAGGACCCTGTGGCTTCTTCAGAGGGACGGAGGGGGAGGAGCAGAAACGGCGCTGTGGAGGGAGCGAGCGGCCACCACGCCCAGACCCCCGGCCGCTGCCCGCACCTTGGTGGAGGAGCTTCATGGCCATGCTGTCCAGCTCCTGCCCCGCCTGGTTCCTCAGCTGCACTAAGGAGAGGAGGCTCAGCAGCAGCGACAGGTTCCCCGAGGCTGCGAGGACAAGGAGCCCGTCAGGGGCCTCTGCCAGACCGGTCCACGGTCAGGCCGCCCACGGTACCCGCTCCCTGGGATTCGCCCTTCTTCCTGCTCTGTTCCTCCCCGGCCCACTGAGTGCCGACCCAGGGCTGGCAGCAGGAACTCACTCGTTCCCTAGTTCTCTTCAAAACCCCGCCAACAAGGCCACTTCTCCTACTGTGCGTGAAGACAACCGAAGCGACAGAGGCTGTGTGACCGCCACGCCCAGAGGCAGCAGGTGGTCTGCGCCAGGAGTCCTCACACCGCTTGGTTCCTGAGCACCATTATCAGGTGAGCCCGGACTGCCCTTCCCTACAAAGGACTCAGCTCCTGCAGACACCCTTTTGCCACCGCCAGGCCCCGTGCTCACCGGGGAGGGAACAAGAAAGCCACAGGTCTCCTGCCTCTTCCTCCAAACTGCCTGGAAAGTCCATTTAAAAATTCGACTTTCTGGGGCCTCCCTGCTGGCGCAGTGGGTTAAGCAACGCACTGTGAAGCAAACCGCAGCCACTGCAGCACGAGTTCGATCCTTGCTGCTGACCAGGGAGGGACCCCACATGGCGCAGCAGACCTCTCCTGCCTTGTCTACTGCTCCCCACTGCTCCCACACTCCCCTGCAGTGTGTTTCAGTGGATCTGCCTGTTCTGCTCCCCACTCTGTCTCTGGTGAATCCTCTCACCTCCCGCACCTCTTGCCTGTACCCCAGCTCTTGTATGCATAAATAAATAAATCTTTAAAAGAAAAATTCGGGGCCTCCCTGCTGGCGCAGTGGGTTAAGCAACATACTGTGAAGCGGACTGAAGCCACTGCAGTGCGAGTTCAATCCCCGGCCAGGGAGGGTACAGCAGACCTCTCCTGCCTCACCCGCTGCTCCCCTCAGCAGTGTATCTCAGTGGCTCTGCCTTTTCTGCTCCCCACTCTGTCTCTGGTGAATCCTCTCATCCCCCACACCTCTGACCTATACCCAAATTCTTGATTGCATAAATCAATCCATAAAAAATAAAAATTCGAGTTTCTGAAAATAGGAAAAGACAAGCCAGTCCTAACCTTCTTGTGTCTCCCTGCTGTCCAGATATCACAGGGTACCCTCGCCAAGTCTGGAGACCCTCCTGGCTCTCGCGGGGCGCTTTCAGCCATCACAGACCCACCCCTCCCTTGCTGGCGGCAGCCCCTTCCTGCCTCCCCTAGATTTCCTGCTTTTCCCTTCCCCACTCGGGGCTGCCATTCTGGTGACAAAGAGCTCGGAGCACAGGCACTGCAGGGGGGTAGGAGGACAGGCACACACATCAAACACTCCACCATGCTAAACACCCCACCATGCTAAACACACAGCACACACTCACACACAGAGCTGAGGCTGCACCCCCGAGCGGCAGCGATAAAGCTGAATTCGATGCCACTCTGGCCTGACTTTTCTTTTGCACGGAAGACTCTTACTCTCGTTCCTAGAGCAAATCTCCTCCAGGCGGAGCTGCCAGTCTTGACTGACTGTCAGGTGAAAACACCCCCAGCGGATGCGGACTGACCTCCCGGGGGCGAGGCCTCGTGCTCCACCAGCAGACGCTGCAGGGTCATGAGGAAGTGGCCGCGGATGAGCCCGCCCACGTGGACATCTTCATCCCTCTGCAGGAAGGCCCTCAGGACGACCAGCGCCTTGCGGGCTGTGGCCACCGGGCTGGAATAGATGAGGTCCTGAGCAGGAGAGGCAGGAGGCAGAGGTCAGAGGGCGCCGCAGCCAGGCAGAGGTGGACAGCGAGGAGGGCGGCAGGGAGAGGGCCAGGCTGACGGTGCCACAGAACCCAGCAAGGGAAGTGCCCCCTCGGCACCTGCTATGCGCCATCCTGTCAAATAGGCCCACGCTCCTGCACAGGGGGAATCGGAGACTTGGAGCCTCCACGGCGTGCTCTAGGCCACACAGGCCGTTCAGGAACAGCCAGCGCTGGAGGCAGACCGCCCCACTCCAAGCCCAAGCGCTCTCTGCTTCCCAGGACGCCTCTCTCTTGCAAAGGAAGGATCAGGGTCCAGAAAAAGTTACTTCTAGGGCCCTGGTGGTGCAGCAGGTTGAGCACCACACTGTGAAGCATCCACAGCCTCTGTGCGCGAGTTGATCCCCAGCCAGAGGGGACCCACATGGCCCAGCAGACCTCTCCTGCCTCCCCGCTGCTCCCCTCACCAGTGTGTTTCAGTCAGTCTGCCTGTTCTGCTCCCCACTCTGTCTCTGGTGAATCCTCTCACCCCCTGCATCTCTGGTCTGTACCCAGCTCTTGTGTGCATAAATAAATCTTTTTTAAAAAAGAAAAAGTTACTTCTAGATGGGACTTGAGTGTGCCTGAAGGGAGAAGAGGAGGGGCAGAGGAGGACAGAACAGATTCAGGGCACCAGAAGAGAAGCGAGGAGCAGGTCAGCTCCCCTCTCACCCCAGCATCTGACTACTTCTCCCCCGAGTCATAAAGGCTGTGGGTTTGCAAAGCAGGAAAGGTCGTCGCTTTTCACCTGTGTTCAAAGTCACTTTGTGCTAAAAGCGAGGCAGTCAGAAGCCTCAGCCGGCGACGACCCCTCAGCTGGCAGCTCCAGCGCGCCAATGCCTTGGGCAGGGGTGTGGTGGGTGCTATGGAGCCACAGCCATAGACCCCTCCAGGAGTTCAGCTCCCGACACAGAGAGTCATGGCTACAGGGCACCGGCCAGACAAATCCAGAGGTGCTGATCACTGGAAGGCCGAGTCTGGCTCATCGCGAGCCCCCACAGTTGCCAGGGAAACTACCGTGACATTAATAGCAGCCGCTCAATCAGGCCTCCTAATGTCAGGTTTAAGCAGCAGCTGTCTGTTTACGTATCCTCTGTAACTTCCTAGTAACCCTTCCAGCTAGACATCACCGACCTGTCCGACGAGGAGACAAGGGCAGCTTAAGCAGCTCCCCTACCAGGGCCGCAGTGCTACTGTAAGCTCCGCCACACTGTGGGCTATCAAAGGGCGGGAACGAGGTCAGCTTCCTGTGTCCCCTCGCAAGGACTCAGAAAGTGTCTTGGGGGGCGGAAGATGGCCACAGAATAGGAGGGCCAGAGGGAATCTCAGGTCATTTCATTCAACCCTTTACTTTACAGCAAAAGGCCAACGCCATGAAGGGAAGATCTGTCCAAGGTCACAGCACCCAGGACCACACCAGGCTCCAGCCTGCTCCTTCGCTGGCACACGGCTGGCTGCCTGCGGTCAGAGCTGGCCCCTCCGAGCCCCGAGGCACACAGGGCTGAGAAGCCCAAGGGGGAGGGAAAGGAGCTACTCAGGCTGTGGTGGCCCTGGTGGACGCCGGGGAAAGGCACTGACCCCAGCACGTGGTCAGTGGGAAGACGCTGGGCTGGACATGGACCAAACCGCCCTCTCTCTTGCCTGGAAGCGTCCAGAACTTTCTGGTACTGGACTGAGCAGCACAGCAACAAGCAGGGAACAGACCGAGCTGCTGTGACATCACCGCTCGCACCTAAACAGCCCACACGAACGACCACGCTTGGTGACAGCGGCAGTCTGCAGCTCTGTTCTCCGCAGCTAATTACCCGCATCCAAACCAGAATCTGGTGCCAACACGTATTTTTAGACTCTTTGCCCTCCCTGTGGCTAGAAGCTGGGCCAAATGGTAGCAAATACGTATGTGAACGGACGACAGAACCGTGCCTGCTCTTCTTTTTTAAAGCCATCCCTGAGGTTCCACTCTCCGGCTGGGCGGGGCAGTGAGTGAATGGCAGCCTACTAGGCGAGCACCTCCTACACAGTGTCCCACAGACTCGCTCTCGCTCTCGCTCTCACACGCGAGGAACCAGAGTGCAGAGGCGCCCTCATCTTCCTGTCCCTCGACGGCTCCTTCCCCTGGGGTTGTCGGTCCGGCAAAGCACGAGGCTCTGCTCTGTCCAGAAAGAATGGTGCTAAGATGGTGCATCTTCAAAGAAAAGAACTGGGTTGCAAACAACAAGGGCAGGACATCTGCTCCAGCACCCCTGGGACCAGACTCCCTGAGGATTTGCTTTCCTGAGGCTAGTTTTCTCCTTGACTTGCTCGTTTAAGCACTTAACATGCTTTGAAGCAAGGGGTCTCTGACAGCCTTCAGTGGAGGAGGGGTATCGGGAGCTCAATTTTATTTTTTTATTTTTTAAAGATTTATTTATTTATGCATAGAGCTGGGGTACAGGCCAGAGATGTGGGGGGGTGAGAGGATCACCAGAGGCAGAGCGGGGAGCAGAACAAGCGGATCTGCTGAAACACACTGCTGAGGGGAGCAGCAGGGAGCAGCAGGGGAGCACACTGCTGAGGGGAGCAGCAGGGAGCAGCAGGAGAAGTCTGCTGTGCCATGTGCGTCCCTCCCTGGCTGGCGGCAGGGATTGAACTCACGCTGCAGTGGCTGGGGTCTGCTTCATAGTGCGGTGCTCAACCCGCTGCACCACCAGGGAGGCCCGTGAGGGAGAGGGCAGGGATGGGAAAGAGAGCTGAGCCACCGGCACACAACAGGCGGCAGACAAGGCCAAGAGAATGAAGGGCCCTGGGAGCACGACCAGTGAACAGAGCCCAGTTCAAACTCTGGGCAACATCAGTCTTCAGGTGCTAGCGGGAGAGAAAACAGACTGGGAAGGGGCAGCAGAAAGGTGAGAAATGAAAAGAGCAGTGCAGAGAGCTGGCCTTACGGAAGCTGCAAGCGTGGGGCACAAAGGGCGCGGGCCTCAGCAGACACAAGCGGGCCGCGGCTCCACCCACAGCTCCACAGCCAGCCATGGTGGGCAGCCTCCAGCAGCAGAGGCCCCTGAGTGAGATGACAGATCTGGGGAGCGGAAAACCACTTTGGCTGTGCAGGGAAGGAGATGAGAGTGGAAAGGGTTGGGAAGGCAGAGAGCCCCGCTCGGGGGAGGACAGCCAGAGCAATGAGGAAAAGCCCAGGGGGCCCCCACAGTCCCACTCCTTCTAGCTTCATCATCCTGATTCTCGCCCTTGGTGGTGCCTTGTAAGTCCCCACAGCCTGAGATTTCCTACAGGGTCAAGGGCTGACCATGTCTGAATTGATTTTGTATCCCCAATGCCGAATGCTTAATATCAAACTAGTATGTGATAAATGAAGCATGATTGACTTCAGGAACTCTAAAAGCTTCTCCCAGGCCTCCCTGTTGGCGCAAGTGGTTGAGTCTCAGCACTATGAAGCATCCGCAGCCACTGCAGCGCGAGTTCGATCCCCGGCCAGGGAGGGACCCACAGGGCACAGCAGACCCCTCCTGCCTCCCCGCTGCTCCCCTCAGCAGTGCGTTTCAGTCAGTCTGACTGTTCTGCTCCTCACTCTGTCTCTGGTGGGTGCTCTCACCCCGCCGCGTACCTCTGCTCTGTACCCACCCCAGTTCTTATATGCATAAATAAATCTTAAAAATATATATATAAATGACAGCATTTACTTCTATAATAATGGCACCCTTATTAGTCTGCTTGCCCATATGCTCTCGAGTGGAGGAGAAAGGGCAGCATTAAGCCTGTGCTGTGGCGGTTCCCGACCCCCGGCTCTGCCTGAGGGGCGTACAACACACGTGACACTGGTGTGAGGCGCGGTGGTGGGAAGGGGGCCTAGGCGCCTCTCTGCAGGTGTCTGTGTCTGTGACAGTCCCGGCACCCGTAACGTTAGACCTCCATTGGCAGAGTGTGCTCAGAGCAGGCCGGGTAGGGGGACCGGTCACCGAAGTGAGCAGTTCACAGTTACATCCCCTGGGGAGCAGAGAGGCAGTGGGCAGACCTCGATTAGATGTGGGAAGGGACATGGGCTCATGGAAACCAGGCTCTTGCCAAACCCAAAGGCCCCTGCGCCAACGCGGAAACAACGCAAGTCCAGAGGCCTCAGCCACGACCAGCGCCCAGACACAGACAGAGGGCCCGAAATCAAGCAAGTGATCACCTACGAGCAAAACGAGCAGGATGCTGGGGCTGCTTCTGAGCACGCGGAACAGGGCTGCCACGTTGGCAGGAAGGGTGGGCTTCCCGGCGGAGGGGCCGTCCTCCAGCTCCTCGTAGCTGTCCTCTTCCCAGGAGAACCAAAGCTCCAGGACGCGGTGCCCAAACCTGCTCATCAGCTCTGGGTACGACAGGAAGAACCTGAGCAGGAGCGGGTGGTGGATATAGACGAGGCGCAGGTCCGGCACACCTGCTAGGAATTTCCTGATGGCGCTGACCACAGCCTGAGGCGAGAAAAGGACGAGCTCAACATGCCTTGCAGGGGACCCACAAGACCCCGCAAACATAGTCAGGCCGACTGGGAAAGTGCGCTGCGTCTCACACTGGGCTGTCACTGCTCGTCCCAGGGCCACCTAGTGAGGGGAAATGCCACTGTGCTCACCCTGCAAGGTTTCAACTGGGCGTGACTTTGCTCCCCCGGGGACATCTGAAAATGTCAGAGATTCTGATGGGGTGCACTACTGGCATTTAGTGGGACAGCAAGACGCTGCTAAATCACCTGCGATGTACTGCACAGCCGCCCACGGAAGAGGATTCTGGCTTGTGGAGAGTGCTGTAGCCCTCAGGGTGCCCGTCCACACTGGACTTGGGCTGCTTGAGGGTGAGGACTGTGGCGGATTGATCTGTGCATAGGGCCTGGCACAGAGGGGGCAAAGGGCAGGCAACCTCTCTCTTCCCACTGCATAAAGTTCAGATTCCCCTCTATGTTATTTTGAGTTTTATAGTTCTATAGTTGCGGCTCTTTCATTTAGGTCTCTGATTTGTTTTGCATTTCGTTTTTGTGTAGCGTAGCGTCTGACGTCATTCTTCTGCACGTGGCTGTCCAAGTGTCCCAGCACCACTGGTTAAAAAGTGCTGTTCCCCCCTTGAACTGTTCTGGCATCCTTATCAGAAATCAACTGCCCGTAAGTACACGGGTTTACTCTCGGACTCTAGATTCTAGTTCACTGACCTGGGCGCCTACAGTCACGCCCCACTGCGAGGCCTTATTTCAAAGACAAGCCATGATGGAAAAGGGCCACGTAAGATGACGACTAGATACTGGCTGAGGGCTGTGGCCTCTGTCTCCACTGGTGACTGTGATGAGTACGTTTGCAGAGATGTTGTGGGAGTGGGTGGGGCCACAGGGCGGAGTCAAGAGAGAACAGGATGTAACAGGGTGGTCCCCAGGAGAAGGGGAAGTTCCAGAATCCCTGTTCGCCCTAAGTGGGTGGAGCTGAGCAGGGATAACATGTTGGAGAGAGGACAGGAACACAGAAGGAAGGGAGGAGGAAGGAAGCAGGATGGAGAGCAGCAAGGACCCTGGAGGGGGCACGTGGAGCAGAGGAACATGTGAAGAAACTGTGCTTGCTTTTTGGTCTCGGACTGGTTGGAACAGATGTGGGTGAGAGACCCGTGGGGAGGTTAATGTGGAGGCTTTCATCTTGATTTTGATGTTGCTCTTTTCCTCCCGGATCCATCTGACTCTTTCTGACCCTTTTCTATGGGTCTCTACTGAAAGGTCCTTTAGACGTGTGGCAGGCTTTTGGGCCTTGCTTTGGCCAGTCCTATTTGGCTGGACTTTTACCCTCAAGGAGATGGGTCACTTTGGATGCTTGACTTAGTAAATATATTCTTTGTCCTTTCTGTATTGTTCCCCAATTGTATTAAAGTTCTTTTCCATTAAAGGTCTTATATGTTTGTCTTAATGCGTCGGATGGCAGAACCCATTCAGAGAGGGCAGGTTTGGGGAGTCTGGGGTTCCCCTCTCCCTGCCCTGTAACATAACCACTATTAAAGTGGTGCAAGATCAGCCAGATTAACGACAACCCACTGATAAAATGTCACCAGAGGAAATGCCACACGCCGCTCTCCTCCCACGTAAGCCAGAGGTGGAACTAAGAAAAGAGCCTTTTGGTCAAGTCTGAGTCAGAGTCCTGGCTCCCCCATCAGTTAAAGTTACTTTAGCTGAGTCTAGGTTTTCTTACACGTGAAAGAACAACAGCCTTGACCTCCCAGGACTGCTGAGAGGACCGGCTCTTTATGTGTCAGTACCCTACACCCCCCACTTCCCCAGCATCCTCCCTTCTCTTGCCACCCCCACTCTATGCACGTGTCAGCACGGTGTCCCCAGAGGAAGCTCCCAGGCGCTCTGGTCCACACCTGGTCGGGTGCACCGCCTTTGTCCTGGCAGACGGCCAGCAGGTAGATGCAGGCTCTGAAGACCAGCAGCGGGGGGTGCTCCCCCTGGTCCTGCAGAGACAGGAGGAAGCTCTGCACGGCCACGGATAACTCTGTCTCTGAGACAAACCTGTTGACCGAGGACAGGCCGAGTGAGAAAGAAAGGCAGAGAAGGCCATCTTGCCTTGGCGTGACCTCGCTCCGCCCCTGTCCTCTGGCCCTG
The DNA here is from genome assembly GCA_019455555.1 of Galemys pyrenaicus. Classification (NCBI taxonomy): domain Eukaryota; kingdom Metazoa; phylum Chordata; class Mammalia; order Eulipotyphla; family Talpidae; genus Galemys; species Galemys pyrenaicus. Next base: position 415,803 of record JAGFMF010011642.1, on the reverse strand, counting down.
CACCCAGCGTGCTGCATATGTTTAGTGAGAAACTGTCACACCTGCTCAGAACATGGTTCTGTCCTTCGTGCGTGGCTGTTCAGGGCCAGACTCCGACTCACCCCTGGGAGGGGCGGGGTCTGCCAGCTGGACCCGCACGGTTAAGGCAGGAGCGTGCCACTTCTGGCACTCAGGAGGCGCCAACCAGCCCTCCCGTCTTGCGTGTATCGTTAAGCATTCACGTGTTTAGTGGGCCGAGTGTCACGGGAGGGAGGGATCTGCTTGCACACGAATGGGAGAAGGGGTAAGAAGGAAACTGAATTTTTACTATGTAACCTTTCACTTCTTTTTAGTTTTCTACCACAAATACACATTATGTATCCAAAAACTGAACCTATCAGATTATATATCTAAAAATTGAACATTAAGAAGAAAGCAAGAAAAATATCTTTTACAATTGAAGCCAAAAAAAATCAAATACTTGGGACTAAACCCAACAAGAGAAGCAAAAGATCTATATAGAGAAAATTATAAAACTGTTAGAAGAATAGAAGAAGACACGAAGAAATGGAAAGCTATCCCCTGCTCATGGATAGGAAGAATCAACATTATCAAAATGGCCACCCTACCAAAAGCAATAGGCAGATTCAATGCTATTCCAATAAAAATCTCAATGACATTCTTCAAGGAAATAGATCAAATGATTTTTTAAGATTTATTTATTGATGCCTATAAGAACCGGGGTGCAGGCCAGAGTTGTGGGGGGTGAGAGGAATCGTCAAAGACAGAGTGGGGAGCAGCACAGGCAGACTGACAGAAACACACCTCTGAGGGGTGCAGCGGGGAGGCAGGAGAGGTCTGCTGCGCCCTGTGGGTCCCCTCCCTGGCCGGGGATCGAACTCACACTGTTGTGCGGCAGATGCTTCACAGTGTGGTGCTCAGACCACTGCATCACCAAGGAGGCCCCGAAATAGATCAAATACTGATGAAATTCATATGAAGACACAAAAACCCTCAATCAACCAAAGCTCTCTTGACTAAAAAGAAGGGGAATGGAGGTATCACACACCCAGACTTTACACTTTACTACAATGAAAACAACTTGGTACTGGAACAAAGACAGACACACGGACCAATGGAACCGTATAGAAAGCCCAGAAGTAAAACCACACATATGTGGACACCTGATCTTTGGCAAAGGAGCAAAGAATATACAACGGAACAAGGACAGCTTATTCAATAAATGGTGCTGGCAAAACTGGACCGCCACATGCAAAGAAATGAACTAGACCACTACGTCACACCGTACAAAAATCAACTCGAAATGGATGAGAGAACTGAATGTAAGACCCGAAACCATAAAATATAAAGAAAACATAGGTAAAACGTTACAAGACATACATCTCAGTAACGCCTTTAAAGATGCATCCCCCAAAGCAATAAAAATGAAAGAGAAGATAAACAGCTGGGACTACATCAAATTAAAAAGCTTCTGTACAGCAAAAGAAACATCAACCAAAACAAAGAGACGCCCCGCTGATTGGGAAAAAAAATCTTTGCACTTCACACAACTGACAAGGGACTGATCACAAAGATCTACAAAGAACTCACGAGACTCAAGAAAAATAAACAACCCAGTCAAAAAATGAGCAGAACTGGGCCTCCCTGGTGGCGCAGTGGGTTAAGCAACGCACTATGAAGTGAACCGCAGCCACAGCAGCACGAGTTCGATCCCTGCCACCGGCCAGGGAGGGGACCCGCATGGCGCAGCAGACCTCTCCTGCCTCCCCGCTGCTCCCCTCAGCAGTGTGTTTCAGTCAGTCTGCCTGTTCTCTGACCCGCTCTGTCTCTGGTGAATCCTCTCACCACCCTGGACTCTGGCCCGTTCCCCAGCTCTTTTACGTATAAATAAATATATATAAAAAAAAGAGCAGAACTTAAAAGACACGTCTCCAAAGAAGAAATGCAAACGGCCAACAAGCACATGAGAAAATGCTCAACATCCCTCATAATCAGGAAAATGCAAATTAAAACTACAGTGAGATACCACCTTACACTAGCAAGAATAGCACATATATATAAAAAAAAAAAAACCACCAACAACAAAAGTTGGTGAGGATGTGGAAAAAAAGAAACTCTACTACACTGCTGGTGGGAATGCAAGTGAACCCAACCACTATGGAAAGCTGAATGGAGGGTCCTCAGTCTACTAAAAATGGCGCTACCGTATGACCCAGCAATTCCACTCCTAGGGATCTACCCAAAGGACACAAAAACACCGATCCAAAAGAGCACCCGTAGCAATAAACATGGATATGATAATCCAGATCTTAATTGGTAAGACCTGAAACAACCCAAATGCCCAAAAGCAGATGACTGGACCGAGAAGCTGTGGTACGTATACACTGTGGAATACTAGTCAGCAATCAAAAAAGATAAACTAGAGTCATTTGTAGAAACATGGATGGAGCTAGAAGGAATTAGGCTCAGTGAAGTAAGTCAAAGGCAAGAGAAAAATATCGGATGGTTTCACTTTTAGGAGGAATGTAAAGAAACAAACAAAAACAGGGCTCAAGGAAAGGAACAACAATCAAGAAATAGACAAAGACAACTCAAAGGTACCATGGGGGGCGGGAGGGGCTTGGAGGAGGGCAGGAAGAGCACAAGGGACTGAGGTGAGGGTGCCCTGGTGAAATGGTGGTGGGAACTCCATGGGGACTACAAATGATGTCAAATATATATAAATAAATAAATTTAATAAGAAGAAAATAAATAAATATTGAACATTTAAAAGCAGTTAATTCTAGTTCTTTCGCCATTCTGGAGCCTGTAGAGGGCTACTTGGGAACAGGACTTGTAAAGTGTGTCTGGAAGCCTGAGGTTCAAGGCCATTTTTGCTGGTGACAAGCAGGGTCTCCAGAACCTGAAGGCGCACAACGCTTTTCTTAAAAGTGGAGGTGTGTATGCTTAAGTGACATGCAGTTCTACCTAGCCAAGAGACGTGTTCCTGCGCACAAAGCAAAGCACAACACAGCGACTCCTGGCGGCAAAGACCAAGGGATTCTCATCAGCGTTCTAGACCTCTGTCAGCACCGTGACGCCCCACCTGCCTCCAGGCCCCTGCAAGGTGTGACCTACAACCTACTTCTCTCTCATCTCTGCCCCAAGCGCCCACACCACCCTGGAGCGGACATCTCTGCAAGTACTCATGCGCTGGACTGGGCTGCGGACGCGGGGCTCAGGTCCGTCAGCAGCCAGCAGCTTGGGCACTGACCTGTCGTCGTAGAGGTACGAGAGATAGAACAGGAGCAGGATGCAGCACTGCCGCTGGCGAGCGGCCCCCTCCACGTATTGGCGACCTGACAGGAAGGCAAGGCTCTCCGGGCTCCTGCTGTTTATCTGGGGCAGGCCGCGCTGCAAGAGCTCAGACGCTGCAGAGAGTTCTGCGGAGGGGCAAGCAGGAGAAGGGCACTCAGAGAACAGGAGAGCGGGTGATAAGCACGTGAGAGCACCGCACGAAGGGCGCTGCACGGGGCCGGGTATCACACACAGCGGTAGTCACTTCTCCTCTCCCTGTGCGCTCGCAGCCTGCCGGGACACCGAGGGGCAGCCCCTGGAGAAGGGCACGTGTGCTCGTTCACCTGGCAGTGCTCACTGGCCGGCTCCCCGGCGCCAGTCTGAGACACAGGCCTACCTCCGGGAGCCAGAGGCCCTGGGAAGGGCAGTGAGACACCTGCAGGACAGGGGACGTGTCACACTCGAGAGTGGAGGAGGGAGCGATTACTCCACTGCAGGTGGGGACGGCAGCCTGAAAGAGGAAGAGACTCGGAGGGACAGGAAGCAGCGTGTGGAGAGGCCCAGAGGCCAAAGGGACCTGTCGTGTCAGGTAGCAGTGGACAGACACTGCCCCGGGGGCAGTGGAGTTTAGTCTGACGGGCGTCAGGAGCTGCGCCTTGTGCTGGCACCTACAGCTGGACTGAAAGACCCTGACTGCTCAGTAGACAATCTAGAGTCACCCACCAGTGGTTTCCCAGATAAAAATTAATGAGACACCTGTTTCAGAAAGAAAAGGGTATTTTGATACTAAAAAAGTATGAAAGAAAGAACTTCAGAGTTTAAACTCTGAGTAAAGTTAGCATCAAGGAGAATTCACTAATTGCATTTACTTCACCATGAGCCACAGACATCTTGACTGGTGTTTGGGGACAGGAAAGGCCGAAGGCAGAGGAATTAAGAGAAGACTGGGGTTTCAGACAGAGCCTGCCAGCAGCGGGTGGAGATGAGGGTAAGCCCGGGCTCGGTGGAGAGCCAGGGTAGAGAACGTCCGCCGTCATCTGACAGCAGAGCCGGATGCGCGTCCTAATTCTAAGTCGGCGCGTCTCCCACCAGCTGTGATCATCGCGGTAATAATGCCTCTGATACCTGGGCCTCTCTCAGTCACCGGCATTTCTCCCAATGGCGAAAGGCACAGGTTCTGTGTACAGGACGGTCTGGGCGCTGAGACCCGTCGCCGCAGGTGGAAGGGGCAGACATGTGGGAGCTGCCGGCAGTCACAGGCTGGCACTGGCGTGGCTGTTGTGTCACCGCTGCCGACAAGGCCTCGGCCACCACCCTAGCAGAAGCCTGGCACCAGTCTCTGCCCGTCAGACCACACCTGAGCGGAGGGGCTGGACCCACACAGCGAGGGCGGCCACCCAGTGAGGGCCGCAAGCCAAGCCGGCAGGAATGACCGCGCTCACCTAGGGCTTCTGTCCATCAGCACAGCGAGTGCGAAAGCCAAGAGAGGAAGGGGTTTGGGAGGTGGGGGGAGATGACACGGCCTTCATGAATGTGGAAGGAGGAGGCATGGTCCGTGCCAAGCCCCACCACAAACAAGGTAAACTATCTGTTGAATGAGTAACACTACTCTTTTGTATCGTAGTGTGCAAGAGCCTGGGCGAGAGGCCCGCCTCAGGGCAGGAGCACGCCACCAGCATCAGCACCATGTGCACGGCCAAGCCTCCCTGCACGGCACAGCTGCTAGCCGAGTACCCCGCAGAAGGGAAAACCTCCAGTTCTCAGTCCCGCGTCTGCTCTTCCCCTTGCCGACACTCTGCATGGGCCTTCTTTACCTCAGACCTCTGCTGAAACGCCACCTCCCCATGGAAGCCTTCCCTGACCACCCTCCAAACAGTACCTCCTCCCTCCATCACCCTTCACCCACTGGCTCACTTTGCTTTCTCTCACAGCACCTACTCATCCTGACATCCCGTCAGCACATGTGCTGCCTGCCTCTCCAACTCCGCGACAGCGGGACTGTGTCCCTAGCACGAAGAGAAAGTGGCACACGGCAGGTGCTAAAAACATTCACTGAATGAAGGAACAAAGTAGTTGGCCAAGCGGTTCGAGACGTTTCAGGCAGAGGTCTCCAGAGATCACAAGCACAGAGCACGAGGCCTGGTGTGAGGGGTGCTGCAGAGAAGATGGTGAAGGGGGGGCGACCGGGCCTGAGGAGCTTTAGGGTCTCTCAGCCCTCTGGGCCTAACGGTCTTGGAGTCTTGAATCTCATCCTTTCCTGACTCCCTGCCTGCACCTCCCTCAGCAGCAGCCTAAGTCCCATCGTTCCACCACGCCCACCCTCTCTGGGAAGCCCCAGCAAAGGGACCTTGTCACTCTGCACTGACGCACCACCAGCGAATCGGCACCACACCCAGACTCTCAAAGCCCACCACGGACTTCACGGTGGTCGAGCGCAGCGGCTCACCTTCTTGGGAAGGGGCTCCTGTCTTCTCCGGAGCTGAGAGGAGGTTGAGGCACAGGTCACAGAGGAAACTGGAACACACCTGGTTCAGGGCTGAATGACTTGGGAGAGAGGAAGCAAGAACGAGAGAAGACATTGCCACATTGGCTGGAACACGCGCTAGGACCGTGATCTGTGCCAGAGCCCAGTGAAACTCTGTGGCCCTGGCAGAGGGAGGTCTGGATGTGGCTCTGAAGAGTAAGTATGGGACCTGCTGCCCGCAGCTGTGACTCAGGCACTGGGTCCATGGGAGCAGACACTAAAAATGTACTGGAAAACTACAGTGAGGAAGGGGTCTTATTACTGCACTGGCTCACTACCAGCAAATCAGCAAGACAATTTAGCAAAACACATAACCTCCATGCCCCCATCCCACCCCCACCCACTCACCCCACCCCCACCAAAAAAAGGTGTCCTGGTTCTGGACTAGAGAATACTAGAAACAGAGGAAGTTGATGAATCCAAGATATGTGGGCAAGGGTATTTAAATGTCCAGAGTTGTGACTCTGAATCCCTGTATTCTCCCGTGAACACTGGGTGTATAACAGGGCGGTCCCCAGGAAGAGGGGAAGTTCCAGGATCCCTTCCCCACCCTAAGTAGAGTGAGCGACAGGGATCAGAAGCAGCTAGAAAGGAAGAAGGAAGAAAGGGAAGAAGGACACAGGATGGAGAGCAGCAAGGAGACATGTGGAGAAGCTGCACCTGCTTCTTGGTCCTGGACTGGCTGGAACAGACGCGGGGAGAGACCCGTGGGGAGCCTAACAATGGAGCTTTTACCTTGGTTTTTGACTTTGCTCTTTTCCTGCCAAAATTTGTCTGACTCTTTCTGACCCTTCTCCATGGGTCTCCACCGAAAGGTGCTTTGGACTGTGGCAGCTTTTGAGTATTGCTCTGGGCTAATCCTGTTGGGCTGGACTTTTACCCTCGAGGGGATTGGCAACTTTGGATGCTTGATTAGTAACTAGATTCTCTGTCTCTTCTGTACTGTTCCCTGATTGTATTAAAGTTCCTTTCCATTAAAGGTCTTAGATGTTTGTCTCCATGCCACGCAAGGCAGAACCCACTTAGAGAGGGCAGGTTTGGGGGTCCTGAGATGCCCCTCTCCCTGCCCCGTAACAGATGGAGACACTGGGAAGGGAAACAGACACCACACTGTGTCACCCTGTGACTGGGAACACTAACAAATGAGATCTGCCACGTAATTACAGATACAGGTGACAAGTTATAAATAGGAAGGCAGAGACGGCTGTTCTAGAAACCTCAACAGAGACGGAGGCAGCAGCTCTCTACTCTCCTCTGGAATTGCCAGGCTGACTCTCGCTGTACACTGCATCTTGTACCCCGAGGGCCTTGGCCTGGTCATCTACAAAACGAGGGGCAGACAAATGACCTCTAAGTGCCCTTCCAGTTCTGAGGTGACAGGAGCCCATCCAGTGAGAGTGAGCCTTCCTAGAACCAGGGCAAATGAAAGCCGCTGCCACCAGCTGCTGAGCAGACTGCGGGAATCCCCACCTCCACCCCACCCAGTGGTTATGACGAAAACAGACCAGTCAGAAATTCCCACTTGACCAGAAATTTCCAGAGAAAGTCATTCATTTCTGCCTGGGAGCACACCTACCTCAGGTCGCTGCAGAATCTGGCCTTCAGCTCCAGAGTCAGTCTTATGAAGGATGAAGCAGCTTGGAAGAAGGGAGAAGGAAGCAGCGAGGGCCTGTTATGGAGACTCCCAGCCTGGGTGGCACCAAGGTCACACAGACGTGGGTTTGCAATTTGCTCCCTCACTGTCTAGTAGAGTGATGCTGAAGCCCGACATCTCTGATGCTCACTTTCCAAATCTCTACCTTATGGGGGATTGAAAAGCTCGGAAAAACGTCTGTAGAGCACCCAACAGGCACTTGGCTCAGAGCAGAGGGCACATGTGACAAGGGCCTAGGAAGGACATGTCTGCTTGTTGCAGCCCTTCTCCAATTCTGTAGAAAACAGTCCAGCTTCTAATTCAGGAAGACGAGAGACTAGTCACTGCTTCATCCTCATCTCTGAGTGGCCTGCGGGGAAAGGCTGGTTCACAGACCAGAGTTATAGCACAGCTTCTGCAGGCGGGGGGCCCTGGCCCAGGCCCTTCTAGGCGAGGAGAACATCAAGAGCCCCCCTGGCAGCAGCTCCAGTGTCGGAAGTAATCTGTATCCTCTCCTGGGGCTAAACAGCAGGGAATGACTCCCCTGGCATTTCAGAGCGACTTGTAGGACAGTTTAACTGGAGACTCCATAAGGCGGTGGGGGGGGGGGGGGGTAGCCGCCTGCCTGCNTAGGACAGTTTAACTGGAGACTCCATAAGGCGGTGGGGGGGGGGGGGGTTAGCCGCCTGCCTGCTAAGGGCCCTTCACTGCCCAGTCTCTTGGAACCAAGTGTCTCCATCCCCCTCTGGCCTCTGCTCCCTTGTGGCTGGCAAAGCCTGCTTCCTTCTCCTTTCTAGCAGTCTGGGCCTCTAAGTTTGGCTTCAGGCCACGCTGATGTCCTTACACAGCCTTCCTCTGCCTCCCTGCTCTCACCACTTCCCCCACCCCCAGATCTATACTCCTGAAGGGGCATCCATCTAGCACCCCAACGGTCTTAGGTGTTGAATGAGGGCGAGCAGGAAGAGTATGGCAGGAAATAAAGAAGTGTATGTCCACTATCAGGATGACTGGGGGCACAGTACGTGAAGAAGTGTGTGTGTGTGATCTCATCCAGTTCTCACTATTATCACCATGTTCTAGCTGGGGGCACCGGAGACAAGAAAATCAATTTGTCTAATGTCAATAAGCAAGCCAGGGCCAGGGTGAGAGTCCCAACCCACACGTGCTAATGACAAGGAGACAAAGGTCCTTCTTTTCTTTTCACGAAGCTTCCCACCCTCTCCTAGAAGCTCCCACTCTACTTTCCACATCAAGTAGCCTCCGAGAGAGAGTTTCCCAAGGCGGCTTGTGCTCTGTGCCTTTCCTGGAGAGAACAAGGGTCCTTCTGAGCTGTGCCAAGAGACCACTCCCGAATCCCAAATCAGAATTACAGGCTTTACGGACACGTGCGCAAGGCGTGCCCTGCCCTCCCAGCTCTGGGGCCTGGTTCCACTCCTCAGCCACCACCACGACCACCACGAGTCTCTGCTCCTCCCTATCAGCTGCTAATCCCAGTAACAGCTTCCATCTTAGGGGGCAGAAAGCCCCTTCCTGACTCTGGGTCCCCTCCAGTTACTCCCTCAGGTCTCACCTCCACTTATACCACACTTGTACCAAAAGATCTGCCTTGCCCACAGCCTCACGTCACACTCCAGCCCCCTACCGTGTGGCCTCCTCCATGCCACAGAAATCGCTCCAGCCAGGGTCTCCAACAGCCTCCAGGAGGACAAGTCCAAAGGACCTTTCTCAGTGCTCATCCTACGTGACCTCTGGGATGCGCCTGACCCCACCGCCCGGCCCCACGTCCACAAAACCCTCTTCCCTTAGCCTCCCTCCTGTGGGACCCTTCTGGGTTTCTTCCTACTGCTCCAATTGTTCTTTACGAGCATCCTCTGGCATCTCCTCCTCCTGACCGCTAACTCTTGCTCCTGGTTTTAGCTTGGCTCCTCCGGTCATCTCGACTCACACACTCGCCCTAAGGAGTCTCACACGCTCCAGCAGTGAGCTGGCCTCACGAGACAGCGCTCTGCAGGGCTCACTGCCTTGCAGCCCTAGGACAGCATCTGTCGGGCAACAGGTGCCCGTGAACATGTCAACGAAAGGCCGGATGCTGAGAACTCCTGCAGCTGCAGCTAATGACCAGCCCCCTGCCTTAAGCTGGGGCCTCACGCTCACCTGGCTACTGATCGTGTCCCCCACCGCCTTCCCAAGCCAGGTCCTGCTCCCTGAGTCTCCACTCGACAATGACAAACACCACCCCCAACGAGAGGCAGCGGAAGCCAAGGCACTAACTACTCTGCACTGCTCCCTCGCCCTCACATTCTGTGCCACCTCCAAGCCCTCCGCAGCTCGCCACCCTGTTGATGCGGGGCTGACCTGCTCACCTCCAGCCGGCCCATCCGCTCGCTCATGCGTCCCTACAGGAGATGGCTCAGAACAGAAACCTGAGCGCCTCACTCCCCCGGACTAGGAACCCACGCTCCCAGGATAAAGGGCCAGCCCTTCGCGGCCAGCAAGGCTCTGCATGACGGGAGCGACAGGCGTGAAAGGCAGCCAACGGAATGGTAACGGCGAGAAGAAACCAAGCCAGAGACGGAGAAAGCAGGCTGGAGCCGGATCCCGAGTGTGCCTCCAGCACACTGCCCGGGCTGTGGCCTCGGCCTAGTCACTCAGCCTCTCAGAGCGTCTGGGCGCGCTCAGGAGGAGGAGGGTCACAGCACATGCCTCCGGGGCTTCTCTGAGGACTGACCAAGGTAACCCTGGAAGCAGGGAGACTAGCACCGCAGGAGCCCCTTGCCAGGAGTCAGCGCTAGTCATTACGCCCTCTCTCCTCCCACTTCTCTTTTTGGGACTGCTCTTCCCATTCTCACTGCCACTGTCACTGTCTAAGGAAGATAAGGGACGCTCCCGGGCTCTGGCCCTGGGCTGATTCTGCAGATTGCAGTATCAGGGCGTGGAAACTGGAGACAAGGGGCGGGGGAGAGACAGTTTTCATCTGGAAGAGGGAAACTTAATGGTGAGGGAAAGGCAAACAGCTCTGAGAAGGCTGAAGGAGCCCAGCCACCGGGGTTCAGTTTTAGGAAGGTGCTTCAGTGGGTCACGAGCAGGGGCAGCTCAAGCCGAGTGCCAGATGCATCCCAAGCTGGGGGCGGGGGAGGATGTTCTTCCACCATCCCTCCGACTGGGATGCTTCCGGCATTCGGTGTTCAGGAGTCAGAGATGTCAACACCTTGTGAGAAATGAATGAGAGGGCCTCCCTCGTGGTGCACGGGGTTGAGCCCCACACTGTGGCGCTTCAGACCTCTCCTGCCTCCCCGCTGCTCCCCTCAGCAGTGTGTTTCAGTCCATCTGCCCGTTCTGCTTCCCGCTTTGTATGGATAAACAAATTGTAAAAAAGAAACGAATGAGAGGGAGCATGGGAGTAATGGGCAAAGAAGGAGTAATGCTCTGGGCTCTGAATTGGAACCTCCTTGACATTTTCAAAGCCGTGTCCAAAAATTCGAGAACTCCTTCAAGGATATCTGGTTGCTGGACAGGGGACACTGACGCTGAAGAAACACACAGGCCCCCCAGTCACAGGTCACGTTCACCCCAAGGACTCTGGCAGCTGCCTCGGGGGCCGGCCTCCCGCCCCTCCCACACCTGCCTGCCACCTACCAAGCTTCTTGGAGAACTTCTCCTTCATGTGGGGAACGATGACGAAGAGGCTGTGTAGAATCGAGAGGAAAACTTCCATCAAAGCTGGGTGGGCAGCCTGCTCGGAGTGCCTCTGCAAAGAACCGGGCAAGAGAACGCAAGCCGCCAGGCCTGAGCCGCTGGAGAAGGACAGGACCGGCAAAACTAGCAGCAAATTTAGCTAAGAGCAGACTAAGCCCTTTCGTTCGAAGCGCACAAGAAAAGCCTGGGACCGCAAAGTCACAAACCCACATCCAAGGCTTACGTCTGCCACTTAACAAGTTGTGTGAAATGCTTTACTTCTCCCAGCCTGTGTCCCCAAGAAGAGTCCAATGGGAAGAAAACAAGACCTCCCAGAAACAAGTGATAGCTGACGTGGAAAAAGTACTTCTGAGCCGCAATGCAAAGGGAGACGCGTGTCTGTGTTACTGCAGCCGCAGCACCAACAACGGAGTCACACACCGCCTGCACATTGTCTTGTGTGATCTCTGAACAAGCGTCCACAGCAGCCTGGTGCCACAGACAGAGCGCTAGGTTAAGAGTAGGGAAGCCTGGGTCTCCCTGCTGGTGCAAGGGGTTAAGCGCCGCACTGTGGGGCTTCCCAGCTACTGTGGCCTGAGTTCGATCCCCGGCCAGGGAGGGGACCCACAGGGCGCAGCAGACCTCTCCTGCCTCCTGCTGCTCCCCTCAGCAGTGTGTTTCAGTCCATCTGCCTGTTCTGCTCCTCACTCTGTCTCTGGTGACTCCTCTCACCCCCCGCGTCTCTGGCCTGTATCCCAGCTCTTGTGTGCATAAGTAAAAAATGAGTAGGGAAGCCTGGGTTCAAGTTCAAGCTCTCCACAGACTTACAGAGTGTTCCTGGGTCCTCCCTCGTCGCTCTCTGCCTATTTCACCCCTGGGTGATTGCTGTAAATAGCTGGGTCTCAGAGACATAGCTGTCATAAATACTTCTCTGTGGGTTTTTAATTTAAAAAGTAACGCTGCTTGTTAAGAACAAAGTAGAAAGCAAGAGTAAAGAAGCCACCATAGCGCTACGACCAGCTCTGACCCTTCACACCTCTAGGCGGAAGGCAGGGCAAGTGAGAAAGCCAGTGGGAACCGCCTGCGTCTCGCTGCCTATGCATGTGGTCAGGGCTGCACCCCAGGGCCCCGTCAGTGACCGTCCTGGGGCTCGAGGGCTGCTCCAGGGAAGCAGTGCTCTCCGCCTAGGAGTGGACCGTGCGCCCCACTGCTGCCCACCGGTGCCAGGAGGCGTTTGGGAGGCGCCCTTCTCAGGGGAACGGGGACGCCGCTCCGGCTCACGGCTCTCCGAACTGCAAACGGGCTCAGGAGAGGCCACCGGCAGTCAGCGCTTGGGACCCTGCTCTTCCTGCCGTCTCAGCCTCGAGTCAGCGCACACAGCTCTTCTCAGCCCTGCAGAGACGCCAGCTCCCGTCTCACTCGCGCCGGGCCGCACCTCAGCGCGGCCACGCTCTGACATGCCACACATGAAGCAGGGCAGGGCTCGGCTCCCAGCAGCACTTGCACTGGTCCTATCACAGGGGTGTCACAGCCTCGCCTTGAATGCATGAATAAAGGGCCTTTAAGTTGGGGCCCATCACAGCAACCGTCTGAGGAGTCCCAGGAAGATTATGGCAGGTGGTGGTTACAAGGCGCTGACCTCCACAAACATTACCCAGCTACTGTGTAACGGCTGCTGCTTTCTGCCTTCCTTAAGAGCATCTACAGTTTACAATGAGATGCTACACTGTTTTGTTTTCTCTTAAATTTACTTATTTTTGCATACAACAGCTGGGGTGCAGGCCGGAGTGTTGAAGTGAGAGGAGTCCCCAGAGACAGAGCGAGGAGCAGAACAGGCAGATGGACTGAAACACACTGCTGAGGGGAGCAGCGGGGAGACAGGAGAGGTCTGCTGCGCCCTGTGGGTCCCCTCCCCGGCCGGGGATCACACTCGTGCTGCGGTGCTGTGGATGCTTCACTGTGCGGCGCCCAACCTGCTGCGCCACCAGGGAGGCTCCACTACACTGTTTTTATAAGCACAAGTGCAAGAGCAACACTGAGGAGATCTGGGAGGCCCAGCCAGTGTCACCAGCGCCTCCCCATGGGCTCCCGCTCACATTCTTCTCCCCAAGCTCTAAGCCATTCGCGGCTCAGGGGGACCCACCATCACCATGGGGACACACAGAGAGTCACAGGCACTGAGGAGAAATTCCGAGAAGGCCTCTAAGGTGTCCTCCTTCTCCGCGCTGGGAGCTGTGAACGGATTCTCCTGGGCAGAAGGCTCGTGCTGGAACTCGACCGCCAACCTGAGGAATCAGTGTAGGAGAGTATCTGCCGCCGCCACCCAGCACATGAGCAGCTTCCTGAGGCGCATCGGCGCTCCGGCCAGGGAAGGTGTCTGCCCACCAGCAGATGTGCGGAAAACCCCAGAGGTTTTAGTGAGGACAGGACCTGACCCTTGGCAACTGCCTCCCCAGCCCGGCGTGTCATGGATGCTCCCGAACATGCCATGCTGGCTGCCTCACCTCCTCCTGCTGTTCCATACTCCACCCCGTTGCCCAGCACCCCCTCAGACTTGGACAACCAAACGAACTCCACATAAATACCCAAAACCCACTAGCCAGCACTAGGCCCGGCACAGGAACAGAATCTACTCAACGCGGGTTCCACGATGGTGCAGGGTTACTTAGGGGATTAAGACTGAATGAGACACAACCTCTGTTCACAGTAACAAAACTCCTATTCCAGCTGGCTGACTTCCAATCTACTTCTGCCACCCCCTCACGCCCTTGGCCCCACCCCATCCCAGCCAAAGTCCTCTCTCTAGGCAAGAAGGCCTTGGAAATCACCTGTTGCTTCCAGAACTTCATCCTTTCTGAGTCCCTCCTGCTCCCACCCTGCACTTACACAGCAGATCAGCCTCTCACCTGCAGGCATTTCTAAATCCCTCCAGAGTGCCTAGGAGGAAGTTTCCCCTGCGAAGAATGGCCTTCTCTGAGTCTCGCCTGGAGGCATGGCCCTGGGGGAGAAGAGGAGAGGGAACCTGTGGGCCCAGTTCCTGCTCCGTCCCAGCCCTTGCTTGCAGGGTTACTCGCCTCTTCCTCTCACACTGGCGCTCAGCTAACCGGTGCCAGGTGTCCCCTCACGCCTAACGCTCTGCAGCGGATCTCGGCCATAACGTCACAAAGCTAGCCATCGAAGGGCCCCTTCAGAAAGTCGTACAGGGGAACCTCAACCACCTGTCTCCCTGGAACCACAGGTCTGGCTCTTGGTACCCGCTTGCAGACAGCGAGTGCTCGTTAGAGCAACTGGCCATAACGCGAGAGCCATCACTCCACCCCCATCAGGCATGAAGAGCTTAGTTTTTGAAGTTAATCTTGAGAGATACAATTCGCACTCACATAAACAGTATCTTTTCCGATATTTTAAACCCATGGGCCATTAAAAGCTAACAGTTGAGGCACATGCGTATTCGTGCACGTAACACGTTGCATAGTCTAAAATTCCAGTGAAGCCAGCATTAGTTTTGCGAGTGCCTTTACCATACCTGCTTGGGCGATAAAAAAGATAACGCGTGTGGCAGGCCTGGGTAGAGGCCCCCTGGGGCTTACTATCACGCTGCGGCACTTGCCAGTAGACCCTAGAGAGAGACTGTTTAACCCCTGTGTCTTCAGGTTCCTAATCTATAAAACTGAGGGGAGCAATTCTCAAACTTCACAACTCTAGCTCAGGGTTTCATCACAGTGTTTCACCCAGGCGGCTCGCCCGTGAGAAACAGCTGTGAGGCAGCAGGCAGGGCAGACTATCTTCCGAAGCTCATTCCGGCACAGTCTCCAGAAGCAGCAGGCCGTGCACTGACCAGGGGCCTCCTGTTCAGCGGGGTCTGGGCGAAATCCGCGCAGCGGCTCAGCATGGCTTCCAGCAAGGCCCGCAGCCCCCCGTACTGCACAGGCAGGGCGCTCTGGTGGTCCTTCCTGCATTCAGAAAGAGGGGTAGGGGCGAGCAGGTAAGTAAACCCAAGAGAGCAAGCTACTCCCAGGTTCTGGGGTGACCCCCGGCTCCCGGATCTAGTCTGGTAAAAGCCTCCCTCAGCTGCACAAGCCTGCGCACATTCCAGTCAGTTTCCTCACTGACTGGATACAGGTTAGCCACGCACTATCGGTCCCTGCAGAACCATTCCAAGGATTAAATCAGGCCAAGCAGCTAGCGTGAAGCTTAGGAATGGTAAGCGCTCATAATTGCAGCTTCATTATTACTAACAGAAGGTTTTTTTCACCTGGACATGCCACCTGGTGAAAGACAGACTGCTTAGTACTGAACAGATGGGTGAAGAGAACCCTCTGGCCACTGTTCTCAAATAAATGCTAACCTCTCTGAGGGAAAAAAGGCTCAAACTTGCTGTTTCCTTGATGAGGAAAACCAAGATCAATAGGTAAATGTTATCAGGTTTTCTTTTGGTATAAAGAAGACCTTTCTAAGAGTCAAAACCATGTACAGGTTTGCCCCGCAATCTGGCATGATTTGGGTTGATTTGGCAGGTTATTTTGGGGCCTGGGAATGCTCAAAAAATTATTCCACATAAATTAGTGGTAACAGCATTTCCAGACTCCCAAAACGGCCAACCAAACAGGAACGCTCTACTTCCGGAAAGTGCGGGAAACCTACAGAGCTAGAGGGGACTACCTAGGAAGAGGTGCATGCCCCCTTCTCGGAGACGTAAGCACAGACTGGGAACTACTTTCGGAGCCTCAAACTTGAGTGTGGGATAAATGTAGACAAGCAGCATTGCAGCTCCAGCCGCACCCCGGTAGTCTACAGGTGCCACTCTCTGACTCTTGTAATCGTGACCTTGAGTGAGCCAGAGACCAGGTCTGCCTTTTCCCTTCATCTGAACAGAGCTAGAAACACTGGAAAGTGATGCTACGTTTTGAAGACGCTAAAGGAAGGAAGGACTCCCTGACAGTCAGCTAGACAGGCTTCCTAGAACTGCCACAAACGGGTGGGCACACCTGACTTGGACACGGGCTTAAATGGGCGGTGTCATGAGGATGCCAGAACCAACAGGACAGACCAACAGCGATAGGACCAACAGCAGAGAGCAAGCGAGAGTGAGAGAGAGCGAGAGCCAGAGAGAGCAAGAGAGAGAGAGAGAGAGAGAGAGAGAGAGAGAGGGAAGAGAAGAAGCAGCCAGAGGGTGAGATGCAGGGGACTGGGAAGCCTGCTG
>JAGFMF010011642.1:377111-399242 GCA_019455555.1 Galemys pyrenaicus | reverse complement strand
CTCTACTAAATAAAGTATGAAAAGCCACCGAGGGCTCCAAGACTCTCCTTCCCTGACCCGTCTGCCCAGAACCATCCCGAACCTGCCTCCAGTGCCGCCCTTCCTGCCGCTACAGGTAGCTTAGGAGGACAGAAATTTAGCCCCTCTCAGCTCTGGAGACGGAAAGTCTGAAATGAAGGTGCTGGCTCCCTCTGAAGGCTCTGGGGAAGAATCCCACCTCGCCTCTAGCTTCCACAGTTGCTGGCAGTTCCTGCCATTCCCTGGCTTACAGTCACATCATTCCAATCTCTGCCTCCATCCTGACAGAGCCGTCTTCCCCGTGTATGACTGTGCCCGTATGTCCAAACCCCCCTCTTGTGATAAGGGTAAGGGCACCCGTCACTGGACTGAAAGCCCACACCACGTGACTGAGCTTATTAACTTGGTATCTCCAAAGTCCTACTTCCACGGACGTTCACACTCGCAGGTTCGGGGCGGACTTGAGTTTTAGAAAGAGGCTACTCAACTGAGAGCAGTAGCTGGACAGAAGCCCCTGCTGACCTGCGCCCCTGGGTCTTTCCTGAACGCTGAGAGCGGGTACCCAGTTACACAGAGTGAGGGCTTGACTGGCCCTTGCTCACTTCCGGAGGCGCTCGGCGTCCGCCCTGCACTGGCCGTCAGGCCGTGATTCCACCACCTGTCCTTTTTCCAGCGGTTCTCGCTCCCCATTCCTCCTTCCAGGTGTGCTTCCCAGGGACCCTCTGGACCATCCCAGCGCATCGGGACCACCTCAGCGCGTGGTATCCATCAGCAAGGACTTATAACCTGCCCCCGCCCATCACTGTCCGCAGTTCTGACCCAACCAGCTTTCTGGATTCCCCACGTGCTGCGCTGAGACCTCCCCTACACGTAACCAGGCTGTGCCCTCGGAACCCTCCCGCGTGTCCTTGCTAGCCCTGGTGCTTCTGAATCTAAGTCTGGCTCATTCTCATTGCCCGGCACGGGTGCCGCCTCCGGCCTGAAAGGAGAGGTCAGGCCCCTCCACTGACCTTCACGCACCCGCCCTCTGCCCCGGTGGCGCTGCCTGACAGGGCTCTGCTCTACGCCTCGGTTACCCTGTTGGTTGGCTCATCTCACCTTCACTGGGGTTCACCCAGATAGGTTCAAACCCAGGAAATGACAAAGGGAGGAAAGAGGCAGACTGAATCCATTGTAATGTAAATGTTACTTTCTGTTTCAATTTTTTGACTCAATCTAGAGTGAAACCAAAGACTTAAATAAGGCTGCAGAAGAGACTATAAATATTAACAACCCTACGTGTAAAATTAAAGGCACAGCTAACTGAGGCTGAGATGCGGGAGGCAGCGAGGAGGGGAAGGAAGCACCGGGGTGTCCACCTAGTCCACTGTCCCAGAGGAGAGTCAGGGGAGACCGCTTCAAATGGAGGGAACAGAAGTTACAAATTTTAAGTGCATTGGTTGGTTTAAAGATATGCAACACAGAGTAACAGGAGTGCCGAGGAAACACAGGGAACACAAAATAATCTAAGTTACACCTCACTTTTCTTACTGGCAAATGGATGTCTTATACTGGAAAATAAACGGCATTTTAAGCACACTGTTGAGATTTAAAGAGATGCTCGTGAGAACTAAAACCAAGATGAATTCAATTCCTTTCCTTTAGGAAGCAGGGACAGGGATAAAGGGCTGTTTCTTTTCATTATAGGTCCGCCAGGAGTTTTACTTTATTCTTTGAACATAGTGCTTTGTTAAAAGTAACATGAAAAAAGTAAAAGCTACTATATAAATAAATAAGCGTTTCCCCCAATCCTTTTTTTTTTCAAGATACCAAGCATCTCCCTAAGGAAGTTTCCCAACTTCACCCTAGGATCTCAGTCTCCTCATCCAACTTAACATTTTATCATTTACACTCACCTTAGGAAGTTCGTATTCACATAGCTCTCTACTGTGGGCAAGGCATAGGACAATGATAAAACTGACACGGGGCCTCCCTGGTGGTGCAGCGGAATGAGCACTGCACCGTGAAGCATCCATGGCACAGCAGCACGAGTTCGATCCCCGGCCAGGGAGGGGACCCACAGGGCGCAGCAGACCTCTCCTGTCTCCCCGCTGCTCCCCTCAGCAGTGTGTTTCAGTCCATCTGCCTGTTCTGCTCCCCGCTCTGTCTCTGGTGACTCCTCTCATCCCCCGCATCTCTGGCTTGTACCCCAGTTCTTGTATGCATAAATAAGTAAATCTTTTATAAATAAATAAATAAAACTCAGAGAGTAGATGACAGCCTTCAAGGAGAAAGGCCAGTCGACAACCAAGAGACATAACAAAAAGACTAAAACAGACTGGTCACACATTTGTTCAGACACAATTGGACCCTCAGCTCCCTCTCCTACTCCATACAGCAAAGCCCCTGACCCTCCCCAAAGTCTGGCAAAAGACTAGAGCTCTGTTCGCTAAAGAAGGCAGAACACAGGGTCTACACAGGGTCTCCGGTCGTTCTGACAGAAGTCCACTGAAGACCACTGTGGCACTCAGCACGCACGGAATGTGGAGGCCCAGAATTCTGACACAGGCTTGTCCCCTCCTCAGGCGGGAGACCAGAGTGTGCCCTTTGGAGCCCTGACCAGCCTGACAGGAGCTATAAACAAGCTGGCATCAGGGCTTCCCCCCAGGGCAGTGCCAGGCAGCTCCCCTCCCTGAAGTCCACAGTCCCACACACAGCACCTCCTGTGGACTCTTTAGTTCCTAAGAAGAAGAGATAGCCAGTCATACTGTGTGAAAGAAAGCCTCCAAAAATGAAAAAAAATATGCAAAAACAAACAACAACAACAAAAAACAAAGGCGACTGGAGGAAAATGAATACTTCAATAAAACTCTCATCAGAGAGTGGGCCTCCCTGGTGGCGCAGTGGGTTAAGCAACGCACTATGAAGCAAACTGCAGCCACTGCAGCACGAGTTCGATCCCTGCCGCTGGCCAGAGAGGGGACCCTCATGGAACAGTAGACGTCTCCTGTCTCGCCCGCTGTATTTCTGTTGATCTGCCTGTTCTGTTCCTGGCTCTGTCTCTGGTGAATCCTCTCACCTCCCTGGACTCTGGCCTTGTACCCCAGCTCTTGTATGCATAAAATAAAATTTAAAAAAATAGAATCTTAAAAAAAAAAAACTCTCCTCAGAGAGAAAAAAAATCACATCGGCGAAATAAACACAGAACAAAATGCTATTTTTAAAAGCATGCAGAGAACTGGAAGGACCTCTTTCAAATCAAAAGCATGAAAGCAGAACTAAAACAAAAGGGTTGAAAGCAAAGTCAAGAAAATCTCCCAGAAGCTAGTGCAAAGTGACAAAAAGTTAGAAAAAATCAGCAAGCAAGGAAGATTGGATGACCGATCCAGGATGTCCAACATCCAAATGGTGGTCCCAGAAAGAACAGAGAAAAAAGAGCAGCAGAAAGAAAAATCCAAGAACACGTCTCTGACCTAAAGAAAGCAACAGCCCCCGGAGGCTGGCCTGGCCTGGGCAGGGTCTCAGCACGCAGCGGTGGAAGTCCAGCCTGTCCCAGTCTCACCTCAGAAAAGCAGAGACGGCCTTCATGGCCTCGGCGGCCACCTCCAGCACAGGGCTGCCCACCGCCTCCTGCAGGGCACGGCAAGCGTCTCCGCACATGGCTGAGCTTGAGAACAGCCTGATCTCCGCTGGCTGCCTGAGAGGAGATAGTGAAGCACCTGAGCACGCGAAGTCCCACCGGCCGACAAGCCGACGTCCGCTTTCTGCTCACCGAGTCAGGATCTCCGTGAAAAGCAGCAGGCCCTGCTTGTGCAGCTCTGTGTTGTTCGTGCTCAGGCTTCTCTGCAGACTTCTCAGCACCGACTCGATCCCTGCCTCGAGGACATGGCAGCCAGAGGTCAGCAGACGTAGCGCCTTCACCGCCCACCAGCGGAGAGGGGCTCTGGATGGCGCCTACTGGCTGGAAGTCCCCGTGGAAGACTGACTGGCAGGGCCAGACTGTGAGATCTCTGAGGACGGCGCCTATCGGGCTCATCGCTGTCTTCACCAAACCAGCACCGCCAGGAGAGGCCGTGGCATGCAGGACTTAGTGAGAGCTACTGACCAGCTGTGTGTTCTCCACGAGGGACACCCCTATTCTTCCTGAAAGAGTCGGGTCAGACCTCCAGGCTCCAGAAGCTGCGCTGACCCACGCACGCGGAGCTGTGAGTGCCCCTGAGCTCCCGCGACCCCTCTACCTGACTCCGGCACAGCTCTTTTCAGCTTGGTTCTATCTCTGGGCAGGGACCACGTTACAAACGTCTCTAAACCTCCAGGCCCCTGCCCTGCGTCTGGCAGAGGATGGAAAAGCGAAATAAAACGAATGGCTGAATGTGCCTGGGCTAATCTCCAGATGTGACAGAAAAAGTCCCAGACAAGGAAAGCACCAACAAGGCACGAAAAGGGACGATTTCAAGGCACTTTGACAGGACGCATCAGCAAAGCTCCTGGACAGTGGGGTACGTGGGGCACGGGAGAGGCCTGACCGCGGCAGTACGGGCCCGCGTGTGGCATCTAGGCTGATGGCGGTCCCCCAACCCCACCAGCCCTGCTCTGCCACCCGCCTCCCTGGTGCCGTTCCCTCCTCTGCGCCCCCGCCCCGGAGCTACGCGGCTCTACTACCGACCGTACACCGCGTGGCACTTGGAAAAGAAGAGCGGTTCTTCTGCCAGGAGTATCAAGCAGTTGTAGCCGGACCAGACGAGCACTTCGCTGACAGAGGAAAGGCGCTCAAAGAGGAACTCTGGGGGAGAGGGAGGAGAGAGTGAACGGCGGCGTGATCCCGGCTCGGTAGCTAACGCCACAGTCCTGGACTTAGCATCTCGCTCCTGCTGCTGGATCTGTCCGCACACCCTCTCCATGAGACGTGATCAGTAATCCGCAGGAAAGCCTGGAAAGTGCCCTCAGGATTCCCACCGCGGTCTTCTTCACAGACGGGGAAACTGAGGCTCCGAGGGTGGTGCCAGTCGCGGCTGAGTTGGGACTGGAACTAAGGCCTCTAACTCTCAGGACAGTTAGCAGCAGATCCGGAGCAAGCAGTGTTTAGAGTCTGAGACTTGACTTCCTCGCCTTCTTGGGCAACGGCCAGCCTTGTCAACTCTGGGCAATTATTTCCCTTCTCTGATCCCCAACTTACGTACCCATAAAACTGCAGCGGTGAGCACCTAGTGCGCCAACATCTACACGGCACCTCAGGGCATTACTTCCCGGCTCCTAACAAGCCCTCAAGAAACACGGGTTCTCTCTGCCTTCCGGTCTAGCGGTCTTTCCACCACCCTGCACCAGGAGTTTATTCCTGGACGGTCCACGAATGACAGAGAACAGGAACAAAGCAGTAACAAAAGGTGACAGAAGAAACGTGTGGCAAGAGGAGTCAGACTTCAAGGAGACCTACCTCCAGGGTCGGCCTAGCGCAACCGAACCCGCCCCAGCCCGCCCGCCCCCCAGTTCACGTTACCAAAGAACCCCCAGCAGGACTGTGCTGCTGCTGCTGCTGCTGCCGCCCCGGGTCTCCAGCGCAGGGAGGAGAAGGCCTGAGGCCCACCTGGGACGTCAGCGTGGATGAAGGCCGCAGCGTGCTTCGCCGGAGAGCGGACGAGCACCGCCGTGATGCAGTGAGCGCTGGCCACCTGCAGGGTCTCGTCTCTGGAGAGCAGCAGCTGGAGAAACGGGCAGCAGAGAGGTGCCCAGTCACACCGCTGCCAGGGCCAGAAGGAAGAGGGGCCCTCAGCCGGCCGGGACCCCCTTTGCTCGGCACCCTCCTGAGCTGCACGTTGCCAGGATGAGAGCAGTTAGGGAGCGCCAGAGGAGTCTCTGAACAGCAGCAGGTGGAGAGTGCAGAAAAGGTTCGGGCGCAGCCCGGCTGTCACCCTAGAGGTCTGCGGCAGGGGAGGCTGCTGGCGGGCTCAGAGTAGCGGCCAGTGCTGAGAAGCTGGATTTCGGGAGGGTCCCCACCACTCCCAGAGCTGGTCAGAGCGGCTCGCTGTCCCTGAACTGTGTGTCTCCACCGTGTGGCTCCAGCCGCACACCTGCTTTCTTCCAGGGAGTCTGGAATGTCGGGGTGCACTAGGCGGAGGGTGCCCACGTGATCAGCCAGCCCCAGAAAAGCCTCGGGCACTGAGGCCAGTGAGCACCCGTGGGCAGGACACACTGCCAGAGGCGAAGGGGCTGCCTGCGGACCCCGCAGGGAGGGGCACTTGGCAGCACGAGCCTGGCGTCCCTGGGCTCGGCCGGCCCCTCGCCCTCCACTGACCCGCTTTACAGACTTCCACCACCAAACCACAGCCACCTGCGGGCCCCCAGTAAATCACTGAGCCTGGGATGGCGCTGAGGGAGCACACACACCACGGAGGGAGGAATTCCAGCCAATCCAGGTTAAGTTACTCGCTCCAGGCCACAGAACTACTAAGTGGCAAAGCTAAGGCAGAAACCCAGGGCAGCCAGGTCCAGATCTAGGAGCCTTCCGACAACTAAGATGGTCCCCAGCCACGCTTTCGTCAGGCTATACCTTACTCAAAACATTTCAGTGTATTTCCGCTTTTCCACTGTACTAGGAAAAACATTCAAATTCCTAGCGCACGCCATAGCTATGAGGAGTCCCATGGCCTTCAGAAACCAAGAAAGAGCTCACTGAAACCACAGATTTAAGTGTGGTAGAAACTGGATTTTTGGGGAAAATACCCAGTAGAATAATTAGCACCAGAAAAAGGAAAGTGTGTCTAGTTTTATTTTTTTTAAAGATTTATTTATTTGTGCATGCATACAAGAGCTGGGGTACAGGCCAGAGGCACGGGAGGTAAGAGGATTCACCAGAGACAGAGCAGGGAGCAGAACAGGCAGATCAACTGAAATACACTGCTGAGGAGAGCAATGGGCAAAACAGGAGAGGTCTGCTGCGCCCTGTGGGTCCCCTCCCTGGTCGGGGATCGAACTCACACTTTTATACCACAGATGCTTCATGGTGCAGTGCTCATTCCGCTGCACCACCAGGAAGGCCCCTGTGTCTAGTTTTAAAGCTCTAAATAAAAAGAAACAACTCCTACCCATGTCCGGTAAAGATACACCTGAGAACTATAGGCTTAAACTCACCTCAGTCATGTTGGCTGATACATCAACAGCCTTTCTATTAATATTTAAAGGAGTTTTTACATATATTATTCTTTACCCTGTTCTCTTTTATGAAGGAAATTACATAATGTATTTTAAGAAGGTATTGGTATTAGGCAAACCATTATTTTATGTACCACTGAAAAAGAGAGTTAAGAACAACACATCAAAACTTGGCGCAGCCTGTCCCCCTGTTGCTTCCCTCAGCAATGTATTTCAGGGGATCTGCCTGTTCTGCCCCCCACTACCTCTAGTGATCCTCTAACCCCGCCCCGGTCAACTCCCCAGTTCCTGTATGTGTAAATAAAAGTAATTTTTTTAAAGATTTATTTATTTATGCATACAAGCAAGGGGGTACAGGCCAGAGGTGTAGGGAGGTGAGACGATCCACCAGACAGAGCAGGGGGCAGAACAGGCAGATGGACTGAAACACACTGCTGAGGGGAGCAGCGGGCCAGGCTGGAGAGGTCTGTCTGCGCCATGTGGGTCACCACCCTGGCCAGTGGCAGGGATCGAACTCATGCTGCAGTGGCTGCGGTTTGCTTCATAGTGCATTGCTTAACCCACTGCACCACCAAGGAGGGCCCTAAAAATAAATCTTTTAAAAAAAGAAAGAAAGAAAAATAGGGCCTTTCTGGTGGCGCAGCGGGTTGAGCGCCACACTGTGAAGTATCCACGGCACAGCAGTGCGAGTTCAATCCCAGCCTGGGAGGGGACCCACATGGCGCAGCAGACCTCTCCTGCCTCGCCTGCTGCTCCCCTCAGCAGTGTGTTTCAGTGGATCTGCCTGTTCTGCTCCCTGCTCTGTCTTTGGTGATTCCTCTCACCTCCTATGACTCTGGCCTGTACCCCAGCTCTTGTGTGCATAAAGAAATAAATCTTTAAAAGAAAAATATATTTAACCACTAAACAAAAGCAGTGATTCTTGGTTTAAAATGTATATTCTTATACTGTGTGAGAGACATTTCAGCTCTATTCTTCCATCATAAGCAAAATTAATTATAAAAATGTCTATTGAAAAATCTAATACCCTGTTTCATTACTATCTATCTCATCTTAGGCCACTTTCTTTCACCTCCCACCACCCTCCAGCCCCACTGGTTTCCATCTGCATCTGGAACACACAGCATTTCCCTCACTCTAGTCTTTACTCACTGCTCCCTGTGCCTAAGCTGCTCCTCCGCCCTCTCCTCGGGCCACTCGCTTGCTTGCTCTCTTTCCAGCTTTAGCCTAAATGACCACTGCTCACTGCCGTCTTCAGCTCCAGCGTCAGCCCTCCAGAGACGCCCTGCCTGATCACTCAGCCTGGAGGCTCCTTGCTCCCAGCGCGCCTCCTCTTTATTTCCTTCATAGCACTTCGCACGATCTACACTTACTTTGCTTCTTCATTTATTTATCTGTCTTCGCCACTAGACTGTGCCAGCAAGAAACTCGCCTGCGCACACCTCATGATATTCCCAAGACCTGACACTGTAACATGTCACAGTCCTGTGGTAACAGAAGAACACAAACACTGAAAATATCTCCTAAGGGACTGAGGTTTGGGAGAGTAAGTTGATCATTAGCCAAAAGCAGGAAGAGCATTAGATTCTGGCAATTATAAAAAAAAAAAAAATGCCTGACTGGAGATACAAGGATATAGGCTGAGCTGATCTTTATTTCGTATTTTGATATTTTGTTCGTGAATTTTTTGTAGTTTGATTTTTTAATTGCATTAGCATATTGTTTATCTGGATTGCGAAATCTTTAGCTTTCCCTTAAATCCCGCACCTAAGCAAGTGCCTCCCTCACCTCATCACAGACCAACCCTGCTGGGTACCACCGTAAAATAAAACCCTCGTCATCCAAAATCGCCAGTCTCCTCCTACGGTGGGAGCTGGGCTGGGAAGCCAGACGCTGTCTGCACAGTCCTCTTCCCCTAGGAGGCGCTCTAACCTCCGCTCCTGCCGTCATGCTGCACTGCGAGAACCTGCGAGCCTGCCCTGCTCAGCGAAGGATGGAATGTTCTAAACACACCCTGCTGTGGCCTCCACAGCAGCAGCAGAGAGACAAACATAGAAAGAAACCGGAAATGAGATTTTCTGGTGCTGAGACACAGAGTTTGAGCAGAGTTCACACCCCCAGAGTGAACATTCTAGAGGCATCCCACGGAAACAAGGAGAAGCGGCTTGCTCTGGCTCTTTAACACCCCTTTGCCCACCCCCAACTGTGCCCTTCCCGGTTACAGCAGGCGCCTCCTTCCTGCACAAGGAGCCCCACAGTCTGGCCTGTCAATCCCGCCATCACACATAAGCAACTCCGCCTGTGCTGAACAGGGCACAGACAGGCTCACGCGCTGCCCCAAAGAACCCCCGGTTTACCAGCCACACTACGGTGAGGCAAGCGCCGTGACAGAGGGTCAGGCCCTCCCTAAAGGGGACAGGGTGACAGGGAGCACTACAGTCCCTGAAGGCTTCCTCAGAGCTCAGCAGGCAACGGAGAAGGGAGGCTTTGCGGGTAAGGGGGAGAGCATTTGCACAGGCACCAAGACAGGATGGCCCAGCAGATGCAGGACCAGGGAGAACAGCATATGGCTGCAGCACTGCATTATGGGCTGCAAGACACTTGTGAGGCTGACAGGGTACGCAGGATCAAGATAAAGATGGGCCTCCCTGGTGGGGCGAGGGGTTGAGCACCACACTGTGGGGCTTCTGCAGCCACTGATGTGTGAGTTCCATCCCTGGCCAGAGAGGAGACCCACAAGGCGCAGCAGACCTCTCCGGCCTCGCCTGCTGCTCCCCTCAGCAGTGTATGTCAGTCGATCTGCTTGTTCTGCTCCCCGCTCTGTCTCTAAGGGATCCTCTCACCTCCCGCACCTCTGGCCTGTACCCCAACTCTTGTATGCATAAATAAGTAAAATCTTTTTAAAACAAGAAAGATAAAGAGAGTACTAGGTGCCAAGCTGAGAACCTTGAATTTTATCCCTAAAATAATGAGGTAACTGTGTTTCTGCATGTAATCTCCACTCTCGACGTGAAGGGGAAGACGGGATGTAAGAATTCATGACTTCTCGAGCTTTTCTCTGAACAGCTCCTTCGAGCACGTTTTGGCCAGTAAGAAACATGCTGGAAATCACACATAGGAGTGACGGATGAGGACAAGACAGGAGGCACTTGGGGGCCCCTGCTGCTGGACCTGAAAACCAGGAATCACAAGGAAACTACCTTTTTGAGCACCAAGGGCAGCGAGGTCTCTCCCGGAGGCCCCTCCGCACCGTCAGCGCTCTCCGCCTGCACAGACTTGTCCATGAGCACGGACACGAAGAGATCGTACTTCAGCAGCTGCCGCAGCAAACCTGGGAAAGAAAAGGGTGAGGGACTGAGATAAGAGGAGATCACACACCGGACGATGCCCAGGGTCCCACTCAGACATCCTGTAGAAATCCGTTTATTTTTCAGTACAATGCAATTTATTTATAAATGAAAACAATCTCAGAGGTTGAGAAAGGTGGCACTAACAGTGCCGAATAGAGGCTTTTAATTCTCTTCCAAATCAGGGCTTTTTGTTTTAATTATAAAGATGAGAAGTCACTTTCCTTACCTGAAAACACTAAAACTAACTAATACTTTCATAAACAATACAAAAAAGATGAGACAACATGTGCATTCATACACCCGCGTGTCAGTCACCCAGATCCAGTTCCGGGAATGCCCAGAATGACCTCGCTCATCTGTGAGGACACAGAGCAATTCTTGTTTAATGGCACTTCATCTGCTCGTCGGCACGGTCAGCGTCCCTCCCTCAGTGACGGCTTCCTTCTGCTGCAATGTGCGTGTCCAGCTGTCTGCTGTAAGGAGCAGACATCCACCGTCCTCAGACGCCGGCCCCCGGAGGAGGACGAGGGCCACGGAGATGATGCACTCTCCCCATTCTTCGGGGTGGTTCCTGGTGGCCCTCTTCCATCAGCACATCTGCAATCAGATGAGTTCCACAGCCTCTTCTCTTTCTGACATCTTGCTGAGGCAGAGTTTCAAAAAACAAAATCACAAGCTCAGCTATTCCCCAGAAGAAATCTGTCCTCAAAGATAATTTCCACAGGCGCTGACGCCAGCTGTCCAACGCGGTCCATTCGAGATGAGACCACTTTGTTTCTTGTCCCCACCTTTCTGTAGAAACTTCTTGTCTTCCTAGATCTTCCTGAGTGTTTATTCTCAGAGACTTCATTTTTTTAGTTGCTTGTTAGTTGGTTGTTAGTCTAATTTTGTATCCTGTAATTTCAATGAACTCATTTATTAATTTTAAGTTTGTGGTGGAGTCTTTACAGTTTTTAATAAATAACATAATGTCATCTGCAGAGAAATTTTTATTTCTTCCTTCCTGATTTTCATGACTTTTCCTTCTTTTTCTTGTCTAATTATTGCAGCCGGGACTTCCAGTACTTTGTGGAAAAGAACCCCACCCTTCTCTGTGAGACCCCCACAGCATGTACCACCCTGGACTTGAGCTGCCCGCGTCTGTCTCCCGCACTGCTGTGTCGCTCCCCCAGAATACAGCTTGGGTTTGAGCCCCTTCTGATGCCAGCGCCCAGCACAGGCACGGTCCAAAACGCTCTCACCACTGAGCTGTTCATAGGGGAGCTCTCGGCCTGAACTGTGAAAAGAAGCTGCTTTCGCTACAGATTATACTTTTCCATGCAGCTCCTGCTGTAGAACAGGAACCCACCCAGTCACCCATCACAGGGCCCACTTGCTCCGTGCAAAATATAAAAGCTCTCCGCACGGGGCTGCTAAGGGACTTCAAATAATGAGCGCAGAAACCTGGGCATTACCCTGCAGGCCCGAGGGAACCGGAGGTGAGTTTCCAAGTGGGAAACTGACAGGCTGCAGTGTACAGTGTGAAGATCAACTTGGCAGCGAGTACAGGACGCACCCGGCCAGGCAGTAAAGCCTGGAGGCGGAAAAACCGCTGTCCCACTTTATCACCTCTTCTTCCAAAGGCAACATTTGTAAGAGGCCACACCAACTGCAGCCACCTTTCATGCAGCCTGTGTATCTCGTGTCCCACACCCGTGGCCTCTACTGGACAAAGAATCAAACTTCCCCACCATTAAGGCAGCCAGGATCTCAAGTCTTCGTAATGTCATCTCTACTTCACAAAGCCCCAAAGGCTCTCTCTTCTCTAAAGCTGCATCTTACCTAAGCAGTTGATCTGCAGCTCCTTTGTCCGAGCACCATCCAGGGTAGAAAGAAAGAGGGAACACAGCTTCTCCCGAAAATGGCCCGAAAGCCTCTCAGCTGCCGCTGGTGAGGAGTACAGTTTCCCATAGAGGTAACAGACAGAAGCTTGCACTGCCTCGTTGGGGTACACTAAGCCTCTCAACAGATGCTCCATCAGGTCACCTGTCCAGAAAACAACCAAAGGGCCAGGGGAATCTCACAATGTTGACTGCTGTATGAAACTTCAAGCTATCACTCCGATGGCTTAGAAGGTTTAGAAAAGTTAAGTGAGATGTTTATTTGCATTTTTCTGGTTTAAAAGAAAAGATACCTCTGTTCCAGAATTAATTTATTTCACCCAAAAGGAAGATTTAGAGTAGGTACTTAATTAGTTTGTATGAAAAGAATCAACAGAAATAGGGCCTCCCTGGTGGCACAAGGGGTTAAGCACCGCGCTACGAAGCAGCCGCAGCCACTGCGGACGAGTTCAATCCCTGCCAGGGAGGGACCCACAGGGCACAATAGGCCTCTCCTGTCTCCCCGCTGCTCCCCTCAGCAGTGTGTTTCAGTGGATCTGCCTGTTCTGCTCCCCACTCTGTCTCTGGTGACTCCTCTCACCCCCACACCTCTGGCCTGTACCCCAGTCCTTGTGTGCATAAATAAATCTTTTTCAAAAAAGTGAATGAATAGAAATAGCCCAAGACCAGAGTCAAGAAACTAAACTTTTCTAAACAGGGCGACAGAGAGCACAGTTTGCAGATGGGGAAACTAAAGCCCGGAGAAGGCAAGTAACGGCTGCCCAGGTGCACAGAGAATGACCCACCCAGCGGCAGTGAGACAAGCAGTGAAGGGTCGTGGCAGGTCGCTCACCGTGCTCCATCACAAGCTCGTCTGCCAGAGCAGGGACGGCATCCACCAGCTTGCCGAGAAGGGTCAGGGTGGTCAGGCTGCCTCGCATGGAGGGCGTGCCGCGCAGCTGGAGAGGGACACACGCCACTCTGTAATCAGGCCAGGACGCTCTCCCGCGCGGTTCACCCTGCTGCAGCCACATCAACACCTGCGCGGCGCATGTCTCACCACAAGCAGAGGCCGCGGCTTTAGCTCAGCACCCAACTCCCCTGCCAGACTGAAATCCTGGGGGAAAGGACGGGCTCACTTCATCTCACGAGCCACATCTCAGTATACGTTCATCACGCTGAACTGAAATTATCATACACGCCTCCCGTAGTCAGAAACGGACGGCGGTGAGGGTCAGGTGAAATGTCATGAAGACAGACCGCTGGCCCAGCGCAAATACACACACACACGTGTTATCATCGTGGTTAGTTACTCCTGAACACTCTGCCGGACACCGGGTCTAGCTCACAGACTAGTGCAGCACTTCAGGCAACTGTTGATGAGAGAGGGAGTGCAGGCGCACAGCGCAGGGCGGTGGGAGGACTGAACGAGTGTATGCACAGCGCCTGACACGGAGCCTACCAGTCACGAAGGGCTCAAAGAGCCGAGTGGCACCAGCGTAATGGTGAGTGTATATATGTAAATATATGTGTGTGCGTGTGTGTAAGTTCAGTCTGATAAATAATATGCTGAACCAGACTTTATGCTCTAACATATAACTTGTAACTGTTATAAACATGTAATTTATAGTTATATTCCTAAATATTAAACAAACTACAAAAGCTGCTTACTTAACTGACCTCTTTTACTACAGTGAATACATTGAAGGCAAACACAACATACCTACTCCAGTATGCTGACGAAAGCAAATGACTTCAGTACAAAGTAGTGTATACAATTCAAAACCAAATGAAAACACTAAACCAAAACACATAAATTAATCAGCAGAAATTTGTACTGTGTTTAGGGTTACATAGAAAATAGGCTGAGGGCCTCCCTGGTGGCGCAAGGGGTTGAGCACCGCACTGTGAGGCTTCCGCAGCCACTGCAGCGCAAGTTCGATCCCAGCCAGGGAGGGGACCCACAGGGCTCAGCAGACCTCTCCTGCCTCCCCGCTGCTCCCCTCAGCAGTGTGTTTCAGTCCATCTGCCTGTTCTGCTCCCCGCTCTGTCTCTGGTGAATCCTCTCACTCCCTGTATCTAACCTGTACCCCATTTCTTGTGTGCATAAATAAGTTTTTTTAAAAAAAGAAGATAGGCTGAGCACAGCTGTGGCAAGAAGCTGGAACTTCATCACCAGGGGGTGGGGGCAGCATTTGGGGGAAACCGGAAGGGGAAGGGGACGGAAAGAAGCTGCAAAGACTGCTGGGGCCAGATCGAAGACCCGCGCTGTTACCACACCCTGACCTCAGACGAGCGCCTTTTCCTCTCTGGAGTCCAGTCTCCTCCTGTCTCCAGAGAGGGAGCCCAGCTCCGACGTCTGCGGACTCCGATGGGTGCTTAAGAAGCCACACCTGCGTACTGACCTCTCTGTGGCACTCATCCAGCAGGCAGTGGACGGTCCGCTCCAGCTTCAGCTGGGTCGCAAGCTGGATAAGGACTGAGCAGACAAACAGCAGTGCTGGTTAGAGGACGACCGTGGCCCACGCCCACTGTCATGGCCTCCTACTCAGTCGTGGCAGGGCAGCGACTCGCCTTGATGATTGGTCTTCTGTCTCCCCATTAAACAGCGCGCACACCCGAAAGAAAGAACTTTTGGCTTCTTCATTGTTTCACATCAGGGTTCTCAACCAGGCTATACAACGGAATCACGTAGGAAGCTTTAAAAATACACTAATAACCAAGTCCCACCCCCAGACCAATTAAGTCAGCATCTCAAGGGAGGGCGCTGAAGCATCTGGGCATTTTAAAGTTCCCTCAAGTAATTCTACTGTGCAGCCAAGGTTGAAAACTGCTATTTATCTCTACTCTTCCCTTGCTCAGGCCTTGTTATATAGTCTTCGTACAGCAGAGAAGAGAATCATGAGCGTGTTCCTATGAAATAGTTGCCAGCGTCACCTCTCAACCCACCCCGCTATACGATCATTTGTGATGCTTCGGCTGCTGTTTCTGAGAAGGGGTGGAGAAGAGGCGCGTTACGAAAGTGCTGGAAACCCGCACACTAGATTCAACTGCCGCAGCAGGAAGTTTCTGCCGCTTCCAGGGTAAAAAAGAAATCTCGGGTAATACAGAAGCAGGAAGCAGGCAGGAAACGAGGGGGGAAGGGCAAGCCCTCTCTCGAGCCTTGCAGTCTCGGTCCAGTGCCACCACTCAGGGATGCTGTGGGGTCTGATAAGGGTTCTGCAAGCGATGCTGGCACCAACGGAGGCTTTGGGATTAGAGCCCCACTTGAGCGGCCCTGAAGAAAATGGACAGCCCCCCCATTCCTGCCAGAACTTCAAGTAACGCATTTATTCGTCCGTCTGGTCTGGACTGAGAGGTGCTCACATGGACACACAGACCCCTCTGTCGTAGGCCTGTCACAGCTGACAGTTACAGCTGCTGACTGCGGCTGCACGGTCGTAACTTGGGGAGCCAGGAGGGGAAGACTGCTGACAGTCTGAGGGGAGAGGAGTGCGGACGCACCTCTCAGCACGGGCAGCGTGGACGCATGTGTGTTCGATGGACGCACCCCGCAAAGAACATCTAGTGTGCCGAAGGTTCTCAATAGTTACGTGGACAAACAAGCACGCTTGTGAAGCACGGTCTCACCGGGCCTTATTCAGGAGGTCCACTTGCAAAGTGGCCAGCCAGGCGGCAGAACTGAAGACTATAAACGAGCTCAGCAAATGAACTTCCACTTGTTAAGGCTGGATTGTTACTAACCCCAATTTACCACCATTCCACGAGGGACGCCAACCTGACACCGAGGGTTAGGTGCATTACACTGAACCCCATCTGTCGTGCAGGGGCAGAGTTGTGTATCCTCCTGGGAATACACAGGTAATTGCCTTTCTAAACCACAATATTTCTGCCAGTAACTTCGAGCATGACTGCTTCGGTCAGTCTTCCATAAACATCACTCCGATCAAAGAAGTCCTTCACAGCAAAAGCAGCACAGCTATGGCCCCATGCCCATGAAATTCACTGATCTTGGTCCACATTTCATCACCCAAAAGCAACTGGCCTACCAGAACATAGAACGGCCTATAAAGACTCAACTATGGGCATCCCTGGTGGCACAGTGGGTTGAGTGCTGCACTGTGAAGCATCCATGGCACAGCATTGCAAGTTCGACCCCTGACCAGGAAGGGGACCCACATGGCGCAGCAGACCTCTCCTGTCTCACCCGCTGCTCCCCTCAGTGTACTTCGTTCCATCAGCCTGTTCTGCTCCCCACTGTCTCTGGTGAATCCCCTCACCTCCTATGTCTCTGACCATGTACCCCAGCTCTTGTGTGCATAAATAACTCTCTTTAAAAAAAAAAGACTCAATTATGGCACCGTTGAAGGACCCCATTCTGAGCATGGGCTCTCACTTACCTGTACTAACTTTTAAATCACTGACGAATGAATACAGCGCTGTCTTTCCCGCAGTCAGAGTACCAGTTTGGGGAACTGACGGTGAAGTAGGAGTTATTCTTCTTACTATTACACTTAGTAACCCACTTTTTTTTTTTTTTATCCTGTCCCTACAATTTTGAGCTTCTGGTTTTAAGGGAAGAACTCTTCCAGGAGAGGACATGATAATAATCTCATTGAATTAGAAACCAAGACTACTACTTTGAACTCTTTACACCACTGAACCTACAGGCAAAGAAAAAAGTGAGCCTACCGCCTGGACAGACTGACCCCAACACCCAGGGGAAACTACAGAGCAAGGACGGTGCCTGGGCCCAGGGCTTCTCCCGGGCTCCTCTTACGACTTCCATGTTCAACAGTAAAAGTTAAGGGAAAATCGCAGTAACCAAGAAAAGGCAGCATCACTGAAGATCTGGACCCCTCTGGGATGAAGACTGGTCAGTCTCCATCAGGCAAAATGCCCTGCCAGTTGGCACAGGGCTGAGGGCAAAAAATACATGGACTGGCCA
The DNA here is from genome assembly GCA_019455555.1 of Galemys pyrenaicus. NCBI lineage: Eukaryota > Metazoa > Chordata > Mammalia > Eulipotyphla > Talpidae > Galemys > Galemys pyrenaicus. The sequence continues at coordinate 381,939 of JAGFMF010011642.1, read as the reverse complement.
GTGGAAGAAGGGAAATGCAGGTATTAACCACAGCTGTGTGACCAGCTAAAGAAATGAAGACTGTAAGAGAAAGTCTGTGTTTATATGTATTGACTCCTTTCTTCTCTTTTATTATGTGTATGAGTTTTGTTGAACGTTAACTTTTTTTTTAAGATTTTTTTTTTAGTCATACTAGAACTGGGGAACTGGGGTACAGGCCAGAAGTGTGGAGGGGGTGTGTGTGAGAGGATCCACCAGAGACAGAGTGGGGGAACAGAACAGGCAGATTTGACTGAAACACACTGCTGAGGGGAGCAGCGTGCCAGGCAGGAGAGGTCTGCCACACCATGTGGGTCACCTCCCCAGCCGGCGGCAGGGATCAAACTCGTGCTGCAGTGGCTGCGGCCTGCTTCATAATGCGTTGCTTAACCCACTGCGCCACCAGGGCGGGCCCTGAACGTTAACTTTAAATTTTAGTCATCCAGTACAGAATATTCAGATGGGGCTATAAACGGATTTTAAAATCACGACTGTGTCTCAAAAGTGGACACTACTACTATAGAACTTTGCATCTCCTTCGTTGGTGATGGGACCGCTTTAGTTGTGTGAAGGACAGTGCATCTTGTTAGGCAAAACAAAGTTGTTTTGTTGTGTGGGAGTTGAAATATGTACGTGCAAAAGAGTGTGTGTGGATCTCAAACAATCGAAGGGGTAACAAGCTAGTTATTACCCTGTTGTCTCAGCTCCAAACTGATCTTTCTGTACTTCGATGCAGGATGCTAGCGCTGGAACTCTCAAACCACATTCTGCTGTGCTAGCTGGCCCCCGTTAGGTTCTGCCAATATAGGCAAAAAGAGTCGGCAAAGCTGTAGAAAGAAGGGACTTACTTGCTCCCACCTATATCCTGCAGGCTTCCTGTTTGTTTCCCTTTGTGTCCTATTCCTATGAGTGTCCTTCGGCTTGATAGGGTAGTGCCCCCCCAAACAACAGCCACATCCAGAGTGCCCTTTTCCAGAACCAGCCTCATTGTGTCTCTCCTCCCCAAAACTCCAGCATCATCCAGTCACTGCCGCTCCTCAGAGATTTGGGTCCCAGCACCGTAGGGTTTCTCCTCCGAGACCCAGGCTCAGACACCCACTGGCAGCCAGGCAGCATCCTCCCCTCAGAAACCTCAGCTTCATGTACTGAGTTCCTCCTCCATGGACTTGTAAGCTTTAATAATCCGATTTCTGGGACCTCCCTGGTGGCGCAGCAGGTTGAGCGCCACACTACAAAGCATCCCCGGCCAGGGAGGGGACCCACGTGGCGCAGCAGACCTCTCCTGCCTCGCCCGCTGCTCCCCTCAGCAGTGTATTTCAGTGGATCTGCCTGTTCTGCTCCCCACTCTGTCTTTGGGGAATCCTCTCACCTCCCGCGCCTCTGGCCTGTACTCCAGCTCTTGTGTGCATAAAATAAATAAATCTTTTTTAAAAAACTAAAAAAATAAATGAGTCCAATTTATTCCCTTTGTTTCTCCAACCCTAAGGGCGGGGACTACTCTTTCAGTCTTCGGTTACCTAGTAAATAATTATTTAAAGTTTCTTCTCTGTTCAAATACCTTGTGTGGTTTCTGTTTGCTGACTGCATCTGAACTGACACCAGTCCGTGCTCTTTCTGAAAGAATCCTCCCGTCCCAATGTCCTTGTCTTTATTCTCCTCAAGCTCTTCATATACACACTTGCACAGCTTTAACCACCACCTACAGGCAGATAACTTCCAGCCAACCAATATGCGTGTAATAAAAACAAAGCTTTCCCTTTGTGACAGCACTCATTAGCTTTTACTGACCAGTCAGTGTCTTCTCCAGATTGCAAACCCTTAGCGAGCAGAGACTATGTCTTACCCATCTCTCCCTCCCTAGCATGTGATACAGTACCTGGCACAGGGTAGGTAATGAAGAAAGAAATGCAAAATTAATGATTTCTCTTTGTGTCTCCACAGTGGAACATTTCAACAAGGTCTCAAATAGTCAGAACTACAATTCAGGCTAAGATTACAGCTTCAAATGCGAGGAACACATAATTTCACCTTACCTTCAATACAGAGGTCTGTGACACTCCCATCTTCCACACTGCCTAACAGTCCTTAGAGAAGTGGGAGGTAAAAGGCAGATGATTAATAGTTAAAAGAGAAACAGACCCACAAAGGCACACCATGAAGTCCAAGACTAATAGCAGCTTTAAGCAAAGTCCCAGCTAAATTCAATCCTCAGCACCGAACACCTTCACTTTTTTTTAGACCCACTCTGGCTCTAAAGGGATAGAAACAGTGCAGCACAGGATAAAGACTGCACTCTGGAGTGGGTGATAGACCTGCGGTAAAACTCCACGCCTGCCAGTGGTGAGCTATGACTTCTCTGGGCCTTGGGGACGGTTCTCCTGCCCTTAAAGCACCGTCTTGGCAGTGAGAAGCCTGAAGAGCTCTGGCAGAGAAAAACACAGTGCGAGCAAGGCCCAAAGAGCTCACTCCAGAGAACATTATAATTGCATTAAGGAAGGGACCTTTTTTTTTTTTTTAAGGAAGGGACCTTTTAATCCACCTCATTTTATACAGGAAGAAACGAAGGCACAGGAGCAAGGACATGACTAAGTCAGGGCCACACGCAGGTCATCAGACACCAGTTTGGACCTTCTGCTTCTGTTCAAAGATCATCCAGGCTGGCCTCTTTCCATAATCATCGTCGTGTTTTTACCAGCGGCCTCGCTGTCATAAAGCCTATTACCAAACACCGAATCACGTATCTCAGAAAGAGAAATCACTTCATCATTATGACGTAGCACTGCAGAAAGTCTAAATTATTAAGACCATTTCTCCAAGCCCCAAGAGCAAACTCTACGTGCAACGTTCACGGCAAGATTCCCTTTGAGTCTCACCGAAAAGGATGTTTATGAAGTAGACAGCGACTCTCTGATCCTGCGCCACCAGCTGCACCACCAGGGAGGTGTGCCTCAGGAGGGCATCTGCGAAGCAGGACAGCAGATGCTTCTTGCGCACCACCTTGGGGCAGAGGTAGAAAAACATTCAGTAGCAACCAACAGCAATCCAAACAATTGTAATTTTCCGATGTAACTACAAGATGATACTGGAGGGATCATCCAAGCTACGGTAAAATCCATAGTGTATGGGGCCTCCCTGGTGGCACAATGGTTAAGCAATGCACTATGAAGCAAACTGCAGCCACTGCAGCAGGAGTTCGATCCCTGCCCCTGGCTGGGGAGGTGACCCACATGACACGGCAGACTTCTCCTGTCTTGCCTGTTGTATTTCTGTTGATCTGCCTGTTCTGTTCCTGGCTCTGTCTCTGGTGAATCCTCTCACCCCTGGCCTGTACCCAGTTCTTGTATGCGTAAATATTTTTTTAATGTAAAAAAAAAAATCCATAGGGTACACAAAAGGGCATCATCTACACACAGGAATCCATGCATTCAGAGAGGACTGTATGTGAGCAAAGGTTCCTAGTAGCCTATACTTACACAGCATTTTACTGTTCCCAAATCACTCCTTTATTTTTTTATTCATTTATGCATACAAGAACTGGGGTACAGGCCAGAGTCGTGGGAGGTAAAAGGATTCACCAGAAACAGTGGGGAACAGAAGAGGCAGACTGACTGAAACACACTGCTGAGGGGAGCAGAGGGCGAGACAGGAGAGGTCTGCTATGCCATGTGGGTCCCTAGCCAGGGATCGAACTCAGACAGCAGTGGCTGGCGATAGCTTGATAGCGCTGAGACTTTAACCCCTGTGCCACCAGGGTGGCCCAACCCAAATCACTCCTCTATTAACTCATTTAAGCCCAACAATGTGATAAAACAAGCAAAACCACATAATATCAATCACCATCATTCCTAAGCCTCCCCTTAGGAAACTGAAGCTCCAGGTACTTTCCCAAGGACCCAAATGTAAGTCTCCCCCCAGGTCAGAGTTCTTTCCACTAGTTCGAGAGTGTGATTCCAGGGACCCACCATGAGCTTTACAGAGGTAGGTAGACAAAAACACATCCTCCTGTCAAAATCAAATCTCACCGATCTCTCAAGCCTAACTCAAATACTTCCTCCTTTATTTTTTTTAAAGATTTATTTATTTATGCATATAAGCACTGGGGTACAGGCCAGAGGTGTGGGGGTGGTGAGAGAATCCACCAGACAGAGCAGGATGCAGAACAGGCAGATTGACAGAAACACACTGCTGAGGGGAGCAGCGGGCGAGGCAGGAAAGGTCTGCAATGCCATGTGGGTCCCCTCCCTAGCCAGAGGCAGGAATCGAACTCTTGCTGCAGTGGCTGCAGTTTGCTTCATAGTGCGGTTTGCTTCATAGTGCGTTACTTAACCCACTGCGCCACCAGGGCGGGCCCTACTTCCTCCTTTAAAAACACCTTTCCTGAGAACTCCCTGGTGGCACAATGGGCTAATTTGCAGCACTATGAGGGCATCCAAGGCCACTGCAGCACAAGTTCCATCCCCAGTCAGGGAGCTGACCGATATGGCACAGCAGACCTCTCCTGTCTTACCCACTGCTCCCCTCAACAGTGTTATTTCAGTAGATCCACCTGTTCTGCTCCCCACTGTCTCTGGTGACTCCTCTCACCACCATCCCATACCTTTGGCCTGTACCCCAGTTCTTATATGCATAAGTAAATCTTTTTTTTTAATTTTTTTAAGATTTATTTATTTATGCATACAAGCACTGGGGTACAGGCCAGAGGTGTGGGGGCGGGGGGGGGTGAGAGGATTCACCACAGAGAGCAGGGAGCAGAACAGGCAGATCAACAGAAGTACACTGCTGAGGGGAGCAGTGGGCACAGCAGGAGAGG
>JAGFMF010011642.1:306018-377061 GCA_019455555.1 Galemys pyrenaicus | reverse complement strand
TGCTGTGCCATGTGGGTCCCCTCCCTGGCCGGCAGCAGGGATCGAACTCATGCTGCAGTGGCTGCGGTTTGCTTCATAAATGCGTTGCTTAACCCACTGCGCCACCAGGGAGGCCCCATAAGTAAATCTTAAAAAAAAAAAACAGGGCTCCCTGGTGGCACAGCAGGTTGAGCACCTAACTGTGAAGCAGCCATGGCACAGCAGCACCAATTCAATCCCTGGCCAGGGAGGGGACCCACATGGCGCAGCAGACCTCTCCTGCCTCGCCCGCTGCTCCCCTTAGCAATATTTCAGTCAATCTATTCTACTCCCCCACTGTGTCTCTGGTGAGACACCTCCCACGACTCTGGCCTGTAACCCAGCTCTTGTACACATAAATAAATCTTTAAAAAAAAGCTTTCCTAATTCCCCTCCACACCTCACATAGCACTTGACCACAAGTATGTCCACTTTCTAAATTTGCAGTAACATGTTCTCTTATTTTCTCCCCCACCTGCCTGTCGTGTTCATCTGTCTCTGACTCACTGTCCAAGAATAGCAACTTCAGAACTTCTGACCTCAGTGGTATCTCAGATTCCATCAGCCTGCCCCGCCAGTGTTATAGTCAGGGGCCCCCTGAGAGTGCCAAAACCTTTCAGGGCATCCATGAGACCAAAATTATTTTCATGTAATACTGAGATACTATTTGCCTCTTTTGCTCCTATTCTCTTACAAGTATAGGGTTTTTCAAAGACAACATGGAATGTGATAGCTCCACAAAAGAAATGCAAAAATACAGTATCCAGCAATCTTCTTCTAAGCCAGACAGAAAAGAGACCTGCAGGAATGTAAAACAAAGCCATTCTTTTCACTATGCTTTTAGTTTTGGAAAGCAGTTACTATTTAAACGACTTATGCCACAGAACTATACACATAAAAATGTTAAACTGGTAAATGTTATGTTGCAGAGCCTCCTGGTGGCACAGGGGATAACATCTCAGTGCTACCAAGCTGTTGCGGCCACTGCAGCCTGAGTTCCACCCCCAGCCAGGGAGGGGACCCACATGGCGCAGCAGACCTCTCCTGCCTCACCTGCTCCTCCCCTCAGCAGTGTGTTTCAGTAGACCAGCCTGTTCTGCTCCCCACTCTGTCTCTGGTGTCTCCTCTCACCTCCCCCCACAACACACACACACACATACCTCTGGCCTATACCCCAGCTCTTGTAGTCACAAATATATAAATCTTTTAAAAATTTTTGTTACATATACTATACCACAATAAAAAGAATGATGTTAATATGCAATGGGCTTTTTGAATGAATACTTTCAAATTCTTTATGTGACTATAATCCACACAAACAAAAGCTCTTTGGGGTCCTCAATCCTTCCTAAGAGCGTAAGGGCGCCCTGACCTTGAGACCTCTGCTCCAGCCGGAGACCCCACCATAGGCATGCACTTGGGAGAAAAGTGTCCCCCACGGTCTTCCTAGCACCTCCAAGGGCGCACGCAGAGGTGGGTCAGCATGGCGGGCCCAGGCAGCCCACCTTTCGGCCAGCTCTGCTTGCGCACCCCACTTCCGCCAGTCTGGAACATCACCCCACGTTTTCCTGCCCGTACACCCCAGAATAGGTCCCCGCCACGTGTCTGAGTCCCAGAGACCAGGGCAGCCGGGTCGGAGAGGGGTGCAGAGAGGGGAAGGTGGAGACCCACGCCAGTGTGGGGGTCAGGGGCTCGGGGCCCCCAGACATCAAGGACAGAGCATAGGGCTGCCTGGAAGCGCCAACCAGGCCCAGGCCGGGCACCTGAGGGGCGGCTAAAAGGCTGCTGAGGCGCGAGAAAATGGGGCTGACTGGGGTGGCCGCTTCGGTTCCGGGTGGGTGAGCCCGGGCCGGGCTGGTCTGGGCAGGGGGACCCCGCGAGTGAGGGAGGCGGCGCGGCCAGTTCGCACCGACACGCAGGGCGCGGGCAGCAGCTCCAGCGCGCAGGCCAGGCAGAGGCGCGGGGACACGGGCAGCAGCCAGCGCGGGTCGTGGCGGGGGTGGGCCTTCTCCAGGAGCAGCGCCGCCGCTTCGTCCCTCCCGGGCCCGGGAGGGGCTCCCGCCGCTCCGGCCCTCGCGGCCATCCCGCGGCTCCAACGCGGGCTCGCTCGCTGGCGCCTCGCTGTTCCCGCGCAGCTGGTGCGCACGCGCACTTGGGAGGAGCCCCCGCGGGCGTGCGGGCGGGGCGCTAATGCGCCTGCGCAATCTCGGACCGCTGCGTGTGAGGTCAGCGCTGCCAGACCCCATGGCACTGGGGTCTCCCGCTTAGCCCCAAGTGATTTGCAACAATTTGTCCTCAGGCCTCCCTGGTGGTGTAAGGTGTTAAGCACCACACTAGGAAGCATCCGCAGCCACTGCAGCACCAGTTCGATCCCCGGCCAGGGAGGGGACCCACAGGGCGCAGCAGACCTCTCCTGTCTCCCCGCTGCTCCCCTCAGCAGTGTGTTTCAGTCGATCTGCCTGTTCTGCTCCCGACTCTGTCTCTGGTGAATCCTCTCATCCCCCACACCTCTGCCCTGCACCCCAGTTCTTGTATGCATAAATAAATCTTTAAAAACAAAATCAAAAAGTAGCTCGGAATGGGGCAAGACAGAACCACGACAGAAGCTGGGCAGGGGGAGCGTCCTGCACGTCCTTCTGGCTGACACACAGTCCCTAAGACTTCAAAACCACAGAACAGGGGCTTCCCTGGTGGCGCAGTGGTTAAGCAACGCACTATAAAGCAAACTGCAGCACACGAGTTCTATCCCTGCCTCCAGCTGGGGAGGGGACCCACATGGCGCAGCAGACCTCTCCTGCCTCCTGCTGCTCCCCTCAGCAGTGTGTTTCAGTAGATCTGCCTGTTCTGCTCCCCACTCTCTGTGGTGAATCCTCTCATACCTCTCCCCCACACCTCTGGCCTGTACCCCAGTGCTTGTATGCATAAATTAAAAAATCTTTAAAAAAAAAACACACAGAACAGTGGTCTCTACTCCCCCCCACAAGTTATCTCAACCCCCACAAGGGAACACTCAGGAAACGTGTCAAAGGGCCAAATAACCAACTTTATTAGAGGCTTTGGGGTAAACAGGCCACTCATGCCTTCTCTGACTTGTTCTGAGGATTCTGGGCCCGTGGTCTACTTTCTGAAGCCATGCTGGTGCAGGAAACACCGAAAATTCTTCACCAAGCCAAACTTACGGGGGGCTGATGGATTCCGTGGGACCCCTTTTGGATTCTCAGGAACCCCTAGGTCCTGGGGGCCCTCTGTCTTGGCAAGAGTAGCTCCAGAACAGCAGGGACCTGGTGACTGAAGGTCCCTCTTCAAAGTGTGTACTCTCACGCTGTCCGCTCCCGAATGTGAATCACCCCCTCTGGGCAGCGACTTAGAACCAGGGTCCCTCAGACCCAGATTGGGGGCTGAGTGCTGGGGCTTGGCCAGGTGTGGGCCCCCCGCGATCTTGTGCAGCAAGGTCCTGCCCAGCCCGGCCGCGCTGGAGAGACCCCCTTTGAAGCTGGCAGTGGAAGACGGGCAGGAGCAAGGCTGCTGCCGGGCTCCTCTGCCCTCCGCGCGCTCCAGGCTGCCTCTTCTCCCACGTCTGGGAGGCTTCGGGGGCTGCTGGGGTGGGCAGGCTCCCTCCCAGGAGTCATGGCGTGTCCTGGAGTATGAAGCCCTCCCTGTGCCGGGAGCCCTCTCTGCCAACTGGGAGACCCCTGACGTGACCAGTGTCCTGCCCCTGCTGCTCTCACTGGAGAGCTCCCCGACCCTTTCTGGGACACTGCAGCTCCGAGACTCCCGGGGATCCCCAAGCGTGGCGCCAGAGGGAGCCCCCGCCGGGGCTTCTTGTGGTTCTCTGGCGCCCCCTGGTGGCTGTGATCTCTTGGGCTTTTCAGGGCGGATGGAAGTATCACTGGACGCGGGCCAGTGTGGCCCACTCTTCTCCAGAGTTCTGACCCGTGTTGGAAGTCTTGAGTTTTTTCTTACTGGGGGCGGAGGCCTCGGGGGCTTCACTGGGCCTGGCCTGGAACTCTGGGCTCCCTGCTGCCCTTGGAGCTCCCTGACATCTACTCCAGAGAGCTTCGCCCCAGCAAGGGGCAGTGCTGAGTGGAATCCTTTGAAGTCAGAGAGCGAATGCGACGTCAGGATGCGCTTCGGGAGACCCCACTGCAGGTGCGCCATCTTCCGCCGCATGAGGGACTCCAGGAGCAGTCGTTGGCTCTTCTTGAGGACTGGCCACTTGGGCAGGACAGTGAGGGCGGAAGGGACACCCACCAGAGCTGTGGCAGCTTGGGGGGCTTGGTCACATGAGACAGAGGGGCAGGCAGGGGACGGGCCCCAGGGAGCTGCCACAGACTGTGGGTTCTGGAGCTGCTCCGTCAGACTGGAGGCCTCCCCGGGGCCCACTTCTTTGTCCCTTTGCCGCCTTCTCTGGGGTTTAGGTCGGGCCTGCCAGGAGGCTGTGGGGACCTCCACTCTGCCCTTGCTGGAGGGCCCCAAGTTCTGGCTGGCCAGATGCTCCCCCTTCCCGTAGGCGAGTGGGCTGACCTCCTCCTGGCTGGAAAGAGGCTGTATCTCAGGACAGGGAGCAGAGGTGACGGCCTCTTCCTGTTCTCTGACCTTATGTCCAGAGTCAGGGAGAGCTGGGGGCTCCTCACTCTCAGAACAGTCAACTGGAAGACTGGGCCTCGCAACATCTGTTCCTCTGCTCTGGTCTGTGTTCCCTCGACTTCCTCCAGCATCCTCACATCTGCACATCCTCCGGCTCCCCACATCCGGGATATCTGCAGCATCCTCATATCCATCCTTGTTCTGGTTTCCTTGGCCTTGTATCTGAATCTCTGCATCAGCTTCACTTCGTAACTGCTTCTGCTCATCTCCCTTTGGAGCCTGGGTTTCTGTGTCGTCACCACCTCTGGTCCCACTCTGGTTTCTTTCTCCTGGTATTTGAATCTCTGTGTCATTCTCACCTCCAATCTGCTCCTGGTTCTGCCACTCTGCCAAACAGGTATTTCCATGCACCTTACTTTGTAACAGACTCTGGTTCGCTTCTCTAAGTTTCTGGATGTCTCTACCATCCTCGCTGCCAACCTCTCTCTCATTTGTCTTGTCTGATATTTGATTTTCTGCAATGATCTTGTCTCCAGTCTGCTCGCAGTTCCTCCTCCCGGGTGGAAGCCTCTCCCCAGTTTCACTACAGGACTTCCTCTGGTTCTCTCTCCCAAGTCTCTGAGTCTCTACATCATCCTCATTTCCAAATTCTCTCTGCTTCCTCTTCTCTAGTGCCTCAATTTCTGCTCCATTCTCACCTCCCATCTGCTCCTGGTTCTCCCATTCTGACAAATGGGTCTTCCCATCAGTATCACCTCTTAACTGACTCTGGTTTCCTTCCTCAGCTCCCCAGATCGCTGCATCTTCCTCTCCTCCAGCTTCTCTCTGCTGTCCCTTCCCCGGAGCTTTCACTTCTGCACCATTCTCACCTCCAGCCCGGTCCTCTTTCTTCCGGTCCATCAAACGAGTCCGTCCATCGCTTTCCCTTAGTACTTTTCCCCAGTTCTCTGCCTCAGACGCCTGGGTATTGGCACCATCTTTGCTGCTTATGCCTTCGTGAGTTTTCCACTTTGGTGTGTTAACAGTTCCACTAACTTCACTGCTTAATTGACCCTGCTTTTCTTCCCCAAGCTCCTGGGTGCCTTCGCTAGCTTCACCTTTAACCCCTGTTGGGTTCGTCTGCTCTGATGCTTGAATGTCTGTACTATCCTCATTTTCAGACTGCTCCTTTTCAAAATGTTCTTGGTTCCTCCTCCCTGGTGGACGGGGCTCTGCATGAATTTCACCTGTTAACTGCTCCTGAATCCCTGCCTTTGGTACCAGGGCATCTGTCCAACCCTCACTTCCATCCTTCTTGTGGGCCCTCTTCTCTGGCACCTGAATTTCGCCTCTGTGTTCACCTCCACGCTGGTCCTGCTTCCCCCAAGGAGGCATCTCAAATTCCCTGACAATTTCATTTATTACTGGTCTCTGGTCTCCCCACCATTGGACCTCCATCACCATCCAGTCCTCCTGTCTTATCTCCTTGAGGGGCTGCCTTCTAGGTATTTGGGTTTCCTCGGCACCCTCACCTCTTTGCAGGTTTTGGGTTCCACACCCCACTTGAACTTCACATCTTAGTCCTTTCTGGATCTCACCCCCAGATGTTTGGCTCTCCCCAGGGTTCTCACATCTGTCTTGACCCTGCTTCTCCCACTCTGTTACAGGAATCTCTATAAGATTCTCACCTCCAAAAACGTCCTGTTTAACCCGCGCCAGGGCCTGGGTCTCTTTATCCTCCTCTGTTTTAACTTCTTCCAGGTTCTCCCGCCCAGATGCTTGGGTGTGATTCTCAGTGTCGCCTCTACCCTGGTCCTGGTTTCTCCTCTCTGCCTGAGTTTCTGTGCTGGTGTCACCTCTACTCCAGTCTTGGGTTGCCCATCCTGGCACCTGGGTCTCCTCACCATCCCCATTTCCTGGCTGAGCCTGGTTCCCCGATCCGTGGGTCTGGGGCACTCCCTCTTTCTGATTCTTCTCAAACGCCCGGGTCTCAACGGCATCCCCATTGCTGCTCTTACCCAGGTCCCCCCACGCTGGCGTTTGGGTCTCTACATCAGTTTTACATCGTAACTGTTCCTGGTCCTGTCCTCTGCATGCTTGGGTTTCAGAAGGATTCTCGCCTGCACCCTCCCTCTGGTCTCGCCCCCCTAATTCCTGAATGTTCGTTCTAGTCTCAACCCCCATGTGGTCTTGCTTCTCCCGTGCGGGTGTCAGGCTCTCTCCATCCGTTTGCCTTATCACTGGTCTCTGACTTCCCACCTCCAGGTCTTTGATCTCTGCGTCATCCTTCATTGCAAAGCCTATTGGGAGTTGCCTTCCAGATGCCTGAAGTGCCTTCTCTTCCCTGTTCTCTTTCTGGCTCACCCCGCCTAGAGCCTGGGCCCATCGACTATCTTCTCTTCTTCGCATCTGACTTTCCCTCTCCGATGCCCTCACCTCATGTGGACAGCTCCAGGGCGTTCCCCCCCATTGGGTTGAAGGAACGAGCAGTAGCTCTCTGGAACAGAACTGCAGCCTCTGAGTGGAGGGGACCTTGGGGAAGGAGGTGGCTGAAGACACAGAGACGGGGCGGGACTGCACACGGGCCGCTGACTCTGGCTCTTCCTGGGCGTGGACAGGCAGCTGCTCCATCCTTCGGTGCTTGCCTGGCTTGACCATCTGATCATCGTGGGGCCACCAGGGTCCCTGCAATGCTTCCCAAGAACTATCCCGCGAGAGCATACAGGTGCTTGAAAAGGAGGAAAAAGAGACGGACTCAGCGGGGCTGATGACACCCCAAGACGGTCGCTGCCATGAGCACTGCCGAGACAGCAGGTGTTGGGTCCATGATTGATGCAGGCTCCGCTGGCACTCCCATCTCCTCCTCCACGCCCATTGTCGGCCATGAGCGTCCAGGCCCCTGAACTTGCCAGGACTGAAGAGGAGTTCGGGGAGCAGCTCCAAAGATGGGTCACATCTCATGGAAGGTTCTGCCGACTTCTGTGGTGGCACCTGTAGGTGAGAACACAGGACCTGGTGGGTCTTTGCACACACAGTGTCTCGTGTAACCCTCACAGGTCAGAAGTGTCAGGCTCCATTATCCCAGTGAGGATACTGGGGCGCAGGAAAGGGGAGTCACTTCCCTATGGCACACAGCTTTCATTCATTCGAGAAGGCACGGCTGTTACTGCCAGCCCTCACTGATGCTGCTGGGGTAGCAGCACTAAGCACGTGGATCTATCTTCTAGACACGGAAGGCATGATAACCGAGTGTATCGTATGCTCAGTGTTGAGGAGTGTCCTGGTGGAAATAAAAGCAGAGTAGGAATGGGGTACCTCCTTTCTCTTTTTTTTTTTAAAGATTTATTTATTTATGCATACAAGCACTGGGGTACAGGCCAGAGGTGTGGGGGGATGAGAGGATTCACCACAGAGAGCAGGGAGCAGAACAGGCAGATCAACAGAAGTACACTGCTGAGGGGAGCAGCGGGCACAGCAGGAGAGGTCTGCTGCGCCATGTGGGTCCCTCCCTGGCTGGCAGCAGAGATCGAACTCGTGCTGCAGTGGCTGCGGTTTGCTTCATAGTGCGTTGCTTAACCCACTGCACCACCAGGGAGACCCGGGGTACCTCCTTTCGACAGACAGAAAAAGTCCCGTGCAGGAGGTGACATTGACCAGAGAGCTGAATGAACAGGGGCAAAACAATGCACATCTGAAGGAAGAGCATGGTAGGCCAAGAAGACATCAGTGCAAAGTCCCCGCGGATGGAACGAGGTCGCATGTGCAAGAACAGCAAGGGAGCATGAGAATGAGTGAAAGCACCGAGAGGGCCTCCTTGGTGGTGCAGCGGGTTGAGTGCCGCACTGTGAAGCATCCGTAGCACAGCAGCATGAGTTCGATCCCCGACCAGGGAGGGGACCCACATGGCACAGCAGACCTCTCCTGCCTCCCCGCTGCTCCCCTCAGCTGTCAATCTGCCTGTTCTGCTCCCCACTCTGTCTCTGGTGAATCCTCTCACCTCCCATGACTCTGGTCTATACCTCAGTTCTTGTATGCATAAGTAAATAAATCTTTGAAAACAAAACAAAACAAAACAAAAAGAAAGTGCCAAGAGATGAGGTCAGACAAACACAGCACAGACCGGGTGTAGGAGCTGAGGTTAGGAGTTTGAATTCTTTTTTTTTTTTAAAGATTTATTTATTTAGGGGCCTCCCTGGTGGCGCAGTGGGTTAAGCAACGCACTATGAAGCAAAACCGCAGCCACTGCAGCAGGAGTTCAATCCCTGCTGCTGGCCAGGGAGGGGACCCACATGGCGCAGCAGACCTCTCCTGCTGTACCCGCTGCTCCCCTCAGCAGTGTACTTCTGTTGATCTGCCTGTTCTGCTCCCCACTCTCTGTGGTGAATCCTCTCCCCCCCACACCTCTGGCCTGTACCCCAGTGCTTGTGTGCATAAATAAATAAATCTTTTAAAAAAAAAGATTTATTTATTTATGCACACAAGAGCTGGGGTACAGGCCAGTGACCAGGGAGGTGAGAGGAGTCACCAGAGACAGAGTGGGGAGCAGAACAGGAAGATCAACTGAAATACACTGCTGAGAGGAGCAGAGGGCACAGCAGGAGAGGTCTGCCACGCCATGTGGGTCCCCACCCCGGCCGGCAGCAGGGATCGAACTCGTGCTGCAGTGGCTGCAGTTTGCTTCACAGTGCATTGCTTAACCCACTGCGCCACCAGGGAGGGCCCAGGAGTTTGAATTCTATTTCTAAGTTCGATCTAAGTTTGACAGGAAGTGTATCCACAAGGGCACTGCAAGATTTTGGCAAAGCACCCTAGTGTTAGGGTGAAGCCAGGTGCAAAAGAACTCTTGCTGTGTGACTGCGTCCAGCTTTCATATGCTATCAGGTGTCAGCATAGTTGTGGCGGCAACTTCTGGGCTGCAGGCCATGGTGCCACACGTGGATGTGTTCAGTCTGTGCCACTGCATCGATCTATGTCACTTACAGTCTGTGTATCTAAATCATCTTTGGATTGAGACTGTTTGAGAAAGAGAAAGAGAGAGAGCCATCCTGTCGATTGTATGGAGCGGAGTTGAGTGGCTGAGAGGAGAGGCGACTGGAACCAGGCAGAAGGCAGTTTCTACAATCCAGTTGTTTCTAGAATCCAGTTGTTTTACAGTCCAGTTGTTTTACAGTCCAGTTGAGAGGGGGATCTGTCCAGGATTGCCATGAGGCTTCAGGAAATGCTCTTGAAATATGAGTGATCGGGTATGAGAAACTGAGAGGGGCAGCTTCCATGCCAGTGGGTGATGCCAATGGCCAAAGCTGGATGGGAGAGGTGGCGCTTTCTACTCCCCCAGTCCTCGGGAAAGCTCCCCTGGGCCCCTAGTTGCTAGTCATCCCCTTAGGAAGTTAGCTAGTGGAGCCAAAAGCTCCACCTTCCCATCAGGCTGGTCTTCAGTGCCACCCACAAGTTGGGAGGTTGCCTCTCTTACAATATGGTTTGCAAGTACAGCCCCACATGCAGTGGATGGGTGGTGGAACCAGAGAGACAGGAGTCCAGAATGATCCAAGGTTTGGGACCTGATGACACTCTCCTCGGCCAGCCTGAGTTCCCCTGTTTCACAGAAGAGAATCTTGGAACAAGTGTTTGAGACAGTCATGGAAGGAGATACATGGGGTCCCCTCACCTTGATGGTCTTCTTCATTCTTGGATGGGTCCTGGTGGCCTGCTGCCAGTAGTGCCGGACCTGCCAGATCACAAAGAGGAAGAGGACGAGCAGGTTGCCACAGCACCGAGGGTCCCTGCAGCTGCGGTGCTCGGAGAGAAGGGCCCGCACTGGCTCCCACTCAGCGCCCTGGAATGGCCCCACCAACGCACAGGCACCCAACAGTGGCAATAGCATGACAAATCTTAGGTCAGGACAGTGGTGTTGGGGAGTTGGAAGACAGGACTGGTAAGGCTGGCCCAGCCAGTGTGGGGTGGGGCAGCCCCTGCTTCATACCACCCCTGTCACTGAGGCGACCTCACAAAGGAGTTCTGATGCCCCAGTCTTGCGCCCCTTGAACCTGGCCTCAAGGCTGGCTTGCTTAGCCTCTGGCTTGTAGGTATAGAGTTGGGGAACGTCCCAACAAGAATGAAGAGGAAGAATCGTCTTAAATGTACCTGTCCTCTGCAGTGAAGAGGTTGAACTGCACCCACGTACAGTGGCCACGATGGTAGCTGCCATCTGTTTGATCTTTCTTCCTATTAGGTGTTTTCACTCATGTGTCTCGCTACCCGATAGCAAACATTTTTTTAAATATTCACTTATTTATGCACACAAGAACTGGGGTACAGGCCAGATGTGTGGGGGTGAGATAGAGTGGGGAACAGAACAGGCAGATTGACCAAAGTATACTGCTGAGGGGAATAGCGGGGAGACAGGAGAGGTCTACTGCTCCATGTGGGTCACCTCCCTGGCCGGGGATCGAACTCGTGCTGCAGTGACTGAGGATGCTTCATAATGTGATGCCCAACCCACTGCGCCACCAGGGAGGCCCCAATAGCAAACATTTAGTGAAGTCTTCATTGAGCCTATGTCTGATGACCCAGTACCACCTAAGGTCAGTGGCAGATAGAATAAGGCAAAGAGACAAAAATAAGAAAGAGGGGAAAGTTTATTATGCTCCCGGGAGAAATTCACCGATTCCAAGCAGCAGGTCTGGGAAAGACGCACCCCATGTACAGGCTAGGGGTCTTTTATATGCCCCTTTTCTGCCAGTCCTGAGTGGAAAAATACCGGTGAGTCACTTGTTGCCCTATGGTCAGGGGGTCACAATGGAAAAGTAACAGAGAGTCATATGCCCCCTCAGTTAGGGGGGTCGTTATTTACTCTGGGTTACTATTTCACCCGGGAAGTGGCTACCAGGTGCCAGCTTATCTTCTCATTGCCTGCTGGCTGTCTTCCACACACCACCTCCTTGGAACTGCCTCCCCGGGGGGAGGGGGGGAGCCTGGGTGACCTTTCACCTTCCTCTTTGCTCACGGTATCCTGATTTTCTGTAAGGAGGTAACTTTGCCATCTCAGGATCAGTAGTGGTGGGAAAATAAGTGCCACCCTGAAAACTATCTTCCACCCAAAGGTTATAGTCAAAACACTGAAGACTGGAACAGGCAGGGTTATTACCCAATCAGAAATGGGCCAGGCCTCTGGAGCAGCAAAATGATGATACATAAATACTTATAATAACAGAAGATACAAGTAGTAGTATAACAGGGTGGTCCCCAGGAAAAGGGGAAGTTCCAGGATCCCGGTCCTTCCCTAAGTAGGGTGGAGCTGAGCAGGGATAAGAAGATACTCGAGACAGAAGAGAAGAAAGAAAAGAAGAAAGCAGGATGGAGAGGAGCAAGAAGATGTGGAGCAGGCATATGGAACAGAGGGACATGTGAAGAGGCTGCGCTTGCTTCTTGGTCTTGGACTGGTTGGAACAGATGTGGGTGAGAGACCTGTGGGGAGCTTAACAATGGCAGCTTTTCTCTTGATTTTAATTTTGCTCCTTTCCTCCCAGATTTGTGTGACCCTTTCTGACCCTTTTCTATGGGTCTCCACTGAAAGGCGCTTTAGACGTGTGGCAGCTTTTGGGCCTTGCTTTGGGCCAATCCTATTTGGCTGGACTTTTACCCTCAAGGAGATGGGTCACTTTGGATGCTTGACTTAGTAACTATATCCTTTGTCTTTTCTGTATTGTTCCCTAATTGTATTAAAGTTCCTTTCCATTAAAAGCCTTCTATGTTTGTCTTAATGGTGCGGATGACAGAACCCATTCAGAGACGGCACGTTTGGGAGTTATGGGGTGCCCCTCTCCCTGCCCTGTAACAGTAGCAAACAAATAACAAAGACACAAGGCTCCCCCAAAAACCTTCATAATAAATGTAAATGCTTTTTGGAATACTTTTACTAAAAAACATAGATGCAGTTGTGAATGATGATCGTATAGGAAGTTTATATGGAACACGATTATATAGGACGTTTCAGCACCCTCAGATGATTTTGAAATCACAAGATTGTGCTCAGAAATCAACGGGCACTGGAACGGCGACACCACTGAAACCGTTTGTTCGGCTGTGTTACTTTTTGAACGTTTAACACCACTTTCTGTCAACAGTCCTGAGACAACACGATCGCAAAACCAATAGATTTGTCGCCCAGAAAAGAAGTCCTTGGCCCGCCCGGGGCCCCGTAGGGGGCGTGGCCGCCGCCTCGCGGTGACGCCACTTCCGTTTCCTGCCGCGCGCGCGCGCGGCCATTTCTACTCCTCGTCGGTGCGACTTTCCGGCAGAGGCAGCATCGCTCCCGCTCGGGCTCGGGCTGTGCCGTCCAGGAGTGGCGCGACCGCGGAACCGCAGCCATGGTGAGTGAGCGCCTGGCCAGAGGGCCAGGAAGCGGCGGTTCGGCTCGGGTGATTCCTCACCAGCCTGGGTCCCGAGCGTCCACGCCATCTCCGGTGCCCGGCCCGGGGTTGGAGCTCGGGATGCCGCGCAACCGCGCCGCCCGACCCCGAGCTCGAATTCCCGCAGCCGTGGGATCCCGACAGCCTGGGCCGAGGGTGAAACTCGGGGAAGCTCAGGGCTCCGACCGCTGTGATCGGGGGCGGGGTGCTCTGCAGCAGTCCGCGCGTGTGGCTGAAGGCCTCGGGTGGGCGGAGGGGCAGGGCCCGGTCTGGAGGAGACAGACCTACCCACGTGGCCCAGAGTATGAAGTTGGGTGAGCAAACTTCGTCCCACCTTTATTATTTTTATTTTTCTGAGATCGCTGGAGGATGGTGTGGAACCCTGGCTTCGGTTCCACCTCCCTCAACCCGTTACTGGTGTTCGGGGGAGGAAGATCTCCATGGTCTGTGCCTGTTCCCATCCCGAGCCCCACGTGCCCGGGAGCTTTTGGCGTTTGGGGACTGTGGGGTGACCCCAAACTGCGGCCTGGAGTGCAGGAAGACTTCACTTGCGCAAGTGTAGCCTCAGAAATGAGAAACCACGTGCGACTCCTCTAAACTCTTCGTGGTCTCTAATTTTTAATCAAATCGTGTAGCTAGTTTTGGTTGACACTTGGTTAGGAGGGAAGAGTTTGCAAAGCATTTCCATTTCCATAGTGGGTTTCATTCTTTACGTGGAGCTTGGTTCCGAGCGGTTACCTCCCTCCCCCCTGCACTCCTCCACTCCCCCACTCTTGAAGCTGTACGTGACCAGGTCCAGAACGCCAAGGCCAGAACACGAAGCTTCTAAAGCAGTCTCGTCTTAAGCTGCTCCGTGAAAAATTGTGGAATTTGATGGTCTCAAGTTGAATTCACCTGGAGGCAGGGTGCGTAGGGATTAAATTAAACGAAGTAATGCATATTGAACACTTAATCCTAATGCTCTGGGTGACTGGGCATGCAGTATTTGTTAAATCAGAACTTGACACATTTTGACTGTCTCCAGTAGGGGTGACTGGATGAACCTAGGGTTAAAGTTGTCTGGTGGTATTATTTCGTTCATTATTCAGTGAGGTGAAAAAATTAAGGTGAATAAATATGCACCAAGCAAATTTCAAGGCTGTTTGTAAGCTAGTTGAGCCAACCCTTCTGTTGTTGTCAACTGGTGCTAGAAGGGTAAAGTGACTCCCAGTGATTGATTATTCCTGCCCCTGCAGTCTTTCCCTTGGGTACATTTGATATTTATTGGGAGTTGAGAATCCTAATTTCCAGAGATGGGTTGTTAGAAACTGCAGAAGAAATATATGACATTTTAAAAAGTATTGGAGGGGAGGGGGCTGGAATTGAATTAAAGTGTTAGTGGGTCTTTTGTTGTTTGGTAAGTTGTGTTGTCTTTAAGTTGTGAATTCTCAGATAGCCACCAAAAGACAAAGACTAGACCAGTAGAGGGGATAATAGCAAAGGCTAAAAAGCAAGAAAAAGAAACAGAGTAGATGGGACAAACAGAAGCAGCATTTAAGTATATGAAATAGATCAAGAAGCGGGAACATTAGTGTGGAAATAGACAGTCTGGGCCCCACTGTGGATAAGCTTGAGCTAATGGTCACAGTGAATCTAGCAAAGACTGCACCCAGCAACTACAGAAGATACTTTGCAAGGCAAGGAACACGTATGAAAAACTGGCCACCTGCTGGGTCTAAAACAGTTTTCAACAAATTTTAAAAGCCTAATAATAACATTCTCCCAACCAAAATGCAAGTAAGTTAGAAATTTGTAAGAAGGTGCACGGGCAGCTCTCCTGCCCACCTGTGACTGTGTAGGTGCTTCTCTTTTTCTTTCTCCTTTTCATGATACACCTGTCCTTTTAAATGTGAAAATAGGAGTCTCCCTGGTGGCCTAGGGGTTAAGTCTCAGGGCTGTCACCAGCATGGCCTCAGTTTGATCCTGAGCTAGAGAGCTGACCCACATGGTGCAGCAGACCTCTCCTGTCTCCCCGCTGCTCCCCTCAGCAGTGTGTTTCAGTGAATCCATCTGTTCCCCACTCAGCCTCTGATGAATCCTCACACACACCTCCACTTGTGACCTACACCCCAGTTCTTCTACTGAATGAATGAACGAATGAATGAGAAAACATATATGTGTATAATGAAAACTTGAAAACAGAACTGAATATGGTAATGCCATATACCAAAACATGTCGGATACAATTAAAGTGTTAATTTCAACCCCAGATGCTATGAGAGGAGGAACTAAAAAGGTAGGAAAAGAACAAAAGGACAGAATACCAAAGAAAGTAGAAGGAGAGAAAAGAACAAAACCAGAAATTATGGAAATAGAAAATAGATCTCACTGTTACAGAAGGGATATGGTCTGAAGGTGATTCTTCAGATGGCTTTACCTGAGGAACGTGAGACTGGTCTAAGGGCAGAAACGCTTCCATGCTTCTGCGAATGGCGGCGATTCCTGGCCC
Organism: Galemys pyrenaicus; assembly: GCA_019455555.1. Taxonomy (NCBI): domain Eukaryota; kingdom Metazoa; phylum Chordata; class Mammalia; order Eulipotyphla; family Talpidae; genus Galemys; species Galemys pyrenaicus. The sequence goes on along the minus strand of JAGFMF010011642.1, from coordinate 361,581 downwards.
TCCCAGCGGACCAGCCTTCCACATCTTGAGCCAGTCTTCTATGATGGCAAGATAGATACGTCTCAGTGGATTGACGATTCTGTACCCTAAAGACGTTTCACCCAAATTCAGATTCTATCAAATACCAGATTGTCACAGTGAGTGTCTTGGTGACCCTTGAACGGCTTCTTCTGAGCGCGCGGAGGAGAGCAGGCAGGCGAGGCCTTTCTTCCCGGAAGTCCTCTCCAGCCCTCACCCGATTCCCCGTCACCCGGGTCCTGGACAGTGACCAGGGCGAGATGCCCAGTGACCAAGTCTGGCCTTGATGCCCTCACCCGATTCCCCGTCACCCGGGTCCTGGACAGTGACCAGGGCGAGATGCCCGGTAACCGAGCTCCTGGTGCAGTCTGGCCTTGTTGTCGCTTTCACTGATACCCCCCACATCACTCTCGCTCCCCTCGTTGGGTTATTTCTGTGTCCTTCGGTCAGCCCCGACAGTGCGCGCCCCACCCAGCAGTCGGCCGTGCACAGAACCACTGGCCGTGGCCAGTGGCGGCTGAAGGCGTATGTTTGTTCTGGGAGTGGGGCAGAGGGGCTGACGCCTGTGTCTCCGCTGTGGATTCAGGTCTTTTGTATCTTGTCTGGGGCGACTTCTGGTTCGGGCTGACTGCCGGTGAATGTGCAGCCTCCAGGCCCAGAGTTAGAACAGACCCCTGGGGTGAACCTCTGCACCCCATGTTAGAATCAAGGACTTGATTGCGTTTGCCACCTCCTTCCCTTCTTGATCCGGGATGTCTTGTTCCTCGAGAGGAGTGATGCCGGGGCGTCGCTGTGGTGTTGGTAGCTGTGACGCGGTGGCTGGCTCTATTCATTGATGTCTGGATTTACCAGTCAGTAGGGGTTGCAAGATGGTGATGCTTACATGTATCTTTGCTTCTCTGCCAGGCGGAATAATGGCCTGGGACACTTGCTTCATCAGCATGGTTTTGCCTTTGGAACAGTGGAGAAGTTTTGTATATTTGAAAAGTAAAATTTTAAAGATTTTTTTAGGAACCCTCATGTATATCAAATCCTTGATCGCCACAAGGAAAAATTATTTTCAATAACTTCGGAAGGCAGTGCTTGGGCTGGGTGACTTTAAGTTGTGTACGGTCTAAAACCAAAAGGATTGTATTTATGTGTACAAGAGCCGGGGCACAGGCCAGAGGCGCAGGGAGTGAGAGGGTTCACCATGGGCAGAGTGGGGAGCAGAACAGGCAGATGGACTGAAACACACGGCTGAGGGGAGCAGCGGGAGGCAGGAGAGGTCTGCTGCGCCAAAAACATAAAAAGATATTTTTACTGTGACAGGTTTGTGGTAAAGGTAGCATCGGCGTAACAGTTCTTAAAGTATTTTGTGTTTTGGGGGGTTAAATAAATGAGAAAATACTTTGACGTTTTTGGAGACCAGGGCTCTTACTGAGGACAGAGGGAGAGTTGAATATCAATTAAGAAGTGAAGGCAACTTTCTGCCGCATTTCTATGAATTAATACCGTAATTTCAATTTTAAGGGGAAGTGTGTGGCCAGTGGCGGCTGAAGGCGTATGTTTGTTCTGGGAGTGGGGCAGAGGGACTGACGCCTGTGTCTCCGCTGTGGATTCAGGTCTTTTGTATCTTGTCTGGGGCGACTTCTGGTTCGGGCTGACTGTTGTGCTTTCCCCGCAGACCGACGCTGATGTAAATCCAAAGGCCTACCCCCTCGCAGATGCCCACCTCACCAAGAAACTTCTGGATCTCGTTCAGCAGTCGTGTAACTACAAGCAGCTTCGGAAAGGAGCCAATGAGGGTAAGGCAGCCGGAGCGCTCTGGGAAGGGGGTTAAACGCCCAGTGCCTGGCCTAGATCTCCAGTTTGGAAGGGGACTGGGACAGGTGGGGAACCTGGAGCAGCATTCTGGCATTAGATGCTAACGGCTAATGAACTACGAATGCTTTAGATGCAACAAATGCTCCCCTTCTGTAACGTGCCTCCTGAGAGTGAGTCAGGGTGGCCTTGGGCGGCGTGGCTTGAGCCAGCTCTTGTCGGGGACTCCCGGTAATGCAGGCGTCGGCCCGGAAGTCAGCGGTCGAGAACGTGCGCAAATAAGCACGTGTGGACAGGGCTGTGGGCGTCGAGCTGCGTGGTGAGCCCATGTGGCGTGGGCCTCCCAGAGGCCTGGTCTCGGCAAGCTGGGCTGGGACAGCCCAGCTCCTTCGTTGTGGGAGCTTGCGAAGTGCTGCAGAGCGACCACATTGGTGACAGTGGTGACGCAGAATGCTTGTCTCGGGACTGCCCAGATTCTTTTTTTCTTTGCACCTGTTTCTTTTCCTCGGCCGTGGCTTTGCCTGGCTCCAGCCGAGCCCCGCGTCACCTGTCGGCCCTCTGTGCTCTCCACAGCCACCAAAACGCTCAACCGAGGCATCTCTGAGTTCATTGTGATGGCTGCAGACGCTGAGCCCCTGGAGATCATCCTGCACCTCCCACTGCTGTGTGAAGACAAGAATGTGCCCTACGTGTTCGTGCGCTCCAAGCAGGCCCTGGGGCGGGCCTGCGGGGTCTCCAGGCCCGTCATCGCCTGCTCTGTGACCATCAAAGAGGGCTCACAGCTGAAGCAGCAGATCCAGTCCATCCAGCAGTCCATTGAAAGGCTCTTAGTCTAAGCCGCCTCCTCTGACTCCTCCCCCGAAGCTGTGTATCATATTGTCTGTGTTAGCATGTGGTGTTTTCCGCTACCTTCTATTGTTATAAAATATTGTAGTACTGAATGCTGTTTTGCATTTTTGTATTGTTTTCAGGTCTCTTTCCCACCCCCGTACCCTCCCTCCTAGCCTCCTTTCTGCCACCTTTTCCCCCCTCAGAGACATGAACTAACGCCAGAACAGGTGGAAGCAGAGGGTGCACTGGCGAAAGGCAGGAAGAGCAGGAGATCTGGGTCCAGCTTTCAGGCCCTAACCGCCTGCTATGTGCGGGCCTCGGTGGGAGTAGATAAATGGCCGGGGAGGTGACACCTCATCCGGGAAGAACTGTGTGTCCTGTGAGTTTGTATGTTCATCCGGTGTCATTGCTGATGTGACCCCACTGTCTCCCCCTTCCCACTTCCAGCCCCGCCCCTGAGGGTGGCAGGGCAGCAGCAGAATTCCAGAGGTGGCTGGGGCAAGTGGGCCGTGGGCAGCTGACCTAGGTCTTAGGCGTTGAAAGGGGCAAGAACAGAGTCACCTGGTGCTAGAATGAAGGATTCTGGGCAGATCGTGGAGACCTGCGTGGAAGCCACAGCAGAGCTGATGGGACCCAAGGGAGTGTCCTCTCTGGTGAGTGATTTCCTCAGTGGACACTTGGTGCCAGCGCTGAGAGCCTTCCCCTGTGCCCCGCCACCCCGGGGTCAGAGCTGTGGATTCTCGATCACCACAGATGGACAGAGCTACCGTGTCATTCTTACGAGACGCCTAATAAAGAAATACATTCGTACTCCAGTGTGAAAGACGTGATTCTTGTCAGCATCCAGCCAGTGCCTGAACGAAGACGTGCTTGGTGGCACAGGGTGGTTGTATCTGCTCAAACATGGATGCTGTGAAGGGTGGAGCGTCAGTGTCTTCCCTGAAAAACCCCCACAGCTCTTCCCCCGCCCCCCTGCGGCCTCTCAGCCATCCTCCCCCAGGCTCTAGCTTTGCTCAGTGTTTCTGTTTGCTTCTGGAACAGTCCAGAACTTTTTCCTTCTCTGTGTACTTGGTATTCCTTCACTGCACTGGGGGCCTTCTCGTGCTCATCTTTCTTCTTTACGCTCTAAGGAAGTGACTCAAACGCTACTTCTTAGGGCCTTTGCTTGCCGTCCCACCCGACACCACCCAGGTTCGGGTGTACACACGTGTTGACGTCTGCATGGACTACGCCGTGCTCGGGTGCATTCTTTAACTTGTCCTAAATGTCTGCGAATTCCCCGAGTGGTGCCCTCGCGCAGGTGCTCCGCAGGTGCTGCCGGGAACCCAGACGTGTGAACAAGAAGGAAACCTGGTCCTCCCCAGCCACCTGTGGAGCAGCCTGCAAAACCTGGCAGGTTGACAACAACCTTCCACCAATCAGGTCCCAGAGGTTCCTTTGACCCCAAACAAGCATGCATTAGGGACTTCAGTTTTAGGATAAGTTTCCTGAAACCTTTTCCCCACGACACAGGGTTAAGGACTATTTTGACGTTGACCGTGAGGACCTTAAAGACGATTTGCATAACTGTTCGGTCTGAAACGGTTCCGTTGTCCCAAGCGAGTGTGATGGGGAAGGGAGAGGAGCTTGTTCTGAGCTCTTAGACTCAATCCTCAGGTTCCTCGTAGTGTCGGCTTAGTTACATTTTGGAAAGTCAGGTTATGGGCCTCTGCTTTATGGGTCCGGGCAAGCAGATACACTTGCTTATTCTCTTCTGAAGGGAGGGGACAATTTTCAGCAGCCAGTCAGTATTTTCCAAGATGCCCTGGGCAGCCACCCTCGATGGTCCCCTGGGATCGCCACCTGGAACCCACACCCCATGTGGTCCCAGCCACATGAACTCAGCAGCTATGTGACTCTGGCTTGATGGGTGGCCCCACGGCTCTGCCTTCATCTCACTGGGTGACTACCGGGGCGCCGGCTGCCACGTGATGAAGATGTGAGCAGCCTTGGAGCAGGGCCTCTGGCCTCCACTTATAGCTGAGCACCAGATTTGCCAGCCATGGGGTGAGAGTCTCATTTGTACTCACAGGATTTTAATGTACAGAGGTGACAAGGAGAGGTGGGTGTCATTGAAAGAATACATTTCCCAAGAGGGGGTCCTGGAGGGCTATGGGAAGCACCAGGTTTTGGTCAGAGGGCAGCAGTAGTAAGAGGGGAACACTCAGGCTATAGCCTTTATCGGGGTTTCCATGGCAAAGGTGGAGAACAGTAGATGAGCTAGTTAGGCTTTGGCTCAAACGTGGCCCCAAGGTGATTGTGAGCTGGGACACAGTGGCTTGGTGGCATGAATCAAATAAAAGAGGTGCTTGACTTGGATAACTCTCTCCGGGCCTCCCTGGTGGCGCAGTAGGTTAAGCAATGCACTATGAAGCATCTATAGCCACTACAGCACGAGTTCGATCCCTGGCCAGGGAGGGGACCCACATGACACAGCAGACCTCTCCTGCCTTGCTCCCCTCAGCAGTGTACTTCATTAATCTGTTGGTTCTGCTCCCTGCTCTGTCTCTGGTGAATCCTCTTACCACCCCACCACCACACATACACACACCTCTGGCCTGTACCCCAGTGCTTGTATGCATAAATAAATAAATCTTTAACAAAAAAAGTTGTCTCTCAAGATAACTATTTTTTAGGATAACACAATTAATACGTCTCTGCAAGCAGATCTACCAGCACCAACCAACTCTGCTCCCAAATTCCTTAGACACAGAAATGTGAGAACAGTATCTTGTTTTTAAGTCAGTAGTTTTGAGGGTAATTTGTTACAATGCAATAGTTAACAAATGTTGGGGCTATACAGAGTAAGTAGCAAAGAGTGGCAACAGTGGCATCCAGCTGATCTGCTCCCCACTCTGGTGAATCCTCTCACCCCCTACACCCCAGTTTTTGTATACATTTTAAAAAACCTTATTTTTTTAAAGATTTATTTATGCATACAAGAACTGGGGTACTGGCGAGAGGTGCAGGGGGTGAGAGGATCCACCAGAGACAGAGTGGGGAGCAGAACAGGCAGATGGACTGAAATCCACTGCATAGGGGAGCAGCGGGAAACCAGGAGAGGTCTGCTGCGCCCTGTGGGTCGCCTCCCTGGCCGGGGATCGAACTCGCGCTGATGTGTGGGGAATGCTTCACAGTGCGGCGCTCAACGCGCTACGCCACCAGGGAGGCCAAAAAAAAAAACTTAAAAAAAAATGGTCAACCAGATAGCCCTCATTTGCCTCCTGCAAGGCCAACAGCAGCCTCCGGAAAGAGCAAATGTATCTTCAAGGCCTGAACAATGCCCCGTAACAGGTCGGTTAGTGAATCAGAAGTTCCCAGACATCTGATTAATGATTTCAGGGCCGCCTCACCCTTCCAGTAGGGGGCGCCCTCTTGCCAAGGCCCTTCGTTGCCCCCACATCCCCGGGCTCTTTGCCACTCCTGGACTTAAACAGTCGGCTTTGTACGCTGAGATCCTCTTACTTCGCCCTTATCCTTCTGAGGCTCGGCCAGCCAGAGGCGGCCCTGGTGTTAGGGACGCGGGTTGGTAGTTCAGAGCGATGTTCGACGCGCTGCGCCCCAGGCCCTGGCCCAAGACGCGCAGCTCCCTGACGCGCATGCGCGGGCGGCGTGTGCTCGTCACGCCTCCTGCTCGTTACCGCCACCTGCGGGGTAGAAGCGTGCTTGCAGCCGGAGTAGCTAGAAGGCTAAGAGCTAGTCCGCGTTAAACCTGGCCTGTTGTCTAACCTAATTCTCACCAATCCGTGTTATGCTTATCATAAAGATGGGGTAGGGGCCTCCTTGGTGGCGCAAAGGGTTAAGCACCGCACTATGAAGCGTCCGGAGCCACTGCAGCACGCGTTCGATCCCCGGCCAGGGAGGGGACCCACAGGGCACAGCAGACCTCTCCTCTCTCCCTGCTGCTGCCTTCAGCAGTGTGTTTCAGTCCATCTGCCTGTTCTGCTCCCCGCTCTGTCTCTGGTGACTCCTCTCACCCCCTACACCTGTACCCCAGATCTTGTATGCATAAATAAATCTTTTTTTAAAATGAGGAGCAGAGGCTCGAAAACGCCAGGTAGATTGCCGAAGGCCACTCCACTAGCGTGTGCGTGGTGGAGCCAAAATACAAATGACTAAGTCTGATTTGTGAGCTCACAAAGCCTAACCAAGCTCCCGCTCCAGCGTGATGGTCTCCCCAGGAGGCCCCCACAGCACAGAAAGCATCGTTCTTGCTAGGGAAAGACCACACGACTATCACCACCGAGGGGCTCGTTTCTAGCATTGTTCAGGTTACAGATGGCTGTTAACTGCTGGATGTTTGTTGTTTGCCTTGGTAGTCATTCTCTTTTTATAAATACGAAAGGGAAAGGAACCTGGACTTGGGGAAGGCCATGCAAGAGGGCACAAGTTTGAAAACCAAGGGCCAGCGAAGACCTCTTCTTACCCTCCTACTTACCTGCCTGCCCGAATCTTCGTAGTATTGTCACTGCCTTTAGAAGCCAGAGTTCTCAGCATGCCTTACTGGAGACATGAGCTAATTTCTCAACAAGAATGAGCACTTCCTATAGTAATTAGCTTTGCATTATCTTGTGGTATCCTCAAAAGCCTCTCGTACTGGAGAATTATCTGTCCTCTCCCCCAGATAAGGAAACAAATCTAAACCAATAAAAGGAAAAACAGGTTAAAAACAAAAAAAACACCCATAAGTTCAGAGCACAAGGGCCTCCCTTGTGGCACAAGGGATTGAGCGCCCAGCTACAGGGTTTATGAAGCAACTGCAGTGCGAGTTCGATTCCCGGCCTCCAGCCAAGAGGGGACCCACATGGCGCAGCAGACCTCTCCTGCCCCGCCCGTTTCTCCCCTCAGCAGTGTGCTTTGGTCAGTCTGGCTGTTGCGCTCCCCATTCTGTCTCTTGTGAATACTCTCACTGCGTCTCTGGCCTGTACCCCAACTTTCATATTCATAAATAAAATATTTTTTTAAAAAAAGCTCAGAGCACAAATCCAAAGGTGAGCACCTAACAGGAGTGGTTTCACCCTCTAGACTCTCCTCATGCTCACATAGGACCTGCAAATCCTGACTCTCAAGTCATTCTTGCAGTAGGAAAAGGGACAGGGAGGATGAAGGGATGGGAAAGGAAAACGGAGACACTCTCCTCTCTTCTGTCTCCTAATATTAGGCCCTCTCATCTTGAACTATCTACAGCTCCCCTGAAAAGCTGTAGAATACACACTGATGCCAAATCTCAATACAGTAGAAAACATGGCTTTAATCACTTGAAGTCACACAAAGAGAAATCCATCATGAGAGGAGGTGCTACTCACGAAGCATGTGATACCAACATGAGAAATGTTCTCTTTGCTTTTGAAATTTGACCTTTAGATCTTAATAAGACACATTTAAAGGAAAGAGGTAGGGGGCCTCCCTGGTGGCACAGTGGGTTAAGCAATGCCCAATGAAGCAAACCGCAGTCACTGCAGCACGAATTCGATCCCGTCAGGGAGGGGACCCACAGGGCGCAGCAGACCTCTCCTGCCTCGCCCACTGCTGCCCTCAGCAGTGTGTTTCAGTGGGTCTGCCTGTTCTGTTCCCTACTCTGTCTCTGGTGAGTCCTCTCACCTCCTGCAATTCTGGCCTGTACCCCCAGCTCTTGTATGCATAAAAAAATCTTTAAAAAATAAAGAGGTGGGGGCCTCCCTGGTGGCACAGTGGGTTAAGCAACACACTATGAAGCAAACTGCAGCCACTGCAGCACGAGTTCGATCCCTGCTGCCGGCCAGGGGGGGGACCCACATGGTGCAGCAGACCTCTCCTGCCTCCCGCTGCTCCCCTCAGCCATGTATTTTGGTTCATCTGCCTGTTCTGCTCCCTGCTCTGTCTCTGGTGAATCCTCTCACCTCCTGCGCCTCTGGCCTGTACCCCAGCTCTTGTATGCATAAATAAATATATCTTTAAAAAAAAAAAAAACAGAACAAAGAAGCATCATTTTGCTAGGGCTCGTCACTTCTGAAGAAGGTTCACCGTCCTTGATCGTCACACTCTCCCCCCTCACGGACTGCTTTGTTTCCACTGTGAAGTGTGCCCCAGGGAGAGAGAAAGTTAATGGTGAATGGCAAGTGGTCTCTGGATGCAGGCAGACATCTTTCTTTTCCACATTAAAGAACACAGGACAAAGTTAGAGCTCTTTATTCAGACAGCAGAGGAAGGCACAACAAATGTGTGTGAGTGGGGACCTGTCCCCATGGCAACAGGAAGTCTCATCGGTAGCCCGTCTCCCTCAGGTGCAGGAGCGAGAGACCTGAGCCAGGTGGGCGGGTGTGGGGCCTCCGGTCAGTCCTGGAGGTGCCTGGCGAGCATGTCCAGCAGCTCCTGCTTCTTCAGCCCGCCCTTCAGCCCGTACATCCTGCAGGCTTCCCTCAGCACGGGCACGGTGAGCTTGCCCAGGGTGCCCTTGCTGAGGTGGGCCCTCAGCTCCTCTTCAGACACCTCCACCTTGGGCTTTTTGCTTCCGGGACTTTCATCATCTGGGAAAAACAAGACCCAGAGGGAGTGAGGGAGATGCTCCCAGGGCACAGCGGCCCTCAGGTGGCCCGGGGTGTGGTGAGCTATTTTCTGTCTGGCTCAGCTGCCTCCCGCCACCACCCAGCAAGGCAGGTGTCTAGATAAGGCCACTTCACTGAAGCACGAAAGGCAAGACGTAGCACTCGCGGGGGGCTTCGGAGCAGTGTGAGCACCCCCCTCGCTCTGGGTGAGCAAGTGCTTCCTCACGTGCTTCGGTACCACACTAAAAGCGCCCCGCACGGTGAAGGTGCGGTCTGGGCAGCGAACACCAAGTCCCTGGGCCATGCACAGTGACGCGCTCTGCCAGGGCTCAGAGGGACCAAGGCCATGCTTGGGGCTCGAAGGGGAGAAAGCGCAGCATCACCCGCCCCCACCCCCCCTGCCGAGCTGGCTCCTCACAAGGAGACAGGAGAGATCTGCTGCGCCAAGTGGGTCCCCTCCCTGGCCGGGGATCAAACTCACACTGCAGTTGCCGGAAGCCCCACAGTGTGCACCCAACCCCTTGCGCCACCAGCGAGGCCCCCAATTGTTCATTGAGGTGAGGCTGGTTTACATCACTGTATTTCTATTGGGGATCATAGATTCAAACCTGTATAAATGTTATGTTTTCACACCACATCCACCACCAAAGCCCCAATAATCTTCTTCCATCTTCCAAAGCCCCTCACTGCTAGCCTCCCCTTCCGGTGCCTCAGTTTTGCAGACAAAGGTCAAGGGCTAATTGGTTTGCTTTTACTGACCCTCTGTTTTGTTTCTTTATATTCCACATATAAGTGACTCCAGCTGGGAACTTTTTTTTTTCCAGTATATGAAGCCCAGGGCTGGTGAGAGTATAGGGAAACATCCATCCCTTCTTGCCTTCTCTGAGGCAGCTGGCCACTCTTATCAGAAGTTTACGTGTCTACACTTGACCCGGAACTCCACTGCTAAGAAATTCTCCTCTGGGGTGACACGCATCACAGTACCGACACCGACAGTCTGGCTGGGTGTACTGAGACCCTCTGTCCCTAGGTCCCTCTATCCATAGCCTTAATCTTAAAAAATGAGACAGCAGGTCTCCCTGGTGGCACAAGGAGTTAAGTCTCAGCACTATGAAGCATCCGCAGCCGCTGCAGTGCAAGTTTGATCCCCGGCCTGGGAGGGGACCCACAGGGCGCAGCAGACCTCTCCTGCCTCCCGCTGCTGCCCTCAGCAGTGTGCTTACATTGATCTGCCTGTTCTGCTCCTCGCTCTGTCTCTGGTGAATCCTCTCACCCCTGCACCTCTGGCCTGCACCCCAGTTCTTGTGTATATAAATAAATAAATCTTTTTTTAAAAAATGAGGTGGATAACATTATAATGCAATGTTACCAGCCTCACTTCAATAAAAATTTTAAATAAGGCGGCTATGTAACTGTGGCTATATAAGTAACTGTCTAACAAATACTGCTAAAATAACAAAACAGCCAGCTAGGAAAAAATCTAGTTTTTTGTGCTGAAATATGTATGTTTGTATAAGTAAGCGTGTGGGTTTGTATAGAAACTTCTTGAAGGGAACTTGTCCTCTGTGTTAGGACCCTAAAGGTAACTAAACTAAAAAATGACCACCGGATGTACACACCCACGCCTCACCTTGCTTCCGCTTGGCAACCCTGCCCTCGGGGTTGTACCCTGGTGGGTAGACAAGCTCCTTGAACTCTTCCACCAGGGGACCCAGTCTTCTATCCATGGCCTCAAGCTTGGGCACTAGAAAATTGAAACACAAGAGGATTGGCTTGGCGGGTCCGCGCTTCCCGTCCGATTCCAGCTCTGCAAGGACCAGGAGAGAACGCACCTAGCCCTGGAAGAAGGGTCCCCAAAAGGCAGTTGACCTGACCTTAAAGCACCCCCCAAAGTCTTCCTAACATGCACCCCACACCTCTGGAGAACAGCAGGGGATGGGCGTGTCTGCCAGCAGACCGCTCCTAGACGCTTTAGAGCCGTCAATCCTTCCAGTAACTAGGAACTTAAGAGGTAGGTGAACCTGATTCCTTCTTTAGCGAGAAAAACAGGGAGGTTAAGCGACTTGCCCGAGGTCACACAGCTGGGACGAGGGAGCACTGAAACTGGGCTAGACTCTGGGGACTCAAACAAGAGCGTGTGCCCTCAGGGGGCTTGCAGTCCACCGGGGCGAGGAGCTGAGTATGGAGTTGGCGACGCCACCACAGACGAGGCTGGACAGGGCACACCGGAGCCCGGGGGCCAGGAGAGGCTCTCCGCGGCAGCGTCCAGAAAGCTGCGTGCTCGCCTCAGTGCAGGCCCTGGTCCAAGCAGGAGTGGTGAGGCAGAGAGGTGGGCAACGGCAGGCAGCGAGGCGCTCGTAGGCTGGGGGTGGAGGGCAGCGTCGACACGGGCAGAGAAGGCAAGCAGGAGGGTCGGGAAGCCCTGACTGGTCTGGAGCGAGGCCTGAAAAGTCAGCTGTTTCCACACCCCGGGCCACGGCGCTGCAGGCTGGGCCTAGAGAACCCGCATCCCAGAGGACACTGCGTCTCTCAGAGGCGCCTGGACGGCTGCGCCCGGGACTCAGAACTCCACACTTCCAACGGGGCCCGGGGAGCCCCCGCAGGCCCCCGCACTACACTCAGGACCACGCGCGGCCGAGGAGCTGCCCAGCGGGAAGGGCAGTGGCAGCGCCTCCAAGGCCACCGAGAGCACCCACATTCACGGGTTAGGGGAGCAGGTCCAGCAAAGGAACACGGGCACCGCCACAGCAGAGGGGAAGCCCAAACACGGTGTCATGAAGGCAAAGCGGGGAAGTTCAGTGTTTGTTTAAAAAGAATAAAACAGGCCTCACCGCGTGAGGAGGAGGCAGACACACAGCTGGCTAGAGCGAGGGAGGGGAAAGCCGAGTGGGGGTGCCATGTCTGAGCAGCGGCCACCCAGAGGCCCCCAGAACGCTCGGCCAGAGCTGGAAGGACAGTGCTGGGGGAGCAGCGTGGGGGTCATGGACTTGAGGTGCACAGGCTGCGAGGCAGGGAAGGCAGCCAAGAGGGGACGGCAGGGGGCCGTCCAGGTTCTAGGAAGCATCACAGCAGGCGAAACTGTTTAGCAAACAGAAGCAGGAGCAGAAAAGATGACGTTTAAGGACAGCGGCCGCTGCACTTAACCCTAAGACAGCGAGCGCAGACTGCGCCGGGCCTCAAGGGCAACAGCTGCAGCAGCAGCCGAGTGCCGGGTTCGCGTTCTGCCAGCGCCCCGTGAGACCACGTTACTGTCTCTGCGTCACGCCGATGAAGAAAGCGAGCTTCAGGGGCGCTAACACCCCAAGCCCCTCCGTAGCACGTGGCAGAGCTGCATCCTACTGCATCTTCAGCCCCTCGCCAGAGCCCAGGCCGTCGACTTTCCGGCCTGCCCCAGGCCACGGGGGACGGAAGGGCCGCTCGAGCCCTCCACGCTCCCCAGGCACCCGTGTGGGCTCCACGCTGCGCTGGCTGCACCGGCATGAAAAGACCAACCTGGGGCCGAGCGAGCAACTGGGGCCGATTAGACCAACTAACTGCTCCACTCTTCCAACCTCTGTCAAGAGCCCTCACTAGATGCAGCCAGCCCCAGTGCCATCTGCCGCCATCACGAAGCCGCACGCGCCCTCCCGGAAACACGCACAGGACCAGCCTCAGGAGGGGCCAGCGAAGGGTCCGTGCGGGCAGAGCACGTGTCACCGGCTGGTCATCTCCAGCGGGGGGTCTCGGGGCACAGCGCAGTCTGGTGGAGAGGCGCGTGGACAGCGGCACAGGACGGGGCTCTGGGCCACTCAGGGGTTCTAAGTCCAGACCCTCCAGTTGCACCAGGGCTCGGGCCAGTCACGCCCCCTCACGGTGAAACAAGGACACTGCCCAGTTGTGGGGACGAAGCGAGTGGATAAGGACCAGCGGGGCGGGCACACCGCGAGTGCTCGGTACACGCCAGAGATTGCTCGTTCACCTTGACCCACATGTAGTGCGGGGTGGCCTAGTTTGGAGCAGGTCTCAGAAGCCTGGCTCCTCCTCCTCCTCTCACCACGTGACCGCTCCCAACTGGGAACAGAACTGGGCTAGGAATCTCGCAGAGATTAAGCCTATTGAGGGGGGCTAGGAAAGGCACCCACATCACTGATCCAGAGTGGAATGGACCAGAAAGCCTCCCACAAAAAGACCGTCTCAGCCAAGCCACGCCTGCTTACGGGTCAGGTCTTCTGCCTGTTCGGGCTCCATCAAGTCCAAAGCCAAGGCCTCCAGGTTCCTGAAGTGCTGCTGCAGTACTGGGTTCTCAAAGCTGTCGCTTCTGTTAAGACAGTAACAGCCACATGCGGACGCTAAGAAACGAAAACATGAGACCTTTTTTTATAAAATCCTAAGTAAGCCCAACTGAGGAAACACAGGTCCAAGGTCAGTCGAGAAAAAACAATAAAAGAAATGGGAAGCTGGTCTCTTGCTGGAATCGATTCTCCAATTTTCGATCCATCCTCTGAAGCTAGAGAACCAAATGCTCACTTAAAAGCAAATGATGGGGGCCTCCCTGGTGCCACAAGGGGTTAAGCACCGCACTATGGAGCTATAGGCAGCCACTGCAGCACAAGTTCGATCCCCGGCCAGGGAGGGGACCCACATGGCGCAGCAGACCTCTTCTGCCCTGCCCATTTCTCCCCTCAGCAGTGTGTTTCAGTCGATCTGCCTGTTCTGCTCCCCGCTCTGTCTCTGGTGAATCCTCTCACACCCCACATCTCTGGCCTGTACCCCAGTTCTTGTGTCCATAAGTAAATCTTAAAAAAAAAAAAAAGCAAATGCTGCCTGCCCGCTCAAGGACCTGTCCCTGGAAGCCATGGGAAGAGAGAGAAATGGACGCAGCAGGCCATGGAGGCCAGAGAAAAGACTGGACAGACGGTGGCAGAGGGGAGGTGGAGAACCCACGCAGGCTCCCTTCCCATCCGCAGCAGCAGCAGCATGCAAGCAGAGACTGCAGAGCCAGAAAGACCTACTTTCTGGCGGGAGAAGTCTGCCAAGGCTCCTCACTCTTTCAAGCCTCTTTCTTCATCTGTAAAATGGGCACAAACCCAGCTTTTAGACAAGGCTGGACCTGCACCTAGAACAGCACCTGGCACATGGCAGACTCTTAATAACGCTTCCATTTGCCCACTGAAGGACACCACCAGCAGGTGACTTTCGAAGGAGGCTGATATTTCTTTGCCCAGAGGTACCAGGGCAGGGAAGGAGTCCAGAGACAGAGGAGGGAAGCGGAAGACAGTCAGGTCTGGGTTCACATCGTGCAGGCTCTGAGAGGCCCGAGTGCACATGGGAGACCAGAACGAGACAATCAGATGCTTCACCCTCTCACGAGTCACACACTGACTTCCCCTCACTGGACAGCGAGCCTCCGCGGAGGGCCAGCTAGCAGCTTCTTGCTACTGCATCCGTGAGCCTGCTCACTGAACTCATCTGGCCCTCCAAACATGAGTCAAACAGCTGTGCACATTCAGCCCCATTCCAGAGTCTTCGATATGGAAGACTCTCTGGCTCTGAAAAGGCCAGCTCCTACCAGTGAAGCGGAAAGAACAAAATCACGTTCTCTTGCTCCACGCACAACTCGAATTTCCAGTAAGACCTTCCCCTCAGGAGGCAGTGCCGGAAGACCAGCCTGCCTGGAGCCACCCCTCACCGGTACTTGAAGCGGAGCTTCTGCACGATGGCCTTCATCTTGTCCACCTGCTCTGGGTTGGCCAGGACTTTTTCAGTAAAGGGCACCTTCCGTTTATCATCAGCATAGGGTAGGAAGACAAGCTGGAAGCCTGCAGAAGGGAGGCGCGTGTTCTGAGACTTGACATAACAAAAGGTTTCAGTTACTGAGTCGTCCAACATCGCTCAGCTCCAAACCCACCTTTCTGTCGCCTCTGAAGCGGCGGCTGGGACCCCATGAGTCCCATTTCTCCTTCGTCAACGATCCCTGCGAGATTCTGCACGGCGTGTCCAGAGGGAGCAGGGAAGGCAGATGCCCTGTCGGTACTGCCCGGCAAGGGCTCCCTCCTGGCGGGCTAAGCCGCAGCTCCATCTAGTTTCCCCCCCACCCCCCCAAACTTCAGTCTCTGCGCTCTGTTCCCGCCCACCACCACATGCTAAAAGGGCTTTGAAGCTGCTCTTGTCCCGGTTACTGGATGGCTCTAGAGAAATGAATAATCTGGACTGGAGCCAGCTGCTGCTCCCAGGTGACGTGCCCCTCGCTGCCCCCTGCTCTAATGTCTCCCTGTAGCACCTGCACTGAGAGAGCCTTGCCGAGGGCCAGCTGGTGAAGGAGAAATGGGCTTGGAGAGTCTCAGCCGCAGTAGCAAGAGCAAAAGGGGAAAATGGAGCTGAGAGACAAGCGCTGAAAAACCGACAAAGTTACTCCTGAGAATTCTGACGACCAGGGATAGAAACTGGTATGTCTCAAGAGTTCCTTTCTCAAGTTCATGTTCATGAGCGAGGCTAACTGAGCAGGAAGACTGCCACCTGCTGGCTACTTTGTGCAACGCGCTTATACATTTATCCACAGATTTCCAGTGTGAGAGCACCTTGAAAGAAAGGTATTCCGGAATTCTCTTTGCAGGTAAGGAACAGAAAGTATAAATTATCTGCCTAAGCTGGCCAGGTAACAGGCTGCAGAGGCTGCCTGAAACAAGAGAAAAGCAGCTTCCCGACATGTACGAGAGTCGTGTCTGACTTTGGAACCCTGGTTTCTGAACTGAGCCCACCGCCTTGGCATGGCAGGAGGTAAAACAAACACTAAATGCTGCCAGGGAGCCACAAGCGGCCTCTGATGGGGGCAGTGCCTTGCGATGGTGTCAGGGACCTGCGCCCGGGCCCTGTGTGGTCAGGTCTCACCCCACGTGAGTGTGCACTGCACGGCCACATTTGCAGACCTCCCTAGCTGCAAATTCAAGTCATATGTAAACTCCAAAAATGCATTTTCCAGGGCCTCGCTGGTGGCGCAGCGGATTGAGCGCTGCACTGTGAAGCATCTGCGGACATTGCAGCGTGAGTTTGAGTTCGATCCCCAGCCAGGGAGTAACCCCCATGGCGCAGCAGACCTCTCCTGCCTCCCCACTGCTCCCCTCAGCAGTGTGTTTCAGTCTGTCTGCTTGTTCTGCTCCCCACTCCGTCTCTGGTGAATCCTCTTACCTCCCATGAATCTGGCCTGTACCCCAGCTCTTGTGTACATAAATAAATAAAAAATAAAAATGCATTTTCCAGGCCCCGTCCCCAGGGACTCTGGCTCCCAGGTCTGGGTAGGGATCCCACGAGTGATTCCAAAGCCTGAACAAGGTGGAGAAGCGTGGAAAGGCTCTTCCACTTACCTGGGGGAGTCACCTGAACTTTCTGTTCATCCAGCTCCTCCTCCTGTGGCATCAAGGCCACAAAATAAGGGGGGACGTTCTGGCGGGGGGTGTATCTGCACAGGGCCACGACTTCCTTCTCCAGACACTTGGTGAGCAGAGCGCTGAACAGGGTCGAGCTCCCTGGAAAACAAATGTCGCAGGTCAACCTTCCACAGGCGATGCTCCTCGCTTCCCTCCTAGTCCGTGACCAGCCCACAGGTTTGCCTCTTGGGGGCTTATGATGCTTCAGTAGTAAGGGGTGATGGACCCAGAGCTGAGGGGAAATGGGGGGGGGCAGCAGAGGCATCTTCTGGAGACAGAAGCCTGGACACTCAAACAGTCCACTTATGAGTGGATGGTTAACATCAGCTCCCTCATACTAACATTAGATTTAGGACATAAGCCCGGGTCTCCCTGGTGGCGCAAGGGGTTGAGCACCGCACCATGTGAGGCTGCTGCAGCTACTGCAGCGCGAGTTCGATCCCCGGCCATGGAGGGGACCCACATGGCGTGGCAGACCTCTCCTGTCTCCCTGCTGCTCCCCTCAGCAGTGTCTCTCAGTCGATCTGCCTGTTCTGCTCCCCATTCTGTCTCTGGTGAATCCTCTCATCCCCCACACCTCTGGCCTGTACCCCAGTCTTGTGTGCATAAATAAAAATCTTTTTAAAAACATTTTTAAAAAAAGGACATAAGCCTCAGGTGCTCGTGAAAACCAGTCAGGCCAAACGGGGCGGCGGGCCTTGGCTCCAGCCAGCGCAGAGGGAGGCGGGCAGTACAGACGCTACTGTCAAGAGGAGGAAGACGCAGGTCCTTTTGTTGTTATTTGCAACTCCGATGCCGGAGCTTTCTATAATACTAATCCGTCGCGCCCCCCACAGCCCCCAGATATCAACATAGTGCGGAAGCAAAGTAGAGGCCCTTTGTTCAGCCCCACATTTCCAAAGCGTATCTGCCCACAGGACACTTTCCGAAGTCCCCGTTAACGCCTGCCCTGTGGCTTCCAGCGCGAGGAAACCTATCAGGAGACCACCGCCACTTACCGTTCACCTGCGACTCCTCCGGGTACACGAACAGGGAGGGCCTCAGGTAATGGTGCTGCTTCAGCATTATCAGCGGCTTGAATCCGATGAGAAACAAACCTGGTTCATAAAACCGTCTCAGCTCTTCCGTTTCTTCTTTCTCCAGTACAATCTGCCGCTTCCCATAGATCTAAAGTGGGAGAAAGTAGGAGGCTGAGGAGAGCAGTGCAGCGGTTCCAGAGCCGCAGTGGGAGGCTCCTGAGCAGGCCAGCAGGGTTCCCCTTCTACCACCAGAGGGCGCACTTCCCGAGCGCCAGAGAGCCAGAGCCGGGCAGAGGCATCCGTCATCTGATCTACCCAGTCACAAACCGCCCCCCCCCCCCCCCCCCGCCAGGTTCAGGTTGATGTTAAAAACTGTTTTACAAATAAACTGAGGTTCGTTCATCTGGTTGGTCACCTCTTCCAAGCAGACAGCGGAATGGGCCTGCTGGTGCCCTGATCTTTGAGCATTAGTTCCTCACTTAACACACACCAAGCATTCAGCGTCTGCCCTGACTTGGGGCGCTGTGACCACACCTCTTTGTGGACACCTCTGTCAAGTGCCCTGCTCAGTCAGTGGAGGAGGCAGACACGCCCACACACACTTTTTATTTCCAACATGAATGTTTACATTTTGATCTTAGATACACAATTCAGTAACAGGCCTCAGTAAGTCAAATTTGGGTTTTATGGACAAAACCATAACTCTTTTAGGAAAAAGGGGTCGAGAAAAATCCAGAGTGAACAGAACAGCTTCTGCCCGGGGATAGCCGAGATGGAAAACTAGCTGCTTCCGAACTGGAAAAGGAAATTTCTAGTTGGCTTCTCCTTGGCAAAGTAGGGCAAGACCCTAGCTTGAAACTGGCACTCCAAAACCATCTCATCGGGTGGGGCCAAAATACTAATTTAGTATCTTAATTTTAGTCACTTAGTCGACTTTGTAGGTCCTGAACTTAAGCAAAATCTCTCCCACGTTTTATGTAATTTGAACGGATGACTCATGGGATTTTAATTTTAGTTATCAAAGCCTTCTACAGACTGAGCCAAGGTGAGAGGGTGAGGGGAGACGGCATTTGAGGTCTTTGTGCTTTCAGTTAAGAAAGGCAGATCTGTATCATTTCAAAACACAGGAAACAATTGGTTGGAGTGGTCCAAAAAATTCTTCCCTTAAAAAGAAAACAAAAAAGGGGCCTCCCTGGTGGCGCAGTGGGTTAAGCAGCCCACTGTGAAGCATCCGCAGCCACTGCAGCACGAGTTCGATCCCTGCTGCCGGCCAAGGGGGGGACCCACATGGTGCAGCAGACCTCTCCTGCTGTGCCCGCTGCTCCCCTCAGCAGTGTACTTCCATTGATCTGCCTGTTCTGCTCCCCGCTCTCTGTGGTGAATCCTCTCACCCCCCTACACCTCTGGCCTGTACCCCAGTGCTTGTATGCATAAATAAATAAATCTTTAAAAAAAAAACAAAAACAAAAACAAAGGGTGCACTTGACCCCTACTACACCTTCCCTGCTTCTTGCTCCCCAGCTACCATCAAAGTATCTTCCGAGCGCGAGGAGAGGCGCCTGGGGAGACTCCCAGCAGCACTTGCAGAGTGCCCCAGGGCTGGTGTTCACCAACAGTCGCTCTAACATTCTGGCTCTCCACTTATCACTGGTCTAATTCCAAGGAGCAGCAACTTTGTTTTACCAGCTTGTCTAGAAAGCTGGACATGTGAAAGCTCCTTGGATCACTGGCTGATCCATGTCTCCCATCCCGCTCTTCACCAGGGCGAGAGTCAGAGGGAAGGCCAACCCACCTGGGACCTCTTGGTGTCGCTGGGCAGAAGCAAACTGCCCGTATTGACACTAAACGTTCGGGACTTGGTTTTCACTGGTTCGTTTGTTTCCCGATACAGCCTCACGGGAGGCGGTCTGAAAGCTTTCTGGACCATGTTATAAATGCCAACGGTGAGCGCGATGTCTTTGTTGAGCTTCAGCTTCAACCTGAGAGAGAGAAAAATCAAAAAGCAAAGACTGAGGGACCTCCCCGGTGGCGCAAGGGGTGAAGCGCCGCACTATGAAGCATCCACAGCCACAGCACAAGTTCGATCCCCGGCCAGGGAGGGACCCACATGGCGCAGCAGACCTCTCCTGTCTCCCTGCTGCTCCCCTCAGCAGTGTGTTTCAGTCCATCTGCCTCTTCTGCTTCCCGCTCTGTCTCTGGTGACTCCTCTTACCCCTGCGCCTCTGGCCTGTACCCCAGCTCTTGTGAGCATAAATTAAAAAAAAGAAGCAGCAGCACTGAGGAGTTTCAGGATTCTAATATCACATCTCTCTAAATATGGTCTAACGGTGTGGTTTCTATTGCTCTCGAGTCTGTAAGTGTGCTGTTGCTCTACGTTAGTCTTACAAGTGCTTGTCATTGAATCCTCATAATATCCTGATGAGATAAGCACTGCTGTTATCCCCAGTTTACAGAGAAGAAATAAACTAGTGCATGCAACTGAGGATTTGTTAGCCCACAGCTTCTCCCCAAAGACACAGAGAGCTAGGTTATCTTGAAGAAACAGCACACCAGCTGTTTGTAGAGGAAGAGAAGCAGAGAGCTCGTGCAACCCCAAAATACAGAGAGGTTCTGCAGAAGAACCCGGTGAGGCAGCAGCACCAAGCAGAGTGAAGTGGCCAAGGAACGCATTGCTGATACATGCGTCCCGGGTCCCATGGGCACCTGACCCAGGCCGAGCCACACCTGCAGAGCACGCGCTTCCTGGTCTCCTTGGAGCGAACCTTCCTCAGAAGGTCCTCCAGCCTGGCTGATTCCTCAAAGTGAACCCCAAGGTCCTCATCCTCTGCCATGCTGATGATGTCTCTGTAGAACAAGGAGATGTCAAAGCCCCCCTCTTTCTTCAGGTGCATCAAGTCAAGGCAGATACCTGTACAAAGACAAAAGGCAGGGGAAACAAGTTTCAGCCAAAAACAAATTTTTTTTCAGGTAAGCCCAAATATATACTTTTAAAAGCTCCCTGAGAACCAGAGGGCCTCCCTGGTGGCACAGGGGTTAAAGTCTCAGCACTATGAAGCTACTGTCCGCCACTGTGGCCTGAGTTCGATCCCTGGCCAGGGAGCTGACCCATGTGGCACAGCAGACCTCTCCTGTCTCCCTGCTGCTCCCCTCAGCAGTGTCTTTCTTTTTTTTTTATTAACAGACTTATTTATTGGGCCTCCCTGGTGGCACGGTGGGTTAAGCAACACACTATGAAGCAAATCGAGGCCACTGCAGCTTGAGCTCGATCCCTCCCTCCAGCTGGGGAGGGGACCCACATGGCGCAGCAGACCTCTTCTGCCTCGCCCGCTGCTCCCCTCAGCAGTGTATTTCAGTAGATCTGTCTGTTCTGATCCCCACTCTGTCTCTGGTGGATGAAATACACTGCTGAGGGGAGCAACGGGCGAGGCAGGAGAGGTCTGCTGTGCCATGTGGGTCCCCTCCCTGGCCGGGGATCGAACTCGCGCTGCTGTGGCTGCAGATGCTTCACAGTGCTGCACTCAACCCACTGCGCCACCAGGGAGACCCAGCAGTGGATTTCAGTAGATCCTCCTGTTCTGTTCCCGGCTCTATCTCTGGTGAATCCTCTCACCCCCCCGCGCCTTTGGCCTGTACCCCAGCTCTTGTGTGCATAAATAAATAAAAATAAATCTTTAAAAAGAACCGGACTGATAAATTAACATTCCCGGAACTTGAACAACGTGCTTAAGGAAATCGAATGCTCCAGTGGCTTCCGAGAACCCAGTCAAGCCAGCACTGTTCATGACGACGTGGACGGCAAGAGATGTTTAACTCGGGTCCAGCCTGCAGACGGCTCACCGCACAGCAAGGCCAGTGGGCGCGTCGCCCAGGTGTTTCCCCCACCCCAGCCCGACTGACTAGATTCTTTCAATTTACTCTGAATGTTTGACAGCAGCTATAAAAGGCGATAAAGTTAAGTGCACAGTTACAGGAACGGGGGGACGCCACCTGTGTCCCGGAGATCGCCGGCCTTGGTCCTGGCGCGGCTGGCCTTGGCGCTGTCGCTGCCGTGGGGGTCGTCCTCGTTGGTGAACAGCATGATCCGCTTGTGGCTCATCTTGAACTGCACGTTGCTGAAGAGGTTGGCACAGACCCACAGCACCTCACTCAGGGAGTAGTCGGATCCATGGCCCAGCAGCTTCTGGAAATGCTTTTTCCCCTGCTCCCCCTTAAACCGGTCGAGTTCCAGCACTCGCTTGGCACCTATCAGAGAAGGGGGTCAGAGGGGCAGAGAAATCACAACAGGGTCGCTGGTCACCTCCACAAGGCTGACAGAGGGCCTCGTGTCCCTTTCTCACCCCAGGAACTGTTGAGCCCTTCTAGCGAGAGCCCCCACCCTACCTCCCTGGTGGCGCAAGGGTTTGAGTGTCCCATTATGGAGCTTCTGCAGCCACTACAGTGCAAGTTCGATCCCCGGCCAGGGAGGGGACCCACATGGCGCAGCAGGCCTCTCCTGCCTCCCTGCCGCTCCCCTCAGCAGTGTGTTTCAGTCAGTCTGCCTGTTCTGCTCCCCACTCTGTCTCTGGTGACTCCTCTCACCCTCCACACCTCTGGCCTTGTGTGCATAAATAATTAAATCTTTAAAAGCAAGCTCCACCCAGTGAGAACCCCCTCGTGCAAGAAACTACACAAGCATGACTTGTTCCACGCGCTTGGTTTACTGCACCCCGGCAGCTGCTGTATTGTTTACAAATGGGAGGTCCGTGCTGTGGTGGGCCTGCGCCCCCAAGTCCATGGGGCCATTCTTCCCACAGCGTGCTGCACTTAGCGTCTGCGTCACATTTAATTAAGGTAGGTACATGGTTTGATAAGACATGACGCTACTGCACACTTAAATACAGCATTTCAGTGCAGTGAAATCATCACTTTTATATACACCGGCAACCAAAAAAATGTGGGTGGCTCGCTTTATCGCGGCGTTTGCTTCATTGCAGTGGTCTGGAACTGAACCTGCTGTATTTCCAGATGCACCTGTACCCCTAAGCCAAGATGGCACCCACTGCCTTCTCTGTATCTCTCTTTGTAGCCTCCAATCTAAGGGAAAAGTTGCTCTTAGACTACCACTCACCTGGAATGTCCAACTCCTGCAAGACATAAATATTTTTGAAATTCACAGAATTTTTGTCCTTCTCAGTGCCATAAAACACCACTGCCAGGAGATCTCGATCGCTGCTTATGATCTTATTGGTGTACACATTCTGGATACACTGGAAAAATAAAAATTTAGTTGGTATTTAATGACTTGTTACTAAGCTTGAACTCCAGAAGTGCCCGGCACATAGTAGGTGCTTGATACCTGTTGGTGAATCTGTACGTGGTACTAGAACACATAAGCCCTACCTCAACCCTACCTCAAAAACTCAGCGTGCTGGGCATATATATTTAGCTAGAACAAAAAGCAGAATGTGGTAGGTATCTAACAGAAATACAAGCAGTCCCTACCATAAGAAATCAGAGAATTAAAAACATACTTTTAGAGAGGAAACTCTGCTGTAGAGTAAAAAAAAACCAACCAACTAGTATTTGGTTCAGAAAACCTAAATTTGAGTCCCACTGATATGACTTAATTGACTGAGTTTGAACAAGTCATTTCCCTCAAGAAGGCTGATACCAAGAAATAGAATTTATATATATAAAGCAATTACATGTATAGGGGGCCTAACTGGTAGCCTAAGAGTTAAGTCTCGGCGCTGTCACTGCTATGGCCTGAGTTCGATCCCCGGCCAGGGAGCTGACCCATAGGGCACAGCAGACTCTCCTGTCTCCCCGCTGCTCCCCTCAGCAGTGTGTTTCAGTCCATTTGCCTGTTCTGCTCCCCACTCTGTCTCTGGTGAATCCTCTCACCCCAGCACCTCTGGCCTACACCCTAGTTTTCCTACGCACACAAAAAATAATAATACTTACACATACAATAGGTTTATGTTAATGATAAGTATATGTGACCTGAAAATAGGTCTGCAACTAATGGCATCTTTTGAAATAAAATTTGCTTAAATTACACAATTAAAGAGATCAATCTCCCAGGAAAGATCTATTGACCCATTTAAACTGAAGCCAGCATCTGATGCTCCTAAAAAGCTTGGTCAGTCCTGGAAGCCCTATTTAATTCTGGGAGCACTGACAAAATTAAGCTTCTGAATCAGCAAATCTGAAGAATAAACTAACCCTGGTAATCGCCTCCAGGTCCTGCCTGAGCCTCTGACCGGCGTTCCTTTGTAGCGGTTCTGTCCTTGGAAGCAGAAATACTGCATGTCTGCTCATTGACAGTCATCTGTGTGGCAAGTAATCACTTCTATAACTATTTTAATATACTCGAAGCAATCTATAACCTTTAAAATCTGGTGTGGGCTTCAGTTAGGTTCTAAGAATTAAAATCACAAAACCAAGTGAAAACAGAATTTTAGAAAATGTTCTTTCATTGCTTCTTACTGACTACTTTATGTTCATCTGGACTGTTCTATCACATCTTCTTCTGAAGTCTTAGGGCATCAAGGGTTCCAAAAACCCTTTAAATGACACATATACAACTGTGGGTGTATCCTTTCTGAAGAGAGGGTACACACCCTTCATCACACCCTCAGAGCAGTCCATGACCCAAAATAGGGTAAAGCAATCGCCAAGGGGCTCTCCAAACTAGCAACCTCAGCATTAACTAGGGCCTTGCTGGAAATGCAAATTCTCTGTCCCAACTCCAGACCTACAGAATCAGAAATGCTGATTCTGGGGTAAGATCCTGCAATCTGTGTTCATTAACCGTGGAGGTGATTTTAATTACCAAAAGTCTAAAAACCACTGCTTCACACTGAATGTAATTCTTTTTTTCAGCTGCAAGATTGTCTGATTTGTCAACTGCAAAATCTGTTTACAAACTAGAATATAAGAACCTACTATTTGGTTCTAAACTCCAAAAATATTAGACAAGACTATGCAATAAATCTTTTTTTTTAAAGATTTATTTATTTATGCATGTAAGAGCTGGGGTACAGGCCAGAGTTCAGGGTGGTGAGAGGAGTCACCAGAGACAGAGCAGGGAGCAGAACAGGCAGACTGACTGAAACACACTGCTGAGGGGAGCAGTGGGCGAGGCAGGAGAGGTCTGCCTGCGCCATGTGGGTCCACTCCCTGGCTGGTGGCAGAGATCGAACTTGTGCTGCAGTGGCTGCAGTTTGCTTCACAGTGCGTTAATCGAACTTAACCCACTGCACCACCAGGGAGGCCCCTGCAATAAATCTTTACAAAGTCTTTACTGTGAAGCAAAATTTTCTTCTCTGAAGAAAGTCATTTTTTAATTAAAGTGAAATTACATAACAAAATCAACCACTTTAAAGTGAACAATTCAGTAGCATTTACCACATTCACAATATTATGCAACTTTTACCTCTATCTAGTTTGAAAACATCCTCATCACACCAAAAGCAAATCGCATCAAGTAGCTGTCTCCCTCCCCACTGCTGCTGGTAATCACCAATCTGCATTATCTATATAGCATTTATTCTATATTTCATATAATGTAATCATATAATAGGTACATTTTTGTCTGGCTCCTTTTACTTAAATTTTTTGCCTTTTACACTTAATATGTTTTCAGGGCTCAATCACCCTATAGCATAAATCAGTTCCTCTGTCCTTTTCATGGCAGAGTAATATTCCATTGTATGTAAAAGTCATTCTGTCCAATCAAAATGCTTTGGAATGAGATACAGTGGTTGTATAACACTCAGAATTACACCTCAATTTAAAAAAAATCAGATCTTCACAATTAAATGAGATAGGTACTATTAAAGAAAACTCTCTTCATCTTATAATGAGGAAAGATCCCAAAAGGTACAGCAACTCTAACATTTTATAGTCTGTAAGTAGCAGAACTGGAACTTCTGTATTCATTTTTTATGCTATTCATTTTTATGCTATTTTATATACCTAGGAGGGAAAATGCTGGGTCATATGCTAATTCTATGTTTAACTCTTTGAGAAACTGCCAATGTGTTTTCCATAGACGCTTATTCTTTTTTTTTTTTTTAAAGATTTATTTATTTATGCATACAAGCACTGGGGCACAGGCCAGAGATATGGGGGGGGTGAGAGGATTCACCACAGAAAGCGGGGAGCAGAACAGGCAAATCAACGGAAGTACACTGCTGAGGGGAGCAGCGGGCACAGCAGGAGAGGTCTGCGGCACCATGTGGGTCCCCTCCCTGGCCGGCGGCAGGGATCGAACTCGTGCTGCAGTGGCTGCGGTTTGCTTCACAGTGCGTTGCTTAACCCACTGCGCCACCAGGGAGGCCCTCTTTTTTTTTTTTTTAAAGATTTATTTACTTATGCATATAAGAGCTGGGGTACAGGCCAGAGTCCAGGGAGGTGAGAGGATTCACCAGAGCGAGAGCAGAACAGGTAGATGGACTGAAACACACTGCTGAGGGGAGCAGCGGGCGAGGCAGGAGAGGTCCGCTGTGCCATGTGGGTCCCTTCCCTGGCCGGAGGCAGGAATCGAACTCGTACTCAGTGGCTGAGGATTGCTTCATAGTGCACCGCTTAACCCACTGCGCCACCAGGGAGGGCCCGACGCTTATTCATTTTACATTCATACTAACAATGGATGAAAGTTCTAATGGCTCCACATCCTTACCAACATGTTCTAATTTCCTAACCTTTTTCTCTTGGTTTTATAAATGATAGCCATTCTAGTGGGTGTGAGGTAATATCTCACTATGGTGTTGATTTGCATCTCATGACTTAAGGTGCTGAACATCTCTGCATTTGCTTATTGGCCATATGTATATCTCCAGAGAATTGTCTATTCAAGTCCGATGCTCGTTTTAAAATTAGGGTGTCTTTTTGTTGTAATTCTCTTTTCAACCAACTTCAAAGTACCACCTGCAAAAAGGACTTAATTCTGTACCATAACTGCAGGTACTTCCTTCCCTCCTTAACACCCTTATCTCTACAGAAGGAAGACTCTACTTCTGGTACCAGGGTCAGTTAATAGCGAAAGTGGGAACAGTGTATTTACCCAGGGTCCAAGTTCACACCAAGGACAAAATGAGCTTATTCTCTAACACTGCTGTTCTCTCCAGCTGCAAGTACAGCTGCTTATCATTCATAAGCTGCTTATCATTCACAAACATATTCGTTAAAGAGTTCATATTTATTAAAGTGGTGTTAATACTTTTGGGGGAGGGATGTTTGCCCTTTTTATTTTTTAAAGATTTATTTATTTATGCATACAAGAACTGGAGTGTAGGCCAGAAGTACGGAGGGGTGAAAGGAGTCATCAGAGACAGAGTGAGGAGCTGAGGGACAGGAGGGGTCTGCTGCGCGGAGAGACAGGAGGGGTCTGCTGTGCCATGTGGGTCCCCTCCATGGCTTGGAATTGAACTCATGCCACAGAGCTGAGACTTTAACCCCTGGGCCACTAGGGAAGCCCTGTTTGTTCTTTTTAATTAAATGAAAAGGTAATCTTACCTGGATGCTCATGTCAAAAGGCGTCAGCTCATTTTCACCCTGAGAGTCAAACATGGCCCTAGAAGCATCAACCAAAAAAATCAAGCTATCTCTTCCTGAGTATTTCTGTTCCCCTGTAGGGGCAAAGAAAAGAAAAAATATTATTTGTCTTTTGTGGTCATAGTCTCCTGTGTAAGAACACATTCCCTCTCATTTTGATCCTTTTTCCACCCTCCTCTTGCCTCCCCCTGGCAGTGTCTCTGATTAATAGCTGCCTATTAATTTTGGTTCTTATTTCCCCCCCTGGACCCTTATTTGGTTCCCCTACATTCCTCCTATAAGTGAAACCATCCACTATTTTTCTTTTTCCTTCTGACTTATTTCACTGAGCATATTCCCTTCCAGCTCCATGTATTTTGCTGCGAATGACACGAGTTTATCTTTTTTGATTGCTGAATAGTATTCCATTGTGTATATATACCACATCGTCTTGATTCAATCATCTATTTTTGGGTATTTGGGTTGTTTCCAAGTCTTAACTATTGTAAATTATGCTGCAGTAAACATAGGGGTGCAGGTGTCCTTTGGAGTTAATGCTTTTGTGTCCTTTGGGTAGATTCCTAGGAGTGGAATTGCTAGGTCATATGGAAGCTCCACTTTTAGTAGTTTGAGGAAACTCCACACAGTTTTCCATAGTGGTTGGACCAGTTTGCATTCCCACCAGCAGTGTAGGAGGGTTCCTTTTTCTCCATCTCCTCACCAACATTTGTTGTTTCCTATTTTTTTAAAATGTGCCCTTCTCGCTGGTGTAAGATGGTATCTCAGGGGGGTTTTAATTTGCATTTCCTTGATTATGAGGGATGTTGAACATTTTTTCATGTACCTGTTGGCCATTTGCATTTCCTCTTTGGAGAAGTATCATTTTAGTTCTTCTGTCCATTTTTGACTGGATTTTTCACTTTGTTTTGTGTTGTGTGAGCTCTCTGTAGATCTTTGTGATCAGTCCCTTATCAGTAGTGTTATGTGCAAATTTTTTTTCTCAATCAGCAGGGTGCCTCTTTGTTTTGATTAATGTTTCTTTTGCTGTACAGAAGCTTTTTAATTGGATGTAGTCCCTACTGTTCATCTTTTCCTTTACTTTCTTTTTTTTTTTAAAGATTTATTTATGCATACAAGCACTGGGGTACAGGCCAGAGGTGTGGGGGGGTGAGAGGTTCACCACAGAGAGCAGGACGTAGAACAGGCAAATCAACAGAAGCACACTGCTAAGGGGAGCAGCGGGCACAGCAGGAGAGGTCTGCTGCGCCATGTGGGTCCCCTCCCTGGCCGGCGGCAGGGATTGAACTCGTGCTGCAGTGGCTGCGGTTTGCCTCATGGTGCATTGCTTACCCACTGCGCCACCAGGGAGGCCCCTTTTCCTTTACTTTCTTTGCTTTTGGGGATGTGTCTTTAAAGATGTTGCTGAGATGTATGTCATGTAGTGTTTTGCCTATATTTTCTTCTACATATGTTATGGTTTCAGGTCTTATGTCCAAGTCTTTCACCCATTCTGAGTTGGTTTTTGTGCGTGGTGAGTAGTAGTAGTCTGGCTTCCCTTTTTACATGCAGCACTCCAGGTTTCCCAGAACCATTTATTGAACAAACTGTTGTTGTTCCATTGCATATTCTTTGCCCCCTTGTCAAAGATTAATTGTTCATATGCATGTGGGTTTATTTCTGGGTTTTCTATTCAATTCCATTGGTCTGTGTTTCTGTTTTTATTCGAGTACCAAACAGTTTTAATTATTGTGGCTAAGTTTTTAATTAAAAACACAAATTGGGCGCTCCCTGGTGATGCAGAGGGTTAAGCAACGCACTATGAAGCAAACCGCAGCCACTGCAGCAAAAGTTCGATCCCTGCTGCCGGCCAGGGAGGGGACCCACAGGGCGCAGCAGACCTCTCCTGCCTCGCCCGCTGCTCCCCTCAGCAGTGTGCTTCAGTAGATCTGCCTATTCTGTTCCCCATTCTGTCTGGTGGGTTCTCTCACCTGCCACACCTCTGGCCTGTACCCCAGTGCTTGTATGAATACATAAATAAATCTTTAAAAAAAAACACACACACAAATTACACCCTAGGTGATGTATTTTTCACAAAAAGGCATATGTGTGTCTCCCATTTTGACAATGCTGTTTCTTAAATACAATAAACTTCATTACCCATCTTTTGTAAAACAATATAGCAATATGTGTTCAGAGCCTTAAAGTGAGTATTGACCCTGAACAATTCACCTTTAGAACATATGGAAAAAGGCCTCCCTGGTGACACAAGGGCTTAAGTCTCAGCACTATGAAGTTAATGGCAGCCACTGCAGCAGGAGTTCAATCCCCAGCCAAGGAGCTAACCCACATAGCACAGCAGACCTCTCCTGTTCTCTTAGCAGTGTATTTCAGTCAACCCACCTGTTTTGTTCCCCACTCTGTCTCTGATGAATCCTCTCACTCCCACTCCCCTCACCTCCAACCTACACCCCAGCTCTTGTATGCATAAATAAATCTAAAGGAAAAAAAAAGGGTATGGAAAACCTTATGCAAAATATTCCATATCGTTTAATATAAGTAAAAAACTGAACACAGGGGCCTCCCTGGTGGCACAATGGGTTAAGCACCACACTATGAAGCCTATGCAGCCATTGGAGTGTGAGTTCAATCCCCGACCAGGGAGGGAACCCATATGGCCCAGTAGACCTCTCCTGTCTCCCCGCTGCTCCCTTCAGCAGTGTATTTCAGTAGATCCGCCTGTTCTGCTCCCCACTCTGTCTCTGGTGAATCCTCTCACCCCCACACCTCTGGCCAGTTCTTGTATGCATAAGTAAATAAAATAAAATAAAAAAAAGAAACTGAACATAACCACAATGTAGAACAGGAGGTATATTGAATAAATTACAGTACACTTAAACTGAGTTATAAAGACCGTGCATACACAAGATATATCTAGTAAGTCAGAGAAAATAGGCAGAACTCAGATTACATATATAAAATCTTTTATGAAAGACAGGTATAAGTTAAAATGGATAAATGCATATGACATATGATTGCAAATATATTTTAAAAAATCAGAAGCAAAGGGAAGAAAAACATACATGTAGTTAAGAAGCATGAAGGGAATAAGCAAAATGCCAAAATCCAGAAGTGATCATGTTAGAGAAGACTACATAGATTACAGTAAGTTTTCTTTAATGTTTTAACATTTCTTATGTTTCTCACTTTTAATCTAGTTTTTTAAATTAATCAGTACGCAGTCCTATGTGTTACCATGTTGCCTGAACATATTCTTCCAATCCTGAACATATACATCCAATCCTGAACATATACTTCCAATCCTGAACATATACTTCCAATCCTGGAGGGAATGAATCTTGCAACTGCGTGGCTGAGATTTACTCTTTGGTTGCTGTACAGGATGAAGGAATTTTTATACCAAGGTCCTACTATGAGTAAAACTACTTTCCTGCCTCAGGAAGAGTCTTACCTGGGCCACGTAGGTGACAAAGGACACCCAAGTTCAGACACCTATGGGTGGTCAATAGTTGTTAATCTACCAGTGTCCTGTAGAAGTTTAAGGCTAGAAATGTCCCATAGAGTAGGACCCAAATAAAAGAGCTTATGATGGCTTCGCCAAGTTCAAGGACAAAAGTATTTGAGATTCGCTGGAGCTCAGAGACGGGCAGGGAAAGTTCATACTGAAGTTACTTACCACCTGCTTCAGGGCCCTCCTCTTGTTCTTCTTCTTCATCATCATCCTCGTTTTTGTAATAAGACTCCCACCCAGACATGTTGGTTACTGCTCACTAGGTGAAAGAGAGTTAAGATCAGCAACTTTAAACCTAAAAGATTTTGACTCCTAGGCCACTTTGAGCTCTATCCTATGCGCTTGAGGTTACTCCTGGGGAAAGCGGGTGATGGACCGTGCTGCCCGCGGAGTTCTCCACAGCTGTAGTGCAGAGGTAAATGGGCTTAGGGATCATTCCAGCAGCAGCCTCGCCCTAGCTATTCTCCTGGTTACTTCAGGGTCGATGGCGACCCGGAGTAGCCACTGCGATGTACGGATGTGCCGGGACGCCCAGACTGCAGGTCCCCTCCCGCCTCCTGCACCACCTGCCCAGTGAGGGAGTTCCGCCCCAAGGTACCCGGCCCTTTAGCGGGCCAGTTGTCCTCATGACGCCAAAACTCTTCCCCAACTCCTCAGGCAGCCAGTCCAGCGCGGTCTCGAGCGCAAGGGGGACAAGGCTGGGGACCGCCACCACCAGGAGGAAGGGACGGGCACCAGACGCTGACTCGACCCCTCGGGTCCGCACACTCTAGCGAGGGGGACGCGCATGACCGAGCGGACGAAGCACGACAGCCAGCCCAGTGCCGCGAGCAATGTACACACCACACAACCACGTCCAGCCTACCTGGTGCGCTGCGAACACTTCCGCCGAGACAGCTGACGGAGCCCGAGCTCGCGCGCCGCCAGTTCTCTGGTCCAATCAACGGCCGTTACGTCATCACGCCCGGAGCGCACTTTTCCCTGCCACCCCTCCTCCCGCGGTCTGCTCACTTCCCTAACTCGCACCCCTAGTGCGCGAAAGCCCCGCCCCCTCGACTAAACCCCGCCCCCGCCGCCCGGCAAGCCGGCGCGCACATGCGCACGAGCGCGCCCCCACCCCCTTTCCGCGCGGACCCGGCCCGTCCCTGCTCTGTCACCTCACAGTAGTCGTTGCCGGTGGCGGGCGCTGGGGCGCGAGCTGCGCTGGGCGGCCTCTCCCCCGCCCCTCAGGCCGGGCCCGGGCTCGGTCCCCCTCCCCCCCGCTCCCTCCGCTCCCCACCCCGTCGTGTGCGGGAAGGTCCACGCCTGTGCCGGGTGCCAGAGGGACTTCGTGGCCGCCGCCGCCACGGGTCCTGATGGAGCCGCCGAACCTCTATCCGGTGAAGCTCTACGTGTACGACCTGTCCAAGGGCCTGGCCCGGCGCCTCAGCCCCATCATGCTGGGTGAGGGCGAGGGGCAGGGGCGGGCGGGGGCTGCCCGGACGGCCGGCGCGGGTGGGGCGGCCTGGGCACGGCTCGGGGGTGGCGCGCGGCCCAGAGGACCCCGACGAGCCCAAGGAGAAGGGAGGGGCCGAGGATCGGCCCCCTGCGCCCGCCTTCCCGTCCTCACGCCTGAATCCGGGGCGCAGGCGGAGCCCCTTCAGCCGGGGGTCGGGGGAAAGGCGGCGCTGGAGCCCCGCGGGCCCCCGGCCTGGCCGGGGGAGCCCGCTGCACCCCTTCCGCCGCGCGGTGGAGAGCTGATGAGGATGCCTGGCGCGCGGTGCCCCTCGCGGCGAAAGGGACACTGAGGTGGCGGCTCTAAGGTGGCCTCGGAGCTGCCCTGCCGGCCGAAGAGAGATTCGCCGCAGTGTCTGGGGTGGGCGGGAGGAGAAAGCTGGAGCTGCCGCGGGACCCGGGCTCTGCGCCCCGCTCCCGCCCAGGAGAAAGGATCTGGGGCTCCTGGAGCATGAACTCCAGAACTCCCCAAGTTCGACCGGACAATGCGGTCTGCTCACGAGTTTCTGAGTGATCTGCCTTAGCCCAGATGGCGAGGGAGCAGTGCCGGGGCGTGCGGACGCCCCGGGGCCGGCAAGGATTAGATGGGGCAGTCTGCTGTAGTCCATTAAACTACTTAACTGCCAGAAGAGGACAGCCGGTCCCGCTTCGGCAGATGCGACCTCATTCTAAGCCAAATACCAAAATATCTCCTGTAAGGTAAGAATTGTCCGGGGTGTGATTTCAAGGTGAGATTGAGCAGGAAAGGATTCCCAGAATTGAACATTTGAACAACCTTAGCAACATGCATTTGCATGAGTCATTTCCCACGACTCCAAGGGAGACAGAAGAATAGAGAATGTTGTAGTTCTTCTGGGTGAGATGACAGGGCAGAGGTCAAGTAAGAAGGCTCCTTTTGAGGGCATCTTTTCAGCGCCCTTAGTTTCTAGTGTGTCCTAGTGAGTTGAACTTGATGGCTTCACTCTAGGCCAGGAAGAGCCTCTATTAGACTGCACGCTGGAATCGCCTGGGTGTGCTTGGTAACCGTACAGGTACCTTTATTTTCAACATTTATTGTTAATTGGTACTAGAAAAAGCGAAAAACAGATTTTTAAAGATCCAAGCGTGTGTTTAAAACGAAGGATAGACAAATGCTTTCTTGGGTAGTTAATTATCTAGAAGAATACATAAAAATTGGTAACTGGTAGTTTATGGCAAGGAGAACTTGATGCCAGGAGATGGGAGTGGAAGGGAGATTTTGACGTAAACTTTTTGTACCTTTTGAATTGTATACAACATATATGTTATCGATTCGAAATAAGCAAGGTTTTAAATGGATAGGTTCTAAAACCTCATTACCCAAGTACTAAATAAGAATCACCTGGAGTTTTGATCAAAAAAATTAGATTTTTAATAAGCCGCTCGGGTCATTCTTATGTAGCCAGTGCATTACTGGATAGAAATTTGGACCCAAGTCATCAGCTGTTAAAATGAGTAAGGCAAATGTGAAAGCAAAACTTACAAAGTCACTGTTTGGGGGAGGTGCTAATCGCTAACTTAGTACACGAGTCCTAACTATACTTCTTGAAATGGAGCCACTGCATCGGTTCGTTTGATCATAGGTGAGATGTCACGTAGGTATTTCTGACCCACAAATAAAAATCTCCCCCTGTGGGCCTCCCCTGGTGGCGCAGTGGGTTAAGCAACACACTACGAAGCAAATCGCAGCCACTGCAGCACGAGTTCGATCCCTGCTGCCGGCCAGGTGGGGGGACCCACATGGTGTGGCAGACCTCTCCTGCTGTGCCCGCTGCTCCCCTCAGCAGTGTACTTCNGTTGATCTGCCTGTTCTGCTCCCCGCTCTCTGTGGTGAATCCTCTCACCCCCCCACACCTCTGGCCTGTGCCCCAGTGCTTGTATGCATAAATAAATAAATCTTAAAAAAAAAAAATCTCCCCCTGTACACGACTTTTTGTTGTATTACCTAGTAGTTACCGATTTGAGCTTAAGCAGCCTTAGAGAGCATTGCTTCCTGACTCATTCAACATATACTAATTTCCTACTCTGTGCTACCCCAATTGTTAAGCTTAACTGAAGATAATATAATAAACCAAGATGGCCTCTGCCATCATAGACAAGTGCTGGGCTATACAGGAAGCGAACTGGGTACTGAAGTAGGCAATGAGAGACCTACTTTAAATAAAGGCATTAGGGGCCTCCCTGGTGGCAACGGGTTGAGCGCCACACAGTGAAGCATCTGCAGCCACTGCAGCACGAGTTCGATCCCCGGCCAGGGAGGGGACCCACAGGGCGCAGCAGACCTCTCCTGCCTTGCCAGCTGCTCCCCTCAGCAGTGTGTTTCAGTCCATCTGCCTGTTCGGCTCCCCACTCTGTCTCTGGTGAATCCTCTCACCTCCCCTGCCTCTGGCCTGTACCCCTGCTCTTGTGTGCATTAAAAAAAAAAAAGGAAAGAAATTTTAAATAAATAAATAAAGGCATCAGGAGCAATGATTTTTAAGCTGGGAATTTAAGGATGCGAGGAAAAGATGTCATAGGATTAGGATAGTGAGGGAGTTATGGGCCCAGTCAGAAGGGGGCTCAACCTGCCATAGCCCTGAGACAAGAAGGAGCCTGGCCTATTAAAGAAAGCCCTGGTGGAGTTCTTTAGGTGAAGGTGAAAGCAATATAACTGAAAGTGGGGTACTGGGCTTCTCCCCAAACCCCTTTTTAAATGGCTATGAAATCCTAGAAGATCTCAGCCCAAAGTGGGAACTGCACCAATTTGGCATTACTGATACTGTGGTATTTCTGTACCTTGCCTATAAGTCCAAATCTTCTCTATCTCCTGTTCACATACTGCTTCTATGCCTTTTGCAGAACTAATGAAGAACTGATATTTCCCAGTTCTTTGAGGAGCTGTATATATTGATTACTCATTCCTAAGTATATTTGAACCTTGAAAAAAATCAATGTTTCCTGAATTTGGCAATGAATTATAGAGGTATATTAATAGTTGGCAATTTTTGAGAGCTTGCTGTGTGTCAGGCCTTTTTTTCCTGGTATTTCCCCACCGTTTTGTAGCTAGGACCCGTGATGGCCTCCATGTTTCAGTTGAAAAACCTGAGGCACAGGGCCTTAAGAAATTGAGTGCCAGGCCTCCCTGGTGGCGCAGTGGGTTAAACAAGCACCATGAAGCAAACCGCAGCCACTGCAGCACGAGTTCGATCCCTGCTGCCGGACAGGGAGGGGACCCACATGGCGCAGCAGACCTCTCCTGCCTCGCCTGCTGCTGCCCTTGGCAGTGTGTTTCGGTTGATCTGCTTGTTCTGCTCCCCGCTCTGTCTCTGGTGAATCCTCTCACCTCCCGTGACTCTGGCCTGTACCCCAGTGCGTGTATGCATAAATAAATCTTTTTTAAAAATTAAAAAAAGAAATTGAATGCCCCAGGTCTCACAGCTAGCAAGTGACAGGTCTAGGTTATGTACGTATCCTCTTGTAAATGATGTAAAATAGGTACCTTGTTCGGGCGCCTCCCTGGTGGCACAAAGGCTTCCGGAGCAGCACTATGAAGCATCCACAACCACTGCAGCACGAGTTCGATCCCCAGCCAGGGTGCTGACCCACATGGCACAGCAGACCTCTCCTATCTCACCTGCTGTGTATTTCAGTAGGTCCACCTGTTCTGCTCCCCACTCTCTCTGGTGAATTCTCTCCCCCCCCCCAACCTCTCATATAAGTAAATAAATCTTTAAAAAAAAAAAATAGGTACCCTGTTCGAGTTTATAAAGGCATCCTTGGTCAACTGAAGTTTAGATGAGGAAAAGTCTGAGTTTGTGGTCTTTGTGCCATTCATAGTCTGTGATTGATCATCATGCCTCTTGGCCTTGATTTTCCCAAACTAAATTAGTGACACCCGCAAATTCATCAGTAACAGCAGTTCTCGTATAAGGCCCCATGTAGCTCTATAGCGGTCATGCTTGGACAAGGTAAAATCCAGTGTAATTCCCTTCCCCCCTGAAACCCTGTAGACGCCACAGCTTTACCTGCAGTCTCAGTCTCCTAGAGCTGCTTCCCAGGAAGGTATTCCTGTCTCCATGGCCTTCACTCACCGTGAGAATAGTCCCCATACTGTCTCTAGCATTCTAATAGAGCACAGCCTGACTGTACCTTTTTTTCATAGTCACTGTTTGCCTCAGATAATAAGCTATTATAATTGTCCTTCAGTACCTCTTAATATCTTGACCTCTTTCTATACTATAAAGCACGTAGAGATAAATGTAGATTCATTTTTCATATGTGATAAGAGGACTTTATATTAGTCGATTGTCTTCCTGATGTCCATGTTTATGCGTGTGCGTGTATCCCAAGATCACATTTCTTTTTCTTTCCAAGAGGAGCTCAAAATTGTCCTCGAATTTCATAACTTGGGGATAGAGACTTTCATTTCTCTATTTTTTGGCAGAATGCAATCCGATGAGTATCTGGAATATGACCCTATGCTCAGTTCCTCACTTAATTCTGTAGTGCAAGAAGCAGTGAAATGAAAGACACGAACTTTGTCCTCCAGGAGTTTTCACAAAAAATAACGTATGTGCACATACAGTATTAGATAACAGCATAAAAGACCTTATGATTAGAGGCCAAAGTGAGTGACTGGTGAGGCGATTATTCTAGGCCTTGAAAGAAGGGAGCGGCTGTGGTGAGAGCTGTGTCACAGAGACTTCAGCGGTGCTCTGAGCTTCCAGAGGGCAGAGATTCTATATCGTTCCTGTGTGTCCCCAGCCACCCGTCAAAGCAGGTGCTCGGTAAATGCTGATTCAAGGGATGATTGAAACTTGAACTGAAGCTTGAAAATTAAGTAGAATTGATTTGAATCTGAGGGGTTTTTGATAATGTTTTAATGGCATCTATTGTGCTTTGTGTTAGATTTGTGTTGGTCATTGTGTGAACTGCTTTATCGCTAATGAATTTAGGAAGCATGCAGTTTCTTTATGGCAAAGCAAAAGCTGAAGTAGTTTACCAGGCCCTGTGCTATCAGGCTCTCTCTCCCCTCACCTTGACACACAGGCAGCACACGACTTTCTCAGCCAGGTTCCAGGAGAGAACTAGGCCCCAGGGGAAATGAGCAGAGAGGCTGTTTCCTCCCAGTAGTTACCTGGGGGCTGTGGGGCGTCATTCACTTGCTGAACCCCGGTGGAGGAGGACTGCAGTATACCACGTCAGGACTGAACCCCTCAGCTCCTTTTACCCCAGACTTTTCCAAGACTGTGCCTTCTGCCAGGAATACTTTCTCTCCCATCTCTTAGCCTGGCTACCTTCTGCTCCTCCCTGAGGTCTCAATTAAATTGTCACTTCCTCCTGAAAACTCTTGCTGGTCCCCACTCCCCGAGTCAGACTCGCAGGCTATTATGTGCTGATCGTATCCTGCACTCCCCTTTAATAGCACTCATGCTTTATTTTAGAATTGTTCTCTCATCACTGTTCACATACCCACCTCCCCAGCTGGGCTGGAGGATCTGTTGGGGGCAAGAACTCTTATTCTCCTCTGTCTGAGTCCAGCACAGAGTTTGACAGCCAGCAGCCATGAGCTGGGTGAGTGCTGAGGCGTTGCGGCCTACCCCAGAACATCACTGTGGGCCTGACTAATCAAAACAAGCTGACTAAGAGGGCACTTCTGTACGGAGGAGAGAACTGGCAAGTCAGTTATTTTTATGCTTGGAAAGAATCCTGTCCTGGCTCCAGAGACTCCTAGTTTTAGATTATTAAGCAGTTTTAAAAGTATTTAGAAGATTAAAATATCCTCTAGTTTTTGGGGTTTTTTTTTTAACAGATTTATTTTATTCATTTATGCATACAAGAGCTGAGGTGTAGGCCAGATGCGTGGGGTGGGGGTGAGGTGATTGGGGTGAGAAGATTCACCAGAGCCAGAGTGGAGAGCAGAACAGGAGGATTGACTAAAATACACTACTGAGGGGGAGCAGCGGGGAGACAGGAGAGGTCTGCTGCCCCATGTGGGTCCCCGCCCTGGCTGGGGATCAAATCTTGCTGCAGCTGCACTGGCTGCTTTGGGCTGAGACTTAACCCTTCCCATCACCAGGGAGGCCCTATCCTCTAGGTTTTTAACCTTGTCTTTGGGTTTTGGTTTTGTATAGCCTTTCTCTACCTAGAAGGAAGAAGCCCCCATGCCAAGAGGCATATTTTATAACTGACACCAGGACCACTTATGTTATACAAATGTTTCCTTTTACCTAAATTCAAGACTTAGCCAATGGACCTAGAGAAGAGTAATCTGAATTTTTTTAATTAACGTTAACCTCTTCATATGGCTAGTAATCTGACAAATGACCAAACTAACCAGGAGAGTGAAACACCACTGACTGAAGAGACTTTGTCATGGGAGAGGTGGGGAGGGGACAGGAGCGCCATTTGATTTATACCATTTGAGTTAGTGATGCCCGCATGGAGGCCCCTGCCCTGGAACCGCACTGCCGTCCACGCTGTGCTTAGTAGCAGACATTTATTTGGCACTAGCTGTACCAGGTGCCGATCTCGATCATGTCCTGCAGCCCATACATGTTTTATATGCCCAAGCTCCATCCGTCATAACTGATGAAGCGGTATATGGGATTTCTCCTTAGCTTTTTCGTTTTGTACGCTTACAGTCAGGGGAAGGCTGATGGATGCAGGCCTCACTCGACACTCTGTGTGATTCATGAGGGGAAACAGGGCTCGCCCGTGTCTTCCATTGGTCTTCCTGTGCATACTTCATTGGCCTCCAGATCAACACAGTGTTATGCCAGCAGGCTTAAAGGCTGGCAGCTGTCTGACCAATTTTTGGGTACCCTATGGAACTAGTGGGAAATGATCTCCAATCATTTGCGTGCTAATTTGTGTGCTAATATCCACTGAACCTAATTCACGTCCCAAAATTCAGTCACAAACTACTACCGCCTACTCGCCACCCCAGCGTAACCCCAAACTCTGAAACTTGATTCGGCCCCATCTTCCCACACCAGCGCCCTGTGGCAGCAGCCTGGCCCTGGTGGTCTTCCTCTAGAGCAAGTTGCCAAGCAGCTACCCCGGTGTTCCTGCCGCATTAGATTGTGCTTTCTCTTTTTTGTATGCCGAACAAGCTGTGCATGGTTGTATACCCTGCATGGTTGTAAAATGCCATCAGCAAATACCTGTCGTATAACCACTTAAAGATGTAGGAATAAGGGTAGACCATGAGGCACTGTAAGAAGGGATGCAAACCCTGGCTCCAAGGATTTTGGCAGATGGACAAGTAAACGAAAAATTGATTAAATAAAAGGATCTCTTTTCTATAGTCCCTATCACATTCTGTGGATGGATGAGATCTATACAAAGAATATGCAGGGGCCTCCCTGGTTGTACAGCAGGTTGAGCACTGCACTGTGAAGCATCCGCAGCACAGCAGCGCGAGTTCAGTCCCCGGCCAGGGAGTGACCCACATGGCGCAGCAGACCTCTCCTGCCTCACCCGCTGCTCCCCTCAGCAGTGTGTTTTAGTCGGTCTGCCTGTTCTGCTTCCCACGCTGTCTCTGGTGAACCCTCTCACCTCCCCTGACTCTGGCCTGTACCCCAGCTCTTGTGTGCATAAAATAAATCTTTAAAGGAAAAAAAAAAAAAGAATGTACAGGAATTTGTATCTGCAACTTTTAATTTCAGGGAAAAAAATTTAACAGAATAGGAAACTAAGGTTTAAACAGCACTGTCTAGCGGGGATGGAAATGTTCTAGATCTGCACTGTCCCATCAGTAATCACTGCCCACATGTGGCTGTCGAGGCCTAGAAACGTAGTCGGTGCAGCTGAGGAACAGAGTGTGTGCTTTCATTCCACGTCAGATAGCCACGGGGGGTCAGCGGCTACTGTGTTGGACTTCCACGCAGCTCTCTCTGATCTGGCCCTCATGGCCTCTCGTCCATCACACCTGCCTACCCAGGCTAGTCACACTGGCCTAGTTAAAGTCCCCACGCATGGGGCATGGTCTGCCTCTGCACGGCTCCTCCCTTGCCACCTTCAGACGTCACCTTCTCAAAGAGCCCCACCCTGGCCAACTCCCGACTTCCCTTACCCCGCTCTTGTTTCGTCTGTATTGCTCATTATTGCTACCATGTTATGATTCGTTGTGTTCATCACTACTATCTATTGGCTGTCCCCCCACCCCATCCATCCATAAGCACCAGGAAGTAGTTTTTCTTGGGCCTCCTCTGTTTATTTTTTTGATTTATTTATACAAGAACTGGGGTACAGGCCTGAAGTGCAGGAGATGAGAGGAGTCACCAGAGACAGAGCAGGGAGCAGAACAGGCGGGTCCAGTGAAACCCACTGCTGAGGGGAGCAGCGGGAGGCAGGAGAGGTCTGCTGTGCATGTGGGTCCCTCCCTGGCCGGGGATCGAACCCGCGCTGCTGAAGGCTCCATACTGCTGCACCTCAACCCCTTGTGCCACCAGGAGGCCCACCCTGTTTATTGGTGTATGCCTAGTGACGAGAATGGAGCCGAAATAGAGCAGTCACTCAGTAAATATTATTACTGGTTGAACCGACAGGATTCAGACCCCGCCTGTCCACACCAGAACCTGGCTTCTTATCC
This sequence comes from Galemys pyrenaicus, assembly GCA_019455555.1. Lineage (NCBI taxonomy): Eukaryota > Metazoa > Chordata > Mammalia > Eulipotyphla > Talpidae > Galemys > Galemys pyrenaicus. Next base: position 320,809 of record JAGFMF010011642.1, on the reverse strand, counting down.
ATGATCCTAGTTTCCTCCCAAAGGAGGAAGCAGAACGAGAAAGAATCTCTGATCTGCCCAGTTTCACTGCATCATTCCCTGTCTTCAAGGAAATAAATGACAACTCGCTGCCATTTAGACCAGGAGGGCACATCAGCTCTTTAGAATGCAACGTCCGTCTCCCCGTTTTGCACACAGTGAAAGAGTTTTTCAATACTGCTGTCTTACTCTGGTCTTTATAGACATGAAAAAGCAGGGCCTCCCTGGTGGCGCAGCGGGTTAAGCAGCGCACTATGAAGCAGACCGCAGCCACTGCAGCACGAGTTCAATCCCTGCTGCCGGCCAGGCGGGGGACCCACATGGTGCAGCGTCCTCTCCTGCTGTGCCCGCTGCTCCCCTCAGCAGTGTGCTTCCGTTGATCTGCCTGTTCTGCTCCCTGCTTTCTGTGGTGAATCCTCTCACCCCGCCCATATCTCTGGCCTGTACCCCAGTGCTTGTATGCATAAATAAATAAATCTTTAAAAAAAAAATTAGAAATGAAAAAGCAAAGTTGAATTGACCCTGAAGTGGGGAAAAGAGCAGACAAATTTGGGGTCCATCTATACCATTCTATATTTGGCATTCTGATGAGGGGCTCTGATTATTTCCCAACTCACCACGACACACCTGTGCCACAGCCTACAGATCTTATTGGAGGAGAGCTCCACCCTAGGGCGTCCCCCAAGTTGGGGGTATTCTGGCTTTGGGTGATGTTCTGAAGTAACTCAGGCTGGGAGGCTATTTAGTCTAGTCCCAAGTAGCTAAATCTCTTCTTTTTTTCCACAGGGAAACAACTGGAAGGCATCTGGTAAGTTGGGTGGAACGCCTCACACTGACTGGCTTATGAAACAAGCAGTACCTGTGCGTTCCAGGTTCAAGTCTGTGGCTTCCAGCTCGAAACATAGCTGCCATACACCATTGCGTTCTTTACCAGTTGCCCCCTCCCGTGGTATACGTGGCAGTGTCTGGAGACATTTTCAGTGGGCGGCGGAAGCCGGGGACGCTCCCGTAAACACCCTGCAGTGCACAGGACAGCCTCCACGAGTACATGCCACCCAGCCAGAAATGTCAGTGGTGCCTTGCCCTAGGCAAGGCAGAACGAGTCATACCACCCAGCCAGGCCTCCCAGCTGTGTTTCTGTCTTGAAACATCTCCTTTGGTCTCCCGGTGCTGGACCCAGCCCGACAGACGCCAAGGTGGTGGTCGAGAGCGCCATTCCGTAGATGAGGAGACCACAGGCCATTGAGCTGCCCAACTCCTAGAGCCTGCTGCACTTGGGTTGACCAGAAAGCCCCTTTAACTTTGCTGTGAACCAAGAAGCTTTATAAGCACCTTCACATGTAGCACCAGCTATACCCCCCAACGCGAGCCAGGTTAACTGCTTTTGTTAGTTTAAGCTTCTGGGAGCACACCTTGGTCTGCAGAGCTCGGTTTCAGTAAGTGATTTGTCAGTATCAGGGTGAATCTGGCGACTCACCCCGCTCACATCGTCGACGGCAGCACGGCTGCTGCCCCTGAGACATTTGCAGCGGTCAGACGCCAGGGTGCCGCCGGACATCCTAGAACGCCAGGGCGGCCCTGCCACAAAGGACGGTCCAGTCCCAGAGTCGCATAGTCTCTGGCATTTGTCTCACTTGTGCCTGTGCTTAATCTTATGTGGCCACATGATGTCCCTGGGCAGAAATTACCCTCCCTGCAGTGTGGCCTTGCCTTTCCCTCAGACCGGTCTCAAGTGTCCTGCTTCCCTGTCCCTCTGCGTTGCAGGCACACCTCCATAGTCGTGCACAAGGATGAGTTCTTCTTCGGCAGTGGCGGGATCTCCAGCTGCCCCCCGGTGAGTGTCTGCCCGGTCCCTCATCCTGCACTCCTGGGTTCCCGCGGTTCCCATCGTGGTTGCTTCTCCCGTGTCCTGGCTTCCGGCCCGGTGTCTGCAGGCCTCTGACTGGCTCCTCATAACTATCTTCAGAACGGACTCAGGGAAGCCCTTTGCACTGCTCCCTTAGCCACGGGGGTCTCTCCGGGCCACACGTCACATGTCCGCAGGGAAGTCTCCTTGTGAGCTGAGACCATGTCCTGCCCCTCTGTCCCCTTCGCCAGCTCAGGCCCGGCTCACACTAGAACAGAGCCACCGCTAAACTGAACCATGAGGCGTAGACAGCGGCAGTGACTTGCCCAGTGCACGGCCAGTAAGTGACACCGGCACTAAAACTAGACCCCAGAGGGCCTCCCGGACCCTAAAGCCCTCTTGCGTGACGATTCTGGGCGTCTAAGGGTTATCCCAGGAGCTGCTCAGCCCAGCAGCCATTCATTTTGATCCTCAAAAGCGGGAAGTCATTCTAGGTTTCTTCCTCTCTCGCTGGCCCCCCATCTCCTGTAAGAAGCTCTTCCTTCACACCACGTCAATTGTACCTCGTAAATGTTTCTTAAACCAGTCTGCTTTCATCCCCTTCCATTTCTCCTTGAGCCAGGCCACCCTCGCGTCCAAGTAATGCATCTGCTCCTCTCAGCCAGTTCTCCGCATGGGAGGCAAAGTGGTCTTAAAATGAAACTCAAGTTATGGCATTCCCTGCTTAAGCCAGGACTCTCCCGAGTGCTCCTGGAGTAAAACCCAAAAGTCCCGCCTGGCCTCCAGGGCCCTCTCTGACTGGCCTCCAGGGCCCTCTCTGACTGGCCTCTTTTTCCTTCCTTGTTCTTTCTCATTCCTTGAACCCACTGTGGGGTTTTAAACCCTGGTTTCTCACACATTATGCCTCTGCAGGCTTTAGATTTCTAGGCATATCTTCCCAGAAAGGGAAGGTCCGGCATTTACAGCTTGTAGTTACACATCCTGTGCCTTCATTAGCCTGCAGTACCGGTTTTGATCTGCCTTCCCTGCTAGCCTGATGCACTCCATGAGGGCAAGAATGTCATCTGCTTTGTCCACACAGTACACCCTCCTTAGCGAGCATAAAACCCAGCACATAGTATGTTCTCAGTACATTTGTTAGACAAGTGAATGATAGGTGGTCAAACAATGGCCTTGGGAGTCTCTTGCCATTCTGGATAATCTCTGACTTCCATAATTATCCTGCTCGCCCTGCTTTCCCCGGTGCCGTGAACAATGCAGACACATAGTAGGTGCTCTGTAGCTATTGCGTGAATTCATTTCAGGGAGTTCTTCTCCCTTGTTTTCCAGCCTGTCCCCAGACCTGTCCTCTTCGTCCCTTCGCTGGCTTTCCCACGGGCCATCTCTCCTCTGGTCAGATAAGTCAGACTCTTACTCCGTGGCTGAGACTTTTCTGTAGGCCTTCCAGGGGCCGTTAACTCCCTTTCCCGGGGACCCTGTTGCCATCATGGCATCAGCCTCACCAGTCAAATCGCTTAATCGTGGACGTGTCTGCCAACCTGCCCTGCTTCTCCGTTCACGTTTTCCCACGGTCCAAGGGCTCTCGAGTGTGTGAGGAGACTGACCGCAGATGTTGTGGAATGGGCGTGGAGGGGCCTGGCACGTGTGAGCCATCTCTCGCCACTCTACCGTCCTGGTCGGGGTGCTGGGACGGGGAGATGCCGGGGTTCTGTCTTCGTGTCAGCTAGCGGATGGACAGCGTCAGGAGACTTCCGTTCCCCGAGCCCCGCAGGCAGCAGCCATGTTGCGTGCTTGGACAGTCTCTGGGACACTCTGAACCCTGGTTACCCCGCTCCGGACGGGAAGTGACCCTTGTCAGCAGCCCCGAGGCTCTCAAGTCAAAAATGAAATTGCTGGAACCGAGTGTCTGGTCTTCACGGGAAGCCCCATTCAAAAGTCAGTGGGGACAGGGATTTAATGACTTTCTTTGGGTTGGCTCTTTTAGGGAGGGACATTGCTTGGGCCCCCAGACTCTGTGGTTGATGTGGGGAGCACAGAAGTCACAGAAGAAATCTTTCTGGAGTACCTGTCCTCCCTGGGGGAGTCTCTGTTCCGGTGAGTGGAGACAGGGGTGGTGGTTAGTCGTGTCTGTCTCCCCTGCTAAAAACTGGCCTCCAGAGGCAGCCGCCACGCTACGCGCCCCTGTGCAGGCCTGGCCCCATGTCTGCTGACAGCCGTTCCCCGGCCACAGAGAGCTTGGCGCAACTGCGCGGCCTTAAGCCACCACGGTGTCCACTCCACTGCAAGTGTGGAGGAAGGGGCAGGAAAGGCTGTCCGCGCCTTCTGATTAAAATCAACTGCTGGGCCTCCCTGGTGGCGCAGCGGGTTGAGCTCCACCCCGTGGGGATTCTGCAGCACAACAGTGTGTGTTCGATCCCCGGCCAGGGAGGGGACTCACATGGCGCAGCAGACCTCTCCTGCACCTTGCCTGCTGCTCCCCTCAGCGGTGTGTGTCAGTCCATCTGCCTGTTCTGCTCCCCACTCTGTCTCTGGTGATTCCTCTCACCCTGTCTCTGGCCTGTACCCCAGCTCTTGTGTGCATAAATAAATAAGATCTTTTAAAAAAAAAAAAATCAACTGCTGCTCTCTCGGCACATGCTGCTCTCAACCCACACTGGCCAAGTGCTTGGTCCTGAAAATCAAAAATAGGGTCGGTGGAGAGTCGGGTGAAATGCAGACCTGCACAGGTGATCCCTTCAACGCGCGTCAGCCGATGCCCGTGGCACGGGAGAGTCTCCTGAAACTCTAGAGGAGCCGCAGGTTTTTATTTCATCCTTCCCTTAAAAATCTGTTCCGATGGTTCCGCGTGGCTCGAGCACAGCCAAAGGCCCTCCTCCCGTGCGGAGCGACACCGACCGCACGTGCGGCTGTGCTCGCGCTCAGTCTTCTGGCTCGAGCCGCTTCCCGGCAGCGCCCCCGACTCACGCTGTTCTCCCCGTGCAGAGGGGAGGACTACAACCTCTTCGAACACAACTGCAACACCTTCAGCAACGAAGTGGCGCAGTTCCTGACCGGACGCAAGATCCCTTCTTACATCACTGACCTTCCCTCTGAAGTTCTCTCCACGTAAGTGGCCTCTCCCACCCTGCCCGGGCCCCCTCGAGTCCCTGTTCGCAGGCAGCGACCCGTCCCGGTGGGCCCTTCACCCTCCCGGGCCAGCTCCAGCCGGTCTGAGGGCCACCGCGAAACCGAGAAGCCCGCTTGACCCTGGCTTCAGCCTTCCCCAGGACCCCCGCGTCTGAAACTGCCCCCGGAAGCGCCCCTTCAACCTAAAGCGCAGAGAGCGGCACAGGAGGCGGCAGAGAGCGGAGGGGAGCGAGGGAGGGGCTCGGGGAGCGAGGGAGGGGCTCGGGGAGCGAGGGAGGGGCTCGGGGAGCGAGGGAGGGGCTCGTTCTATAACTGCTGGTCTCTTCTCTGCCACGAGCGCCTCGATGTCTTCAAAGACAACTTCTGCTTCTCTTGTGCCTTGTGCCCTCAGCCAGCCGCGGCGGATGTTTCCTTCGGGAACACTCTGGAGCCCAGCACATGCTGGGTGGTCCAGGTCTCGCTGGGCCGCCGTCCAGGCTGGGTCCCCTGACAGGACACACACCCCAAAGCCACCTCACCCCTCCCTCCCGTTACTGTTGACTGCACTCAGGCTGCCTCTGTCCCCTCCACAACCACGTTGATTTGTGAATTCTGACTCAGTTTCTCCTGAACAAGGCCCTTGCCCAACAGGGCTCCTGGCAGGTTTAGCAGGCTCGGCAGGGTGAACTGTTGTTCACACCTGCGCAGGAAAAGGTGTAGTGAACAAGACGGCACGTGGGGTGACCTGGTGGGCGAGGACGGCGCTATCCCAGCCTCACCCCACCTTCTGCCGCCTTCGGGGTGTGTTCAACCCCACAGCCTTACTGAAGAATCTAGGTTATAGAGCACGGAGCATACTTGGCAGCTAGAATGTTCTGCTGTTGCTCTCTTGACAGGTGGCGTTCTGGATTTGTCTGAATTGGGCTGATAGGTCTCAATACCATGAACTTGATACCCTTTGAGCTTGGGGGTGACCTTCAAAAATGGCAGTATCCAGGCCTCCCTGTTGGCATAGGGGTTAAGTCTCAGTGCTGTCACGCTATCTGCAGCCACTGTGGCCTGAGTTCGATCCCTGGGCAGGGAGGGGACGCACAGGGCGCAGCAGACCTCTCCTGTCTCCCCGCTGCTCCCCTCAACAGTGTGTTTCACTGGATCTGCCTGTTCTGCTCCCCACTCTGTCTCTGGTGAATCCTCTCACCCCCCACACCTCTGGCCTGTACCCCAGCTCTTGTATGCATAAATAGATCTTTTTAAAAAACAAACAACAACAACAAAATGGCAGTCTCCACCTGAGAAAAAGAAAGTCGGTGGCTGAGATGTGGATGTGGCTGCCTGCCCATAATAATCTCGGACTGTCTTTTTTTTTTTTAAAGATTTTATTTATTTTTGCATATAAGAACCTGGGCACAGGCCAGAGGTGTGGGGGGGTGAGAGGATACACCAGAGAGAGTAGGAAACAGAACAGGCAGATCTACTGAAACACACTGCTGAGGGGAGCAGCGGGCAAGGCAGGAGAGGTCTGCCGCACCATGTGAGTCCCCTCCCTGGCTGGCAGTAGTGGCAGGGATCGAACTCGCGCTGCAGTGGCTGCGGCTTGCTTCACAGTGCAGTGCTTAACCCGCTGCGCCACCATGGAGGTCCAGTTTTGGACTGTCTCTAAAACCACAGTGTGCACTGTTCTTCCCAGTTGCGCTATTATGAAAGGAAACGGGCCCTTTAGAAGGTGACGCTGGCAGCCTCCAGCCCCGCACTTGCCATTTGTCCTGAGTGCCCCCTGGCGCCCTAGAAGACCCCAGATCCCAGAGAAACCCAGTGTCTGCCGTCGCAGTCCTGGCTTGTCTTTCTCATATCCTTTCCTTTTACCTCCGCTTCCTCGCTTAGACTCTGTCCTTCTCTCCTCCCATGAGAAAGAGCGCAGTACAGCAGGTAGAGCGAGCTCTCGTTCCCTGCGTGCCGCCAGCCCGTTCAGACCCAGCTAACCAGGACCGCCAGTAAGGGGCAGGGGTGTCCCCGGAGAGGGGCCCCAGGGGACAGGTTCAGAGCCAGCGAGTTAGAAGGCGAATCCCTCTCTGAAAAATGATGCGTGAGGCAGGTGAGAAGGTGGTAGGAGGGCCTGGTGTGGTCCGGTGCCGCTGCACTTGGGTCGGGGGTGGTTCTCGTCAAGGGCCGCCCGGCCCACCCAGCTCCTGCCTCTGCTTTCTCCACAGGCCCTTCGGACAGGCCCTGCGGCCCATCCTGGACAACATCCCGATCCAGCCCCCCGGGGGCAGCACCGTGGGCCGGCCCAACGGCCAGAGCTAACAGGACTGCCTGGGACCGCCCTGCCTCCCCAGGGCTTTTCCTTTTTAAACAAAACAAACCCTACCAGATTTCTATTTTATAATTTTACATCAGAGCTAACAACCAGGGGACGGCTTTTTAAAATTTCCCAGGGAAGGAGATCATCAGGCTGCATGTAGGTCCATGCTGCTAAGAAACAGAACGAAATGCCATCCCTCCTAACGGTATTATACTCATTTATTAAGGCTGTCTTGTCTGTGAGTTCACTTTTGACGCTGCTTCCGGAGCGTCCTCCACACTGGAGAAAGGGAGGGGGCTTGCTTAAGCAGAAAAGCAAGAGGCACAGTTTGGGGGAGCCCCAGCCTAGCACCTCCTTCCAGGCCACACCCACGTTCTACCCAGGTTGCCGCTCGCTGTGGGACCCCGGTGACTTTTCCAACATCCAGGACCCGGAAGCAGTTACTCTAGTGTGAAATGAACCAAAGGACTTGGTGCACACGGGACCAGCGTCAGGACGACTAACCCAACCTAAGCGACTCTAGCTACAACCTCTCCCCTCCGCTCCCCACCTCAGCAAAGCCACGGGCAGGGCTGGAGTGGCCAGAGCCTCAGGACCGAGGGAGAGTGATGGCACGTGTCGGCCAGAGCTACCAGGATAAAGCCATTCCTCCCTCCACCCAGACTGACCTCCAGGCCTCTGACGGCGGCTTTGGACAACCTGCTTGGGGCCTACAGGCCGCTCTTCTCAGCACAGCTGGCCCGTCTGGTCATGAAGGTTCGAACTGGGGATTCAGAGACTCTGGGCCTCTTGTCTGCAAACAGTATCACAGGTTCTCTGTCGTCACTGACCCTTCCGGCCCAGACCCAAACGCAGTATCCCACTGAGGGCCGAGGGGAAGGAGTCGCTGCCTGGGAAACGGCCCCGATGAAGACAGAATGATGGTGCAGAACTCAAGGTGGCAAGAAAGCCAGGGCAGCTTCAGATAGGGCTCAGTGTCGTCCCAGGGCCTCACCGCCACTGTCTGGCTGCGGGGCGCGTGCGGGGCGCCGGTGGGCATTTGCCTAGTGAGCTGCTGCTCGGCGCTTGCAGGAAGAGACCCAATTGAAAGTCCTTATCTGGAGAGATTTTCAACTTCCCCTTCTTCACAGGAGCCTCCCCTAGTTAGTCTTTTGGGGAAGCGAGTGTGGAGAAGGGACCCCGAGCTGCCAGCGGTCGCGAGGCTCAGACCTGAATTAGGTTCCCTTCACGGGGCCTGGCCTGCAGCAGGTGCCTTTCCTCCAAAAAGCCGCTGCTCACCTCCTAGTCCGCCATTACCCCGAGCAGTGGGCACTTCAGGGTCTCCGCTGGCAGGAGCTGCCATCCGCCTTAGTGTTTGCCTGTGACCTCACCAGGGCCACGTCCAGGACGTGCGGCCGTGACGTCAACTGACATCTTGGGACATTTAGGACTGGAGACCAGACCGAGAGCGTTACCTCCACTCGGGACGGCCGGCCCGCAGTGCTCGTGTAACTTGCTGGCCAGGAAGCTTGCGGGGACTGTCCCTCTACTTGGACCCTGCAGACCTGGACCTGTGGCGGTTTCTCCCGCGGGGGGGCCTCGGGCTCGGCCACTGCTCTGCCTCCCACGGGTGTCTGTCCCTTTCCAGCTCGCCTTGCCCTGCGCACGTTTCCTCAGCTCCTGCTCGACCTCCCGCCCTGAGCACTCGGCTCTGTCCCGGGATGCTGGGCCTCAACGCGCCTCTCTCCTCCCCTGTCAGGACCTTTTCCAGGGTTTCACTCCTCCCAGCAGTCCCCTCCAGACCTGGGCTGTCCTGCAGAAATAGCCAACGTGGCTCCCCTAGAGAACTTGAGTCACCTGGTTCACTGAAAAGCCCATCAGCCATTTGTGCCAACACCTGCGTCCAGGGCGGGAGGAGAGGCGGGGCGGGACGCAGCCTTCTCGGAGCCCCTCCACCCGGCCGAGTCACTGACGGGACGCCTGGGCCAGGCTAGGACCCGCAGCCGTCCTCACGTTCTCTGTCCAGCCCAGAACCTCAAGCACACCTGCGCTGACCCGCCAGCTACGCAGGCAGCGCAGGCCAGCGGGGTGGAGGTGGGCCGCGGGGTAGTCATGCCACCCGGTGGACCCACCATGGAGGCAGAAAGGGACAGGAAGGAGGGACTAAAGCGCGCCCGTGGCAGGAGTAAGGCCTGTACCTCTGACATCGCTTCTCGCCCTCGTAGTCAAACTCCTAGCTGTGTTTGGTACAGAGGTGTTTGCCGGTTTTCTTTGGTGTTTTTTTCTAACGCAATAAACTCATTTCTGCCTGCTGCTTTTGTGTGGGGCTTGAAGGTGTGGGTGCTTGTCCACCGTGAAGCAACCCGGGCTGCGGCTCCACCCTCCGAGCTCACTTTGCCAAGTCTGGGCGTGCGCCTTTGCTTGGTGGCAGGCCTTGTGGGTAAGACCAGACAGGGAGGCAGGCTGACCGTGTAGGGGAGGGCCCAAGGCCACCTGAACGCTGTGTTGGGCTGAAGCTCAAAGGCCCGGTCTGCTGGCCTGGTCTGTGAGATCGTCCCCTCCAGGACCTGGGCCACTGGGCGAGGTCAGCCTCACCAGCAAGTTTTCCAAGAGTGCCTGGGTGCACCACGCAGCTCCCACTGGCTGAGCATGTGGCTGGGTGGGCGGGCAGTCTTGGGGAGCCCAGGCACGTGGCCCAAGTATCTGGGTACAGTCAGGCAGCAGTTAAGCGAGCACCTTCATGGCCTGGCCCGGACAGGGTAAAGTTTTCACACAAAACAGACTTGAGATGGGGCTACTGGGCTGTTGGGCAGGTGAGGAAGCATGCAGAAAAACTGGCAGCAACGGGCTGAACCCAGAGCGCCATCCTCCCAAGAAGCCATGGTTAACATTTTGTGACTTGCAGACGTTTTTGGACTTGAAGACACGCTCTACATGCTTGCGGCCCCGCTTCTGTCCTCAACGGGGAGCGAAGATCAGTCTGACCCCAGCAAGGTGGAAGCAGAGTCGTGGGGTGGGGATGGGGCTAACTGGTGTTATGGAGAGAGGAAGTTATAAAGACCATTCCAGCAAAGCTGAGCACCATTAGGTAGAAGTCAGCTGCTCACCACAGGTGTGTGTGTTTGCGTGTGTGTGCGTGCGTGTGCGTGGAGGTGGACCTGCCCCCAGTAGGATGGGGTAGAGCAGGGTGGGATGTCGGGGGTCACCTGCCCTGGTGGGATGGAAGGTTTGGACCATGAGGCCTCACACTCAGGGACTCTGGCCTAAGGGCAGGTCACTGATGTGAGCCCTTGACCTTGGAGCCTGGCTGCCTTGGAAGGGGACCGAGAGACTGAGCCTGGTCCACAAGGACCAGGTCCTCTGAAGAGATCTCTCTGTCCCACCCACCCTTTCCCAGCTAGGGAGCCCGGCAAGGCCTTATGCAGTGAGAGAGATGGACACCAGATGGCGCTGTGGACCCACACCCGGCCAATATCAAACTGTCGCTGGCACAAGTTACATGAGTGCGCCCTGCTCCCACACCTCAAACCCTCTGGAGCTCCCTAAGAACCCACAGGGCAGCGACCAAGCCCTTGTCAAGCTTGTCCCCAGATTTCTTCAACCCCCACATCCTGATGCAAGAGCAGATCCCCATAGCATGCAGCTTCTACCTCCAACCTGGTTTCACCCCTTGCTGATCCGGGAGCCCCCCACCCCCTCCGCCCCTGTCTCCTTCTCTCTCCTGAACCCCTGCTCAAGCCGGGCATCTGCCTTCCTGCTACGAAGGCTCTCCCCAGCGCACTCTCCAAGGGCAGGTCTGTCTGAGGGCCCTGCACCCAGCACAGGGCCTAACGCAGGACAACATCAGCTAGGGGCTCCGGTCCCCAGCTTGGTCATGGGTGGTGGACACTCAAGTGGAGGAGTGAGTCATTTTGTTAGGGGGAAAGGTGGTCCTAAATGGATTATGGGTGTGTGGACTCCAACCCCCACTCCAGAACGTGCTAATAACTTTTGCCACATGTACCTGGAGTTAAAACTTTTAAGTCTTCTGAGCGCGCGGGTGAAGAACCCAGTGTGGGGAACCCATTTTATATTAGGGTTGCCCTGTAACAATTTAAGTGCCTGGACCTGGATCCAGACCAACCTGGATGCAGCCTCTGCCCCAGAGACCTGGACGAAGGCCATCTCCTCTCCGGTCCTCAGTTTCTTGATTTTTTTTTTTAAAGATTTATTTATTTATGCATACAAGCACTGGGGTACAGGCCAGAGGTGTGGGGGGTGAGAGGATTCACCACAGAGAGGGGGGAGCAGAACAGGCAGATCAACAGAAGTACACTGCTGAGGGGAGCAGCAGGCACGGCAGGAGAGGTCTGCTGCGCCATGTGGGTCCCCCCTCCTGCCCTCCCCCTATCCCATTCCCCCCAGCCGGCATCAGGGATCAAACCCGTGTTGCAGTGGCTGCGGTCCACTACATAGTGCACTGCCCAACCCACTGCACCACCAGGGAGGCCCGGTTTCTTGATGTTATAATGAAAACAATGAACCAGAAAATCTCTTCCCCACCCGGAGAAGTGAGGGGTGATGTGTCCAAGTTCTGAGTCCTCAGAACTGAGCCCCAATCTGCAGCGATCACTAATCTATGTCAGTGGTTGCTTCCCTGCACCACCACCACCCCCGCCCTGGAGGGACAGTGCTGGGGCCTGGTCATTGCTGTCCCCACTGGCTTTAGCTGAGGGAGCCCCAAAGGACCTGAGCCAACCCAGCAACAGCCTCCACCCCCTCACAAACACCAGCCCTGAGCCTGCATCCTTATCTGCTTATTTCAATCGAATAGACCCGTCCATTGTAAAAACAATGTGTGCATTGCAGGCACCTTGAAAAATGGAGGAAAGACAGCCAGCTTCCAAGTCTCCCTAAGTCTCTTCCACTGCCTTCCACCCCAAGATGGAATCAGAACCAGCAACCAGCTCTGGCTGTTCTCAGAGCCTCCTCAGGCACATCTCCCACACCCCTCATCTTTCCGACAGCTCTGTGGGCCTGGCAGTGGTGACCCCATTTACAGGTGAGGAACAGGCTCAAGACAGGATCAGCAGACTGGAGAGGGGAACCCCAGATCGGTCTGTCTGACACTACACCTTTAACAGGGAGGTCTCCAGGAAAAGAGGAAGTTCCAGGATCCTGGTTCTACTCTAAGTGGGTGGAGCTGAGCAGGGATAAGAAGATGCTGGAGAACAGATAAAAGGACAGAAGGGGGAAAAAAAAAAGCAGGCTAAGAAGCAGCAAGAAACATGCAAAAGGCACATGAAGCAGAAGGACATGTAAAAAAACTACGCTTACTTTTTGGTCTTAAACTGGTTAAAACAAATATAAATAAAAACCCCATAAAGAACTTAATAATAACAGCTTTTATCTTAAATTTAATTTTGCTCTTTTGCTCCCAAATTTGTCTAACTCTTTCTAACCCTTTTCTGTAGATCTCCACTAAAAAATTCTTTAAACTTATGACAAACTTTTAAACCTTGCTTTAGGCCAATCCTATTTGACTGAACTTTTACCCTCAAGGAGATGGGTAACTTTAAATATTTAACTTAGTAACTATGTTCTTTATCCTTTCTATATTATTCCCTAATTATACTAAAGTTCCTTTCCATTAAAGGCCTTATGTATGTCATAATACAACAAATAACGGACCTCCCTGGTGGCACAGTGGGTTAAGCAATGCACTGTGAAGCATCCACAGCCACTGCAGCACGAGTTCGATCCCTGCTGCCAGCCAGGGAGGGACCCACAGGGCGCAGCAGACCTCTCCTGCCTCCCGCTGCTCCCCTCAGCAGTGTGTTTCAGTCAGTCTGCCTGTTTGCTCCCCACTCTGTCTCTGGTGACTCCTCTCACTCCCCACACCTTTGGTCTGTGTACCCCAGCTTTTGTATCCATAAATAAATCTTAAAAAGAAAAATACAACTAATAACAAAACCCAGTTAAAAAGAACAAGTTTAGGGGTTCTAAAATGCCCCTCTCGCTGCCCTGTAACACCCCCACCACACCACCACCGCCCCTGCGGCCGGCAGCACTGACCCCTCAGGGGGTCACAGACCTGGCAGGGAAGAAGAGGGTCCATAAGGCCCTAATTAGTCAGCAACTTGTTGACACCTGGCCTTCAAGCAACAGCAAGGGGCCAGGGAAAGGTGGGGCCTCCCATGAAGCCTGACTGGACTGTGTGACCCTGGCAAAGCCATCTCACCTCTCTGGTGTCAGTACCTGTCTGTGGAAATTGGGATTAAAGGCACTAACCTCAATGAGTTCTGAGGTAAAATAAGCCAAGTGTCCAGGGCAGGCGCTTTCCTGCCCGACACGGACGACACTCACCACTAGGCCTCAGTCATCTGTCCAGAAGAGCCCGGTGTCCCTTCCAAAGCAGGAGCTGCCCAGCCAGGGGCTCGGGGTGCTACCTTCAGGCCTGGCTCCCTTTGGTGCTTGAAAACACCCTCTGGCTGGTCCTCCCAGCCCCAGTCCCCCCCAGTCCAGCTCCTTGCCCTCCCCAGAGCTCCCCAGGGCCCCAACTGTGCACTGTTGCCAGGCATGAGCCTTCCTCTTAAAGAGACACACTGGCGGCCACACAGCAAGACCTGAGCCTTGGCAATACCACACCCCTGGGGCTCGGTGAGCGGCCTCATCAGCGCAATGGGTTGTGGTGAGAATTCAGGGACCGAAACAGCTCCCTAGAGGCCTCTGGCACTAGTGTGCGACACTTGGCGCTTATCTCTGCTTGTCTTTGGAAAGCGGACCCAATGCAAAGAGAAAAACCTGCTCTGGCCCAGGAGCCCCGACCTACAGCTTCCCTAGCACCAGGGGCAGGCCCAGTGTAATAGCAGGAAGGTGGCACACTGGGCAGGTTCGGGATAGTTCTTAGCAGACAGGAGGGTAAAGGAGTCTTGGAACCCTCAGTGGCTTTTATACTTTTTATTGTCAGCGGTGGCCAGGTACATGGCACGGGGGGGGGGGGGGCAGGAGGCTGGCAGGCCNCGGGGGGGGGGGGGGGCAGGAGGCTGGCAGGCCTCCCAGCCTGGGCGCATCTCACCCTCTCGGCTGCTTCTTCTCTCTCTCTCTCTCTCTGCTGCTGCTGCTGCTTGCGTTGATGCTCTCGCTGTTGGTCTGTCCTGTTGGTTCTGGCGTCCTCATGACGCCGCCCATGTAAGCCCGTGTCCAACTCAGGTGCGCCCACTTGCGCGTGCCCACCCTGGAATGCTCGCAGCACCGCAGTGTCCATCATCACAGTGGTGGGAGGGTGGAAAGACCTGATTTCCCTAACCCTGCACCCAGGGAGCTGCATTTAGTCACTTCCCAGGAATTCTTCAGCAAGGGTTCAGGTCTCAGCTGTGAGATATTAGAGAACAAACCTCGGAGCTCCGGCCCCACCCAAGGGCGCTAGACAGGCTGAGCTCAGACCTGGATGGGACACCAGGCATTCCCTCCCATAGAAATGATTTTTTGGGGTAAATATTTATTTATTCATTTTTTTTAAAGATTTATTTATTTATGCATACACGCACTGGGGTACAGGCCAG
>JAGFMF010011642.1:276945-302004 GCA_019455555.1 Galemys pyrenaicus | reverse complement strand
CCCTCCCTGGCCAGCAGCAGGGATCGAACTCGTGCTGCAGTGGCTGCGGTTTGCTTCATAGTGCGTTGCTTAACCCACTGCGCCACCAGGGAGGCCCCACACTGGGTTCTTTACCCGCGCGCTCAGAAGACTTAAAAGTCCCAACTCCAGGTACACGTGGCAAAAGTTATTAGCACGTTTTATTTTATGAAAGAAAGGGCAATAAAATAGTAATAACACCAAAGGAAAAAGAAAGGGATACAAATCCACAAATACTCTACCAGATCTAAGCAATGGCGCGTTGAGGGCTGGCTCCGAGTCGAATGAGATGGCTCCGAAGAAAGGGGGTCTGGCTCCTCTGTAAGAGAGCGTGTCTAAGGCTCACCTCTGGTTTTATAGCCAGCCTGGCTGCTAACTCCACCCTCGGGTCCCAGTGATCCACTCTTCGATAATCATCTTATCGGATTTGTGGTTCTGGAACACTGATGGTCTGGAGTGGGGGCTGGAGTCCACACACCCATAATCCATTTAGGACCACCTTTCCCCCTAACAGTTTTATAATATTACCCAATTAGTAGTATGTTATCAAAATGCGTAGCAATCAATTGCTTTGTTTAGTAAAACAGCCACTTATACAACCAGCCCCCCACCATGATATTCCGGCAAGCACATTTTTAGTAACTTACAAAACTTTAATTATAAAATCAGCCGAAACAAAAAGGAATCCAACCAGGGCCAACTATGGTGCCTCTGATTTTTCAGGAAAATTCCCCGACGACGGGCTTTTGCCTCACAGCGTAGGTAGGTCCACAATTTGTCCACAGTGCTGGAGTTGGAAGGACAACCTGTAATAGGGTGGTTTATTCCCTTAATTATATTAAAATTCCTTTCCATTAAAAATCTTATATGTTTATCTTAATGCAACAAGTAACAAAACCCATTCAGAGAGGGCAAATTTAAAAGTTCTAGGCTGCGCCTCTCCCTGCCCTGTAACAAACCTACAACTGACTCCACAGTCAACCGAGAGTTGAATTAGTTAGGATGTAGGAAGGCTCCTGGAAGGAGGTGGACCTTGAGCCTTCAGGGGTGGCCAGAAACACAACAGCAGGAGTCTGTGTCGGGGAAGGTCATCTGACAAAGTTCAGAGGCTGAGCAAAGGTCATCAGATTTCTTAAACCTCAAGACTTGTAGGGCAAAGGTATTATTAGCAGGGAGAGGGCGAGTCTGAGAAGAGACGGAGGGCGGGCGGAAGAGCCAGGGATTCCCTGGGCCCCGGCCCGGCCCGGCCCGTCCCGGCCCGGCCCGCGCCGCACTGCGGGCAGGAGACCAGTCTCGCCCCAGCCCGCCCCCGTCCTGCGCCGTCAGGCTCCTCCTTCCGGACCCGCCTCTGGTCCCGCCTCCCTCTTCCGGCCCCACCCCTCACCACTGGCCGCGTTGCCACGCCCCGCCACGCCCCTTCTCCGTGGGGCGCTTTCGGCTCCGTCCTAACGCGTCACTCGGCCCCGCCCCTTCTCCGCTCGGCGCGACCCGGCGGCCGCTGGCCCCGCCCAGGCCCCGCCCCGCCTGGCCTCCTCGGGCGCGGCTCGGCGGCTGTGCCCTCGCTGCAGCCATGGCGGTCACCGCTGAGGGCGCCCGCAGGAGGGAGCGCGTCCTCTGCCTGTTTGACGTGGATGGGACCCTCACGCCGGCTCGCCAGGTAGGGCTCCGACGTTTGGGGGCTCCTGTCGGGAGTGGCTCGCGGGCACCCGCTGGACCAGCGTAGGGTCTGCAGCGCCGTGATCCCGGGGTCCCCGGACGAGAGTGGGATGCCGCGGTACCCGCCCCCCGACGCCCCGGGACCGCCCGCCGCGAGTGACTGACACCGCGGGCCCCCACGTGACAGGCCCTGAGCTTTCGCGCCCACGTTCTGCCCTGGTGTCGGGCGGGGTGGGATTCTGGAGGGAGGAGGCTGAGAGCCAGCCAGCTCCCCATCACCCCGCCCCAGGCTTCCACTCGCCAGAGGCCTGACTCCCGGGCACCCCTGCACCCCCACACTCCCTGCCGCGGCCCCCACCCCAGTTCAGCCCTAGACGCACTGAAGGTAGCATCTGCACCCAGGCTTCCAGATTGCACCCGGTGCACAGCCAAGCGTCAGAGTCGCCTTAGTGGGACGCAAGGGGTCTTGGACCCATCTCGCCCTACCTTTAGCAGACCTGGGTCTGAGCCTGGGTTCTCAAGCCCCTTCCCCACTCTTGTCTCCCATCCTGGAGGTTTGTGGGTGCCGCCCACCCTGACCGGGGAGGCCTAGGCCAAGTCTGGTCACAGAGGTTGGGGTACAGTTTTCCTGCTAAAGACACCTCACCCGTGTTGCACCTCCAACCTCTGCCCCACACCCAAATTTTCTGTCTTTTGGTCTCGTCCTGGATAAGCCCCCACACCCACTCTGGAGTCTGGATCTGCTGGATATATAGAGAAGTAGGCCTCTTTCTTGCCCACCCTCCTGTTGGGGGCCACAAGGGCCAGTTGTGGGGTCTCCTAGAGCAAGGTGTCAATAGAAATGGGGTAAGAAGGCAGAGGTGCTGGGAACCCAGGTCTTAGCTTCTCCTCTCAGGTCCTGAACACCTTACCCCTTATGGGAGGACCCTAGCTGGTGCCCTGGAAGGAATCAGGCCACCTTGCTTTCCAGTAGCTTCCAGAGTCCCCAGGATGGGAGGAGAGATAACTAAAAGGGTCCATCATCCTGCACCCCTGACCTAACAGCCTGGACCAGAACAGGCTATCAGTGCGGCCCACCCACTGGACCCTGTCCTTACAGCTTTCTAAATTATACTTGTGTTCACGAAAACATTCTTGGAAGAAACGAAGCAGAGGAGACTTAAAGATTTATTTATTTATGCACATAAGAGTTGGGGTACAGGCCAGAGTTGTGGGAGGTGAGAGGATTCACCAGAGACAGCGTGGGAGCAGAGCAGGCAGATGGACTGAAACACACTGCTGAGGGGAGCAGCGGGTGAGGCAGGAAAGGTCTGCTGTGCCGTGTGGGTCCCCTCCCTGACTGGGGATCGAACTCACACTGCTGAGCAGCGCATGCTTCACAGTGCGGTGCTCAACCCGCTGCTCCACCAGAGGCCCGTAGGCCTTAAAACAAGCAGCATCCTACTTTGTGTGTTTCCTGCCACTGGTGTGGTCGGCACTCTTGGGGGGGCTCTCTGGTGTGGGAGCAAGGCCTGCCTGTCCCATGTGACAACAGCGAGGTGACTCAGAGTGCATATTGCCATTGTCTGACGACAAGCACATATATTGTTTGCAATTTTCCACTGTTCCGAACCTTACCCCAGTGAACCTGCAGCCACACCTGGGCAAGTGAGGTGGACATCTGGGTGACAGGGCACATGCATTGTTTGAACAGACCTTGCCAGATACCCTCCTCAGCGGCCGGCCTGATGTACTCTCAGCATTTGAGAGAGCCTGTTTCCCCACATCGTTGTCCACACTGGCCATCATCAACTTTGCCCATGCCTGTTTGGAAATACAGACTATTAAGTCCTTCCTTTGTGTGTCCCTGGTGGGGAGTCTGCAGGTTATCTGTCAGCAGTTAATTGTAAAAGCACAGTGGGTGCCTGCTCTCATTTTTTTTTTTAATTCAAGCATACAAGAACTGGGGTACAGGCCAGAGGTGTGGGGAGTGAGAGGATTCACCAGAGACAGATTGGGGAGCAGAACAGACAGATGCACTGAAACACTGCTGCGGGGAGCAGCGGGTGACAGGAGAGATCTGCAGCGCCATATGAGTCCCCTCCCTGGCCGGGGATCGAACTCGCACTGCAGAAGCCCCACAGTGCAGTACTCAACCCCTTATGCCACCAGGGAGGCCTTCTCATTGAATATTAACAGTGACCCTCTTCAAGTGCTGCTACTGTGATCCCCATTTTCAAGACGGGACAGCTAAGGCAAAGCCATTTGCTCAAGGTCCTTCTGCTGCTTGGAGCTCAGATGCGTCTCCTTTTGAGGTGTGGGGTCTAAACTTTGAACTGCCCCAGTTCCAGGTGGTCTCCCTGGGCTCTGCACTCCCAGCAAGGGCTGAGTGGAGGTCCCAGACATGGAACAGCTAGAATCCTGTTTTCCTGCCCTCCCTGCAGAAGATTGACCCCGAGGTGGCTGCTTTCCTGCAGAAGCTGCGAAGCAGGGTGCAGATCGGCGTGGTGGGCGGCTCCGACTACTCCAAGATTGCTGAGCAGCTGGGCGAGGGGGATGAAGGTAGGAGGCCGTCCAGCCAGTTCCACAGTCTGGGTGGGCGTGGAGCCAGCGAGATTTCCAGAGATCGGGACCATTCTGCCTTCAAAAACCTAGCCCTCTTTCTAGGGGGCACAGGAAGAGCAGGGAGCAGCCAGATGTCTCCTCACTGATCTAACAGACTTTTGGGGAGCATCGACTGCGCTTTGGAGAAGCAGCAGGAAACAGCAGGCAGAATCCCGCCCTTGTGGCGCTGACGTTCTCAGCTCTCCTGATGGCTCTTGATGTCCTCTTTAAAATGAGCACAATCAATAATGGCTGCATGGGCTGAAAATGACCACTTATTAGCTTCCTTTCTTTAAATCCTCCTACCACGCTTCAGGGTGGGCGTGATTACCAGCCCCGGTAAGGCTCTGAAGTCACCTGGGGAGCTGTTTGGACACTGAGTCCCTGGCCTCGGCTCAGTGGAAGCCAGCCTCCAGGTCTCCAGACCCGAAATGCCCTTGACTTTTCCCTTCCCCCTCCACCCGCCACAATCCAGATGGTCACGTCCTGCTCTGCGGGCGCAGCCTCCTGCCCCTCCCTGAGCTGCCCCACTCCTACCCTTTCTCTTGACAGCCAGGATCAAAACCCTCTGAAGCCTCCCAGAGAGCAGAGATGGAGGGAGGCCTGGGGACAGAGGGCCCTGGGAACGCCTGGGAAATGGCGCCCTCTGGTGGGGAGTCCTGCAGGCTTCGGGCGGAGGGGCTGGCTGGGCAAGCTAGGGAAAGGGCCTTGCAGGAGAAGGATGTGCTTGATCAGAGGCGGCGGTGGGACTGGCCTGTTTGGAAGAAGACAACACAGCGAGGCAGCTGGGAAAGCAGGCTCCGGGTGGAGCGACGGCTCTGAACGCCAAGCGCAGGCGTGTGGGCTTATCTCTCGGCCGGCCCCACGCCTGGTCTCACCTCTTTCCTTCCCCCTGGCCTCACGTGGCCCTGAAGTCGTGGAGAAGTTCGATTATGTGTTTGCCGAGAACGGGACAGTGCAGTATAAGCACGGACGACTGCTCTCCAAGCAGGTCAGTGCCCCCCGGGCCTTCTCCAGGGGAGACCCCATTCTTCTACCGGGGAGCAGTCCAGGGTGGCCCCTGCCCTGGACTGGCGGGGGGGATGCCGGGTCCACCCCACTCAGAGCCCTGCGCTCTGTCCAGACCATCCAGAGCCGCCTGGGCGAGGAGCTGTTGCAGGACTTGATCAACTTCTGCCTCCACTACATGGCCCTGCTCAGGCTGCCCAAGAAGCGGTGAGGCCCCGGGCCTGCGCGAGGGGAGGGGGGCCCTTCAGAAGGCCAGGAGACGGCTGGGCCTACTCGGTGGACAGAGTCCACCATTCTTGCCCCCGGGAAGTTCAAAGTGGGGTTGCGTCTGAATTCAGGGCCGTTCCGCCCCCTCGGGCTTCCCCTCCCTCCCCAGCGGGACCTTCATCGAGTTCCGGAACGGCATGCTGAACATCTCGCCCATCGGCCGGAGCTGCACCCTGGAGGAGCGGATCGAGTTCTCCGAGCTGGACAAGGTGCCTGACTGCAGCCTCAGGCTGTAGGCCTGGCCATTAGGCCTCTCTGAGGCTTTGTTTTTGGCCCGGGACTTGGATGGGCGGTTCTGGTTCGTCCGGCACCCCACGCTGCGCCCCTGCTTGGTGCCACCTACTCGGTAGCCCCCACCGAGGGCGGGCATCCCCCTACCCCGCTCCCGCAGGTCCAGCGGTGACGCCCGTCGCCTCAGCGCCCTCAAGTCCGCCCACCTGTGTCTCCTCCGCACCGCCGGCCCTTTCTCGCGGTGCAATGGACACGCTTTGAAAGCACCGCTGCCCTGTCCACCGCCCGCCTCAGTCCCTGTGCTCTGCCTGGCTCGGGCCCACCTCTTCAGTCTGGGCTGTGCCCTTGACCTCCGCTGTTCTCGGGGCAGCCCACAGCCCCTCCGGCCTTTGGCGGCGCTGCCCCGGCTCGTCCTTGACTTGTGTTTCGCTTACTGCCCCCTCAGCCACGTGCTGCCCTCAGGGTGGGGCCAGCCGCCGCACTGGCGCTCTGTCCTCTGGCCTGCCCTGCCGGCCCGGGCTCGCTCTGCTGCTCTGGAGACGCGGCATCCACGTCTGCCCCAACACGCTTCCCTCGACTCGCGCACTCACCTTCGCTGCGGCTCGGGGTCACCCCGGAGCGTCACACCCAGCACCTCCCGCTTTTCGCTTCTCCCATGCAGACATCTCCACCCCCGCAACAGTCAGACGTCTCTAAACGTTGGTGACTGTCTCCCCCAAAATGAAGCTCTGTGGGGACGGGTTTCTGTGGCCGCGCCACGGAGCTCCTGTGCCCGCCACGCTGCCAGGGAACTGCAGGCGCAGGGGAGCTTCTGCGTGAAAGGAGGGTTGGTGCCGTCCCCTTTGCAAGTGGGGAGCCGAGGTCGTGGGCAGTGCTTATGGGACCAGGGTTTGCACTCCGGCTCTGCCCGCTGCTGTTCCCAGGGGGCACGCAGGGACCCTTCCTCCACTGAGCTCCCGCCTCGGCCGTGGGGCAGGCAGAGCCCTTGGGTGACTGGGACTGACCGAGAGGAGCCCCGCCCCACGCACACGGGCCCTGTGGAGTGGCCAGGCTGTGCTGCCCGCTCCCCGCTCACTGGCCTGGACAGTGCCCGTGTTGTCCGTGTGGGGGTGAGCACGGCTCGTGCTTACTGTCTGGCCACAGGGAGGGCTGCAGCTCCGGCCGCACTCGCCCCGCTCAGGCCCCAGGGTCTCAGATTCCGCTGGAGAGCCACACACTTTCCTCCGGCCCAAGGCGAGGTGTGGCTGACCTGACACGGGGAGCTGAGGCCGGGTGAGCGCAGCGGCTCTCCAGAGGCAGGTGTGGCCCTCGGGCCAGGGGAGGCTCCTCAGGGCTGTGCTGTCCCAGCTCGAAGCTGGGCCTACTGCCTTGTGGGCAGCAAGGTCGAGGCTTCCCGGGGCTCCTGTCCCTCGTGCGCTTCTCCACGAGCAGGAGGCAGGCGGGAGTGGTGTGTGACTTGTCCGGGAGGTTGGCGGCGTGCCCTGCACAGCCAGGACGCACAACTGCTGGGCCCGCCACCCAGCAGCTGCCATTACCTCTCAGCTTGAATCAGCTGGCTTCGCAGCTCAGGTCCTCCTGCTCCACTGCAGGCAGTCTTCCCCTCCCGCCCCACCCCACCTGTCCGCGCAGCTCTCCCTGCCTCATCAGCCCGGGGTGAGGCAGGCTACCCCATGCTCAGAACCCCTCCACCCCTGGGGTGTGTGCATATGCCCCGACCCTCTGAGCTGGCCGTCCTGCACTGCCCTGGGCGAACCTTCCACTGGGGCCCTGCTGCCCAAGGGCGCTTGGCGAACGCAGGTGCCCGTTTGGTGGCCCCTGCTGCTGACTCACGGCCTCCTGTCTGCCTCATGCTCATTTCCGGCGTCACAGCTGGCTTGTGAGGAGTGGGGCTGAGCCCTCTCCTGGGGCGGACACTGGGCCTTCTGACACCCCTGCCCTCCGCTCAGGCCTCTCCCCCGAGGCCTCCTCAGAACAGCCGCCCGCACCCCTGCAGCCAGGATCTCGCAGAGTGAGTTCAGCTCTGCCCCGGCTGGGCGGCTGAGGCGTGACCCTCCTGAGCCTCAGTTTCCCCTGTGTGCGGTGGGGCCGCAGTACCCACGTGGGAGGCTCCAGTGAGTCGGGCTGGTGTGCGCTGCGGGGGCCTGCGCCCCAGCCTGCCTTCTCCGTTCTCTCCACTCCTGCAGAAGGAGAAGATCCGGGAGAAGTTCGTGGAAGCTCTGAAGACTGAGTTTGCCGGCAAAGGGCTGAGGTTCTCCCGAGGTGCGTGTGCTGCAGAGGCCTGGTGTGCAGCCCCCCTGCCCCCACCTCGGGCCAGCCCCCCAGGCCTGCTCTACTGCCCAGAGTCCTGGGAGACCCCGGGCAGGCTGGGTGGAGGCGCCGTGTGCTGCCCACCCCAGGCTCCCTTCCGCTGCAAACCAGACTCCTGGGTTCCAAGCCCCGTCTGCACCGGGGCCCGAGGCCAGAATGCCCTGGGCTCCCCAGCCCGTCACGCGCGAGGCTCCTCGCCTGCTCAGACCCCAACCTGGGGCCCAAGCCACGCTTCATCCCTCGGGCTGCTGCCTGGGGGCCCCCACTCTTCTCCTGTTGACCCACGTGCCCTGGGGCGCTCTGGTTCGCCCACTGCCTGTGTCGTAGCTACGGGCAGTCCTGAGCGGGTCCAGGGCAGGGCCCCCGAGGGCCGGTGGGTGCGCGCGCCAACGACTGAGGGTCCCACCGCCCCCGCCTAGCTGCCCCCAGCCGGTCTGTCCCCGCAGGAGGCATGATCAGCTTTGACGTCTTCCCGGAGGGCTGGGACAAGCGCTGCTGCCTGGACAGCCTGGCCCAGGACAGCTTCGACACCATCCACTTCTTCGGGAACGAGACCGGCCCTGTGAGTGGGCCCGCCCGGCGCCTCCGCCCTCACCCCAGGCCAGCGCCAGCCACGGGCACCAGCGTGGACCCGAGATGCCCAGGGAACGGCCGGTGCTCAGGCCCCTCACGCCGGGGGTCAGGCGAGGCCAGGGCAAGCCAGCCGCTCACCCCAGGCCGCAGGGCAGAGGGTGCGAGACGGGCAGTAGCGAGGGGCAGCTCTGGGAGCCAGTGTGGGAGAGGGCCCCACGCCAGGGTGGCCGCTGGGCTTGGCCCGGCACCCCTCATGCAGCGCGTGTGCCCCCTCTGCAGGGCGGGAACGACTTTGAGATCTACGCCGACCCCCGGACCGTGGGCCACAGCGTGGTGTCGCCCCAGGACACGGTGCAGCGGTGCCGCGAGATCTTCTTCCCTGAGACGGCCCACGAGGTGTGACGGCCCCTCCCCGGGATTCCAGAGCCGTGGCCTGGGCTGGGCGCCTGGAGGCCTTCTCCAGCGGCCCGGACGCCGCCTCTTGGCTGGCTCCTGGCGCAGGCCCTGCCGCTGCCCACGGCCCTGCCGCAGCTGCGCCGGCCTCCTGTGCGAGGGGAGGCGCGTGCGTGCGTGCGGTGTGGGCGGCCCCCTGCCGCCCGGGCGGCCAGTGAGGCGGGAAGCTGCGGGCCGGGAGAGCCTGAACTCACAGTATTGTATTAAAGTCCCTAGAAAAAGCCTGGCGCGGCCGTGTCTGGGCGGGCAACTGGCCGGACGCAGGTGAGGGGCCGGGCAGGGCCTGCTGCGTCACTGGCCGTCTCGGGGCCAGCCAGACGCAGGCTGTGCGGGGCATCTCCCCGCCCTTCCCGGGACGGACAGACCACTCTAGACCAGCCTGCGTCTCAGTTGAGGGTTTATTGCCAGTGTCGGCGAGGGCGGGGGTCTCAGGAGGACTCTGAGGGCCCTGAGTGGGGAGGGGCTGTGCCCCCCACCACCCCAGAGCCGCCGTCAGCAAGTACTGCCTCCGGGTGCCTAAAGGGGGTTCTACTCACAGGAAGGAGGTCTTGGGGGCTCCCCGCAGCTACCCTGCACCAATAAACCTTCCGCCAAGGCCAGCGAGTCCTGTTCCTCGGGAGAAAGGCCTCAGGCCCGGCAACGGCGCCCAGCGGCTGGGAGAGTCCTGGTTTTGGGGAGCTGGCCAGTGCTTTTCAGGAACTGGGCCCCCAGCCTCTGGGGTGGGGGCGGGGGGCACCTGTATACCCCAGCTCGGGCCTGGCACCCCAAAAGACAGTCACTGACCCTAGTGGCCCTTCCTTGAGCCCCATTTCTCACCCCAGCAGGTGCTGTGCTCTCTAAAAGGGAATGTGGGGGTAGAGGCAGAGCCCCTCCTTCCTGGCCCCCCAGGCCCAGCTGCAACTGCGTGCAAGACAGTGTGGCCGCAGGGCCGTGTGAGCGGAGGGCGGCGTTGGCCTGGCCGCGTGTGTCCGGCTGTGGGCTTCCGGCTGAGGCCCCGGGGCGGCTCCTGCCCCTGTGCGAGGCCGTGTGTCCGTCCACTCAGGCCCGAGGCCGCCTTGGTGACTGAACACTGGCAGAAAGTCGGGGTTTGTGAGCAGGGCAGAGGGGGTGACTGCCCAGACTGGGGGTAGGTGAGGAGGACAGGCCCCCAACCCTCCATGGACTGGCACCTCCTTAAGTAGTGAAGGCCCAGGGGAGGGGACGCTGACTGCTTGGGGTTCAGTCACTGCAGGCGGAGGGGGTGCTGTGGCTGGCCGCACAGGAGCCCCCAAATTGCCTTCTGCGCTCAGGCCCCTCTTTCCTGCCCCTCCAGTGTATTGAGGGGAGGGCAGGCAGGCAGGCTAGGGGGGGCAGCGAGGGCCTGCCTGCCTCCTCACTTGGCCCTCTTCCCCTGCTGGAGGCTGGGAGGCTCCCCCAAAGTGCTCCCTGGCCCAGCTTCCAAGAGGAGGGGCCCAGGCCACAGGGAGAACCCAGCCTGGCGGGAGGTGTGAGTAGCAAGAGCAGAGTCTGGCCTGGAGGGTCCTGGGGTGAAGGCCAGGGAGCAAGCGTGGGGGGGGTCTGCTGCACCCCCAGACCCCGCCCAGACCTGATGTTGGTACATGGACTGGCGGGCAGAAGGGGCCTGTGCGAATGTGGCCGAGGAGAAGAGAGAGTGGACAAGCGAAGGCAGGCCGTGGCCTCCTCGGTCCAGCTCAGTAACAGTCACGGGTCACGGGGTGGATGGAGGCACACTCACGCCACGAGCACAGACAGACAGACAGACAGGGGCACAGAGGCCGCCCGGGGCCTGGGTCGGACCGCGCAGTGGGGCGCGGAGCCAGCTGCTGCCCGTCCACCCTGTGTGGCTCCCCACCGCCGGGTGGCCGCCTCGAGACCACCCGGCCTAGGAGCCCACAACCTGGCCGGACCACGTCTCGTGGGGGGTGTGGGGGGCCAGCTGGGTGAGCACCACCTCCACGGCCTGGAACTTCTGGTTCTTGGGCGGGATGGGGCACATCTTGTAGGTCACCTCATCGCCCTCCACCGGCACATACTCCCCCTCGATGCTGGTGGGCAAGAGAGGGCGTCAGCCGGGGCCAGAGCCCACTCCCCAGACACCCCTGGCCTAGCCAGGGAGCTGGACCAACCCCCACCTCTGGTCTGCAACGGGGGACCCCAAAAGTCCCTCCCTCCCTCCCTGTGAGGTTTGGGGGTTGAGAAGTACAAGGGCCTGTGAGATCCCTGAGGCCTGGAGCCTGGGGCTAGCCGGGCCACTGCAGGTCACGCGGGTGTCAGGGCTGGGGCCAGGCCTAGCCCACCTCCCCCTCCCAGCCTTCCTGCCTGACAGCCCGCAGGCTGAGACGCCCCGCACTTCAGGCCCCCACAGACAGCACCCAGGAGCTGTGGCTCCGCGTTCCCCCTCCTCACCCAGCTCCAGCCCTCCTCCTCCTCTACCTGCCGCCCACTGAAAGGGGGAGGAGAGATCAGGGACCCAGACCTTGGGGGCCAGCCAGCCAGGGAGAGGCCGGGACAACGTTCTGAAGGCCGCTGGGACACTGAAGGCCGCCGGGACACCGAAGGCCGCCGGGACACCAGCCCGCGGGAGGGGACTCACTCAGACACGTGGACGAAGATGTCCTCGGACCCGTTCTCGGGGGTGATGAAGCCATGGCCCTGCGAGCGCGAGAACTGCTTACAGACGCCCTTGAACACGGGGCCGGCAGAGGCGCGGGCTGTCCTGAGGGTAGGAGGGCGGTTGGAGCTGTGGCCCGGACCAGCTCCCCAACCCCACCGACCCCACCACCATCCCAGGCCTGCCTGCCGTGGGGGAGCCGCCTCTGAGCGGCAGGAAGCGCTCCCCCAGCCAGACACCATGGGAGATTAAGCTGGGGAAACTGAGGCCCAGAAAGGGGGAACTAGTTTTCCCAAGGCAGACACAGAACAATTGGTCTCCTGACCCCCAGTTAGTGCCCTCTGCACAGCAGCCTCCCTCCATGTCTGGGCTCCAAAGGATTCTTGCTGTAGTATTTTTTTCCCAGCCCAGAGAGAGTGTGTGTGTAGAGCTGAGTTCAGGCCAGAGTTACTGGTGGGTGTTGAGAGAAATCACCAGCAACAGAGCAGGGAGCAGAACAGGCAGATGGACTGAAACACACTGCTGAGGGGAGCAGCGGGAGGCAGGAGAGGTCTGCTGCGCCCTGTGGGTCCCTCCCTGGCCGGGGATCGAACTCAGGCCACAGTGGTGATAGTACTGAGACTTAACCCCTAGGCCACCAGGGCGGCCTGTTGTAAGATTTCTAAGTGAAGAATGGCCTGGGCTTGAATACCCTAGATCCCTAGATGAGACCTCACTAGCCCCCGAAGCAGGGATGTCCTGCTCATTCACTGTTACTCACCCCCTCATCATCTACTAAGCGTCTCCAGCTCATCTGCGCCAGGCTTGGGCTGAACACGGGATAATTAGCATTGTCCCCCCAAACACCCCTCCCTTGGTAGGGCTCCCAGAAGCCTCCTCCCTATATGACCCCACACAGTGACCTACCCCAGAGGCCCTGGTGGCTCCCCACCCAGCCCGCTCCCCCCTCTCCAAAGACCAACCCCACAGCTGAGTTTTTATCCAGCCTGTGCTGCCGGCCTGGGTCACCCCGGCTGCCTTCTCCACCTGACACATCTTTGACAGCCTGATCAGGGCAGCCCTGGTGCCCGAGGCTGGTCCCTGCGGGTAGTAGTGAACAGTGGGCAAATCCCTCCAGATTGTAAGCAGCTGAGGGCTGAGGTTTTGTCTCATGCAGTGAGTGAGGGCCTCATCCGCAGTGGGGAAAGGCCCGCCCTGAGGCTGGTGGCACGAGGGCGGGTGCGGGAAGGGAGAGGCGCAGGTGCGGGAAGGGAGAGGCGCAGGTACTCACGCCGAATACGTCCTGGTCCGCTTGGTGGGCAGCGGGCTGGGCAGGTCCCGAGCAGAGACTCCGCCCCGCTCCCAGACCCGGCTGCCCTCCCGGTGGAAGGGGAAGGTGGGCCACACCGGGGACTTGGGGGAGTGCAGCGGGGGCACAACCGGAGGGGACGTGGGCTCCGAAGTCATGGTGGGAGCAGCGGGGGCGCCAGGTGGGCTCCCAGGCTCGGGGGCCGGCGAAAGGCTCGGACGTCCTGGCGGGCAGGGCCCGGCCTGGCCCTGCTCGGCAGCCTCACCAGCCGCAGGCTCCGTCTGGAACGGGGAGAGACAGGAGGGGTGAGTGAGGTCCAGACGGCGGCGCCCGGACAACGGCCGAGAGTCCGGGGAGCGGGCAGGCCTGCTACAACCACAGGCACGCAGGCCCCTCCTCAGGCCGCCCTCCCAGGGAGGCAAAACGGCCCCAGGGCGGGCCTGTGTGCCCCTAGAGCCCTGACACCCCCCCTCCGTACTAGGGGGCTACTACCCCCCTTGGGAGGTAACTAGGTTTAGCGGGTCAGGTGGGCGTCCCCCATCTGGGCTTAGCGCCCTCAGAAGAGCGTCTGCGCTGCCTTCCGCCCTCCGCCCAGCAGGGGGCGCTCTCAGCAGCCGCCGGTACCTTGGCCTCCGGGGTCCCCAGAACCAAGAGAAAGAAACGTCTGTCGCGTAAGTCCCCCCTCTGTGGCATTTTGTTTTTAGCCAGGTTGACTCAGACAAACCTGAAGTCCCACTGGCGCCACGTTCGATTTTCTGGCTCCAGAGCCCGGGCAGTGGCATGTGTGAGCGGACAACGACGCTCTGGAATAGAATTTGGCACAAATATCCAGGTCCACAGACCTGAGCTTGAATCTCAGCTGTGCCACCCGGGCCTTGGGGACCTCTGGCAAGCCACGCCAGGCTCCGACGGGGCGGGCGGGACCACCGCCGCTGAGCCCACACAGCCCGGGCTGGAGGCCCGTTCCTGGCGCCGCCGGCTGTGCCGCCTTGCTCAGCCTTGCTCAACCCTCTTCGCCTGGGACCCAGGCCCTGCCCCATAGAACGGGGATAATGCTGGTTCTTGTTCACAAAGTGCTGCTCGCAGGGCCAGGGCGTGTGAGCCCCTGGGAACACTGGCGGTACCTCCTCAGCCCTAGTTTCCTACTCTCTAAAAAAGACGGGGTGAAAACACCACACACAAGGCTACTGGGTGCATGGAAAAGTATCAGGCTTTTCCGCCTCCCGCCACTGGTGTGATGATGGACACCTGCGGGCCTGCACGCAGCCTGAGTGCGCATGCGCAGGTGGGCGCACCTGGGCTGAGACACGGGCATATAAGGGCGGTGTCACAAGGATGCCAGCAGCAGAGCAGAAGACAATCAGAAGACAGAGAAAGAAAAGAGTGAGAGAGAGGCTAGAGAGGGGCTAGAGAGCCCAGAAAGTAAAGATGCGCTGTGTCTGGGAGGCCTGCCAGCCTCCTAGCCCCCTGCCCCCCCCCCCGCCCCCTTTGTACCTGTCGCCTCTCATAAAAAGCCACCGAGTGCTCCAAGACTCCTCCTTGACCCGTCTGCCCAGAATTATCAAGAACTTGCTGTGTGCCCTTCCTGGCACCACATGGAGCTTCAGAGATTAGGATGTGACAGTGTCTGGCATCTCCTGCACCCAATAAATTGCTACTATCGATGCTAATCACTAGATTGTTCCACATCAACAGCTGAGGGCCTGGATGACCTTGAAAAAGTTCACCCTTTATTTTCTTCTGAAGCGGAAGAAAGTTTCTTCTCCACCCCCCATCTCCAGAGATTGAGAAGCCTTGGACCTCAAGGCACTCTGCTGGGGAGCCCGGTGGAAGAAAGCTGGACCTTCTGGGCCAGGCTACCAAGCCTGGGGCTGCAGGGACCTACAGGGAGCCCCAACGCTGCCTTATGTCAGCGGCCCCCGGGTAGCACCCCCACAGGCCCTGTCTGGCTCCCTCACAGGCCACGCCTTGCTGTGACAGGGCCATAGAGAAGCTGCAGTGGTCGTACAGGCCTAGGGGAAATGGGTTGTCACCCCCGTTGCTGCGCTTCCACCCCTCACCTAAAGGCCTTGAGGTCAGAGGTTGTAGGGTCAGAGAAAAGTATCAGGCTCTTCCGCCCTCCCGCCATTGGTGTGATGATGGACACCTGCGGTGCTGCACGCGGGCCTGAGTGGGCATGCGCAGGTGGGCGCACCTGGGCCGAGACACGGGCGTCACCAGAGGCAGCGTCATGAAGACGCCAGAAGAACCAGAGCAGCAGAGAAGAGAAGGGAGGAGAAGCAGCAGCAGCCAAGAGAGGGAAGATGTGCTGGGGCTAGGAAGCCTGCCAGCCTCCTGGCCCCCCCAGCCTCCCTGCCTGCCAAGTACCTGGTCACCTCTGATAACAAAAGTATAAAAAGCCACCGAAGGCTCCAGGACTCTTCCTTTTCCCCATCTGCCGGATCATGGAGAACTTGCTCTGTGCCCCTCCTGGCACTACAGAGGTGAACTCCTGAGCAGTCCGGTTTCTATCTTGCCTCCTCCCCCGCACCTCTCAACCCCTGCTTGGACCCAGAGCCCATCCCAGAACCTGACGTTTCCAGGGAAGAGCTTAAGCTTCCTTAGGCATCCGGGGCATGGCGGGCAGAGCTGGAGGAGTCCAGAAGGTTCTCAGGCTCCTCTGCTCAAGCCCAGCAGGCAGGGTCCTTCTGGATCTCCCCAACCCCCCGTCCCAGGAGTGCAGGGCAGTGAGAACTGCCCCTTGTGGCCCCTCAAGCTAATGTGGGGTGTTGCTCTCTGAGCCCATTCTGGGCTCTGAGGTGGCATCAGTCAGGTGTGGCTGTTTTATCCTCATTTTAGAAGAGGTAGAAGCTTCAAGAGGCACAACCACACAAAAACTTGTACATGAACATTCCCAGTGGTATTATTCACAGTAACCAAAGAGTGGCAACACCTTAAATATCCACCAGTGGATGACTGGACAGACAAAACATCCTGTGGTCAGAGTGGAATATTACTCAGTCATAAAAAAGGCTGATGACTGATTCATGCTGCAGTGTACATGAAACTTATGATCATGATGCCAAGTGGAGGCCTGCATACCGCAGGGCTCCACGTGTGATGGGTCTGGAACAGGCTACTCCATGGAGCCAGAAGTAGGTCGGTCAGTGGTTGCCAGGGGCTGGGGAGAGGCAAGGGGGCGTGTGACCTCTCATGGGTGCCTTTTCAGGGTGATTAAAATGTTCTCAAATGGACTATGGCGATGTTTGCACCATTCCATGAATATAGTAAAAACCACTGAATTGTCCACCTTAAGCAGGTGAATGACAGTATCATGTGAGTATCTCAGTAAAGCTGTCACCAGGAAAAGAAGCTGCGTTACCCAAGACCACAGCCAGGAAGGCAGAGTAGCTGGGGGCAGGCGGGGGCAGCGCCTCCTGGAGTGTCCCCACCCCACCTGGGCATGAATGGCAGGCGCTGGGCACGTCTCTGGCAGCCCTGCCCCCCGACTACTGGCAGTGGGGCAGGCCCAGCCGCCCACCACAGTTTTCCCAGGCGGGCATTGTGCTTGGTGGTGACAGCCTGTGCTGGGAAGTCGTGGGGTAGAGGGGAAGGGGGAGGGGATGGGAAGGTGGGAGGGGCAGCAGCAGCCACAGTGGTTACCAGGGAGACGCAGCTAAAGGTAGGGGGCCCTGCCAGCCAGGCTCCCATACATCACATAAAGAGAGTGGTAAGAAGGCAAGAGAGGTGTCGACTATCCAGGGTTGGGGGTCCCCAAAACTGACTCCTCGAAATGGACCACATAGCAGAGGGGAGGAAGACAGGGTAAAAACAAGACTGCAGACACTCATCCCCTCCAGCCCCATGGGACTAGTAGGGCTGGCCCCCCACCTCTCTTTTCACACCTAGTCCCTGAGAAGGCAGGAGTTAGGGCAGGAGGGGCAGTGAAGCCTTCTCCAGGATCTCCTCCCACCCCAGCCTCAGTTTCCTCATCTGGAAATTGGGAGTTTGGGGCCTCCCTGGTGGATCAAGGGGTTGAGCGCCACACTGTGAAGCATCCGCAGCCACTGCAGCGCGAGTTCGATCCCCAGCCAAGGAGGGGACCCACAAGGCACAGCAGACCACTCCTGTCTCCCGCTGCTCCCCTCGGCAGTGTGTTTCAGCAGATCTGCCTGTTCTGCTCCCTATTCTGTCTCTGGGGAATCCTCTCACCCCCCTAAACCTCTGGCCTGTACCCCAGTTCTTGTGCACATAATCTTTTTTTAAAAATGTATTTCTTCCGTGATGATTCTGCTTCTGGTTCAGCCCAGATGAGGTTGGAGCTTTACCAAAAGAAAGTTCCTGAGAAACTAAAGGAGAAAGCAAGTCCACCAATAGCCAGAGACAGGTGTGTCCGCAGAACGTTTGTTTCAACGCAGGCAGAGCTGAAGCCCAGCCCCCAACCACCCCCAGGCTCAGTGAGCCCCTCTCGGGGTGATGCCCTTGAGACTGGGTGGCCGAGCGCCCTTCTGGACCCAGCGGGCCCCAGGTGAGCATCCTGCCCCTACTTTCCCCCAACCGAGCGACCTGCCTTTTCTGAGCCTCAGTTTCCTCATCCGCCCATTGGGGCTGAGGGCAGCGCAGGCTGTGGGAGGGGCCGTGCCACTGAGCAGACTGGAAGTGGGCAGCTCCCGGTGTGCGATGTGGCCCTGCCCTGCCTGCCACAGCTGGTCTCTACCTCTGCGCGTGGGGGCCCGCCCAGCTGGCTGTAGACAAAAGGCTCGGGGAGGTGGAAACGGCCCCACGCCTGTTTGGAGGCAGCCCACGCAGCGTCCTGGAGCACAGGGCCCTGGGTACTGACTCAGCTCGCCAGCAGGTACCCGCTGCCCTGACGCTGGGCTCCTCCACTTCCCAGCTCCCAGGACAATGCGGCAGGGACAGGCTTTCAGAACCCCCTCTTGGGGGCCCACCCTTGTGGCGCAAGGGGTTGAGCACCGCACTATGAAGCATCCGCAGCCACTGCAGCACGAGTTCGATCCCCGGCCAGGGAGGGGCCCACAGGGCGCAGCAGACCTCTCCTGTCTCCCGCTGCTCCCCTCAGCAGTGTGTTTCTGTCGATCTGCCTGCTATGCTCCCCACTCTGTCTCTGGGGAATCCTCTCACCCCCTGCACTTCTGGCCTGTACCCCAGCTCTTATATGCATAAATAAAGAAATCTTAAAAAAAATAAATGCACACTGAGTGCCAGGCACTGGCACAAATCTCAGCCCTGCCCAAAGCTCGGAGGCTTCAGGGGTCCAGCACAGCAGTGTGGAGGTCCGGGGCACACGTCACCGTGGCACCTGCTGATGATTACTATGTGCCTGTGGGGTGCGGGGCCTGTGCCCCACTTAGCCCTCCCAGGCGCCCTCCGCCGTCATCACCACCATCGTGCAAGTCTCCAGGAGAGTGAACTGGGGTTCACAGGTAAGGAGACTTGCTAGACTGGCCAGCAGGTCCCTGGCGATGTGTTGCAGGGGGGGGGGGGGGCAGAGGCCCGGAGGGAGGCGCAGCAAGGCCACTCCTGACCNGGGGGGGGGGGGGGGGGGCAGAGGCCCGGAGGGAGGCGCAGCAAGGCCACTCCTGACCTCCCTGGAGAGGGGCGGGCAGGGGTGCGGAAGAACTTGGGGAGTCAGGGCTTGGGGTTCTATTTCTGGCTTTGTGCTGACTCAGACCGTGACCTTGGGTGAGTCACTTGTCAACTCTGCAAGCTCCAAACAACTCTCCCAGTGAAACACCAGCCCCAAGCCCCCAGGGTGGCGGGAGATGGGGAGGGAAAGGCATGGTAGGGATGACGGAGACCGGGGACACAGGAGGATGGCGGGCAGGCTGGGCGAGCGGCGGGGCCCTGTCCACGGTGGAGCTCAAGAGGGCGAGGAACCGGCCTAGAGACCACCAGACAGAATCTGGCTGCCCCTGCCCCGCCCCCGCCTCCCAGACACTCCTTAAAATACTTTGCAAGCTCCAGCAGCTGGAGGTGACCTAATTAGGTCCCTCCCCTCCCACAGCCAGTGTTGGGGGAGCAGCGGGGGCTGCCCAGCCAGTACTTGTGTTTAATTGAAACCCTTTAACCTCCTCAGTGATGGGCCCCTGCTGTCCTGGGGCTGCTGTGACGAAGCCCCCCCCCTCCGCTTCCCTGGCATCAGTGGGGGCGGCGGGTGTCCCAGTGGCTGCGTGCCCCTGGGTAAGTCACTTTCCCACTCTGAGTTGGCAGAGAGAGAAGGAGGGAGGGCGCTGGCCGAAAGTCACATATAAGGGGACACAGCCTGCAATCAATCATACCCCAAAGTCTGGGAGATTTTCCAGCGGGGCCTGCCACCCACCTGGTGGGCATCGTTTCACTGGCTGCAAAGACTCCCCCCGCCCCTGCTGCTTTTTGGGGCCCATCTTGCTGCTGGCCGCGGGAACAAGGGTCTGGATTGCCCTAAGCCGCCTTCCAGCCTGCAGCTTGTGACCCAGGACGGGCCGGCTGAGCAGACCACGGGCGCCCTCTGCTGGTGGCGCTCTCGGGAGCCAGCCTGCAGGTATACCCTCCCCACGGGCCATCATGAGGGACCCCCCCCAGTGATCCCTAAGAAGCGCCCTCCACGGCCAGAGGGCCTTTGTGAACACGTGGCATCTCCTGGACACACCTCTCTGGCCCAGAATGGCCCTGGCACCCCTGAGTCCCTGGGCACCTGGGCAGCCAGTACCTGCCTACACCTGTCTTTTCTTTTGGGGGGGCTGTGGCACACAGACCCAGAGGGGCGGGCTGCTATGGGAAATAGATGTTTTTGGGAAAGACTTGAAGGAAAAGGGGTGGGGAAGGCAGGGCGGGAGCACGGGGAGGCTGGGAGGAGGGAAGATGGGGAATTTGGGGGGCCCAGAGGCCTCTGGGATGGAGTCAGGTGAGGGGAACTGGCTGTCCCTCCCCCAGGGGCCTGGAGACTGCCCTTCCCAGGCGGAGGCCCCTCCGGGAGCACATCCAGGCGGGCAGGGTGCCAGGTCTCCGCGAGGTTGCCCACCCCCAACCCGGCGCACTTCCTCCTCCCCTCCCCCAGCCCCAGCGGATGCAGCAGTTCACACTCTGTATTTATTATTGTTCTCGCTCTGCGTCCCTCCTCCCCTCTTCCTGGGAAGAGCCAGCAGGCTGGCAGCTTGGCAGGAACCTGCTGTCTCCCTGGTGGGTGCCAGCCTCGCCCCTTAACTCCGCCTGGATCCTTGTGCCGGGGTCAGGTCACGGGGGACTTGGCGCCAGCGCCCAGGCTGCCCTGTGCCTGCATCCCGCAGCCGGGGTCCGGCAAGCCGGGGCCCGGACGGATCGCCCCTGCCCTCCGGGACCCGCGCCCGGCAGGGGTGGAGGTTAGAGCGGGCAGGGGAGGGGAATGGACTCGGAGGGGCCAGAGCCCAGGTTGGGGGGCTCCGCGGCGAAGGAGCTAATAACATGGAGCCACCTCTCCCAGCCAATTAACACAATGACCCGTCACCCGGGGATCAGCGCGAGCCGGAGACAGCTGTCCGCGCGAACATCTGTCCGCCCGACGGCGCCCCCGCCCCCGCCCCCCGCCCGGCGGGGCCGTCCGGCTCCCGCGCCCTCCCAGGGGCCTCCGGGCGGGCATTTCTGGTCTTTTCTGTCCCGGGGTTCGCAGCAGGAGGCTGCGGCAGGTGCGCGCGGCTCCGCTTCTGGAGCCAGACACAAGCGCAGACACACAGACGCGCACAGGGGGACACGCACCGACACCCGCCGTCGCCGGGGCCACACAGCCGCCCGGGGCGCCGGGGCGAACATGGAGGAGATGCAGACAAGAACTGGGGTACAGACCTGCGCGGTCTCCCACCTGCCCCCAGGCGCCACCGGGCCGGGCCAGCCCCGGGGCGCACCCCCAGTCCCTGCGCCCCCCTCCCTGGAGGTCGCCCCCTCCTCCGCCCCTGCCCGGGGCAGTCTCGAGGGCGGGTCCCGGCTCACCTCTCCCGGCGGCGTGGGT
Source organism: Galemys pyrenaicus (assembly GCA_019455555.1). NCBI lineage: Eukaryota > Metazoa > Chordata > Mammalia > Eulipotyphla > Talpidae > Galemys > Galemys pyrenaicus. The sequence continues at coordinate 281,049 of JAGFMF010011642.1, read as the reverse complement.
GCGGGCAGGGCGCCCCGCGGCGGCTCGCGCGCCGGCCTCTCGGGGCGCCGGGGCTGGCGAGGGTCGGCTGGCTGCGCGGCGTCGGCGCGTGTGTGCGGGCATGCGGGCCGGCGGCTCGCTCGCTCACTCACTCACTCACTCACTCACTCCTCACTCACGCCTCACTCACGCCCTCCGCCTGACGTCAGGGCCGGGGAGGGCCTGCGGGCGGGGGGTTTGTGTCCCCGGCTTAAAGGGCCCCGGAGCCCGCGCGGACAGCGCCCCGAGTCGGACCCCGCCAGCACGAGAGTGAGGGCGGCCCCCGGCGCTGCAGCTTCTTTTTTGGGAAAGTGGCTTTTATTGCCAGGCCAGGGTGTAATTTGCCCTGCCAGGTGGGAGTAGCTGGGAGGAATGCAGGGGAGGAAGAGCCGGACCAGGGCCGCATTCCTGGCGGCTGAGAGTCAGAGGGGTGGCTGGGAGTGTGTGTGCACGCGCACACGCGCTGGTGGGGGGCTGAGCCGGAGGATAGAGGCCACGGCAGAGAGGCGTCCCGGGTGCTCCAGACCAGGGAAGGGCGGCTCGGTCCCCAGGGTCTCTCAGATCTGCCTGCACCCCTGGACCGGGGTCCCTTGACCTCCAGTACCCCAGCACTGGGGTGGGGTCCTCCGGTGGCCTCAGAGACTGAATCGGTGTGGGCAAGTCCCAGGAACCCCTCTTTCCCTGGCCAGGCCCTGGAGATGTTCTGCTGAGTAGAATGAAGAGGACCCCTGGGAGTGATAAGCTGGCCACACACACACACACACACACACACACACACACACACAGAGCCAGGGAAGCCCTTGGGGGCCTGACTAACAGCCTCCTCTCCCCAGATCCCACTTTCCACAGCAGACAAGCTCTGGGTGTGACCCAGGCTTAGTGCTCCCTATGGGTGTGACCTTGGGCCAGTCCCCAAGGACCCTGGTTCTCCTCCACCTCTTCTTTTTTTTTTTTTTTAAGATTGATTTATTTATGCACACAAGAGCTGGGGTATAGGCCAGAGTTGTGGGGGGTGAGAGGATTCACCCGAGGCAGAGTGGGGAGCAGAACAGGCAGATCAACAGAAACACACTGCTGAGGGGAGCAGCAGGAGGCAGGAGAGGTCTGCTGCACCCTGTGGGTCTCCTCCCTAGCTGGGGATCCCCTCCTGGATGCTTCACAGTGCAGTGCTCAACCTGCTGCGCCACCAGGGAGGCCCCTCTCCTTGACCTCTTGTATAAAGCTGGCAAGGCTGTGGGGGTTGTGGTGCTCAGGGTTTTCTTCCCTGTCCACCCCTTGCCTTCGGCCTGCATTGCAAAGAGGACATCTTCCCTTCATATTCAGTGCTACTGAGGCAGACAGGCATTTTCAAAGGCAGTTTTATTAAAATGAAAAGGAGGGGGCTCCCCGGTGGCTCAAGGGGAGCAGCCACTGAAGCACAAGTCTGATCCCCAGCCAGGGAGGGGCCCACAGGGTGCAGCAGACCTCTCCTGCCTCCCTGCTGCTCCCAGTGTGCTTCAGTGGATCTGCCTCTTTTGCTCCCCATTCTGTCTCTGGTGGATCCTCTCACCCCCTACACGTCTGGTCTGTACCCCAGTTCTTGTGTGCATAAAATAAAATCTTTTAAAAAAATGAAAAGGTGGGCCCGCCCTGGTGGCGCAGTGGGTTAAGCAACGCACTATGAAGCAAACCGCAGCCACTGCAGCACAAGTTCGATCCCTGCCGCCGGCCAGGAAGGGGACCCACATGGCGCAGCAGACCTCTCCTGCTGTGCCCGCTGCTCCCCTCAGCATTGTGTTTCTGTCAATCTGCCTGTTCTGTGTCCTGTTCTGTCTGGTGGATTCTCTCACCACCCCCACATCTCTGGCCTGTACCCCAGTGCTTGTGTGCATAAATAAATAATTCTTTAAAAAAAAAATGAAAAGGAGAACACAACCAATTCAAACAGCTAAGGAAGATGCCTCGAAGGTGGCTCTGCCATCACTTAAAGCTCACAACAGTCAATGCGATAGTTTGGTTTTGTCACCCCTGTTTTGCTGGGGAGGAAAGAAACTTGGGTGGATGTATGGCTGGAGGAGAGACTCGGCTGCCTTTATTCATCTAGCGGCTTCGAGGGCATTTAAACCCGGAATTATCCACCACGTATGCCTGATACGTATTCCAGAGCCTTCCAGAACAATCGGACTCACAAGACCTAAGTTCCTAATTCTACGAGACGGTGAGACACACCGCCCGCTGTGTGGAGTTCTGATGCTGTTCCCCTGGGGTCTGATGACTTCCCTGGGGGTCTCCCTGCCCCCTTGAAGTCCTCCCCTTCATCCTTGCCACCCCCTCTTCCAAAGGTGATAGTTTTTCTTTTAAATATTTATTTATTCATATAAGAACTGGGGTACAGGCCAGAAGTACAGGGGGTAAGAGGACCCACCAGAGACAGTGGGGAGCAGAACAGGCAGATGGACTGCCAAGGGCAGCAGCGGGCGAGGCAGGAGAGGTCCGCCGCACCATGTGGGTCCCCTCTCTGGCCGGTGGCAGGGATCGAACTTGTGCTGCAGTGGTTACGTTTTGCTTCATAGTGCGTTGCTTAACCCACTGCGCCACCAGAGGAGGGCCCTAGTTTTCTTTTTCTTTAAAGATTTATTTATTGGGCCGCCCTGGTGACTCAAGGGATTAAGCACCGCACTGTGAGGCATCTGCAGCCACTGCAGTGTGAGTTCAATCCCCGGCCAGGGAGGGGACCCACAGGGCACAGCAGACCCCTCCTGTCTCCCCGCTGCTCCCCTCAGCAGTGTGTTTCAGTCTATCTGCTTGTTGTGCTCCCCACTCTGTCTCTGGTGACTCCTCTCACCCCCACAACTCTGGCCTGCACCCCAATTCTTGTATGCATAAATAAATATTTTTTTTAAAAAAGACTCTAGAAAGGACACACTAAAGGAAGAGGGGCCCGTGGCGGGAAGACCCTGGCGGGTGGGCCAGTGGAGCCTGGGCAGGCCTGCAGGCCGGCAGACCAGGCCTGCAAGGCCAGTGCTGAGGCCTGACCGGTGATGGACAAAACCCAGGCCAGAAGCAAGGGCAGGACACCCGCCTCTCCCCTTTCCTAGGGCCCCTCCCCACTATCAGCGAGCGAGTGCTGTCAGGGAGCGAGAGTGCGCTGTGAATGAAGGAGGGTGGCGGGCCTGGAGCATGTTATGATGATTCCCGACAGCGCTGAGGGCACAGCTGTTCATTCAGGAAACGAGCAGCCGTGGCACCACCCACCCACCCACCAGCAGCTGAGTAACAAAGAAATCTTCTGCTTGCAACCAGGGGCTCGCCGTGAGGCTATTTTTGTGAAAAGCTGAGAATTCAAAAGCTCATCTCCTCAAAAACCTCCCTCGCCTCGGAGGAGCTGAGGAGGCGGCCCGAGCCCGCGGCCTGCTCCACGGGCTCACTGCCATGCGGTGATTCTGTTAGGGACGGTGGGCCCGCCGGGGGCCGGTCCTGGCCACGGGGCGTGAGTCTGGGCGACCCTGAGGGCCGGCCATCTGGGGTCACTGCTCGGTAGAACCTGGGGCGCAGAGGGGTGAAAATGCTTGCCCAGTGTCACACAGCTGGTGACAGGCCGGACTCAGTGGAGGAGCCGGCTGCCCTCCGAGCGTCCTCTGCTATCCCGTTCCCTGGGTGCCCGTCCTCCGCGCTGGGGGCTCGTCTGCAGCCTGGACTAACCGTTTGTCCCGTGGTTAAAGTGATTCTTTGTCTCTGTCCCCAGTCACCATCTCAGTCCAGCTGTTGCCCTCCTTTTTTCTTCTTTTTTTAAATTTATTTATTTTTTCATACAAGAGCTGGGGTACAGGCCAGGGATGGGGGTGAGAGGATTCACCAGAGACAGAGTGGGGAGCAAACCAGGCAGAGCAACTGAAATACACCACTGAGGGGCCTCCCTGGTGGTGCAAGGGGTTGAGCACCATGCCGTGGGGCTTCTGCAGTCACAGCAACACGAGTTCGATCCCTGGCCTGTACCCCAGCTCCTGTGTGCATAAATTAATACATTTTTTATTTTTTATTTTTTTTTTAAAGATTTATTTATTTATGCATACAAGCACTGGGGTACAGGCCAGAGGTGTGGGGGGG
>JAGFMF010011642.1:227587-276679 GCA_019455555.1 Galemys pyrenaicus | reverse complement strand
GGGGAGCAGAACAGGCAGATGGACTGAAACACACTGCTGAGGGGAGCAGCGGGGAGGCAGGAGAGGTCTGCTGCGCCCTGTGGGTCCCTCCCTGGCCAGGGATCGAACCTGCGCTGCTGTGCCGCGGATGCTTCACAGTGCACGCTCAACTCCTGTGCCACCAGGGAGGCCCAGCTGCCCTTCTTCTTCTGCACCTCTGGCCACACTTTGCATTGTTTCCTTAGTCCATTCAGCAGGCATTTATGGCCAACTTACCGGGCGCCAGATGGCCGAGGCTCGAGCCCGCGGTGAGCCGGGCAGATGCTTCTTGAGTTCGTGGAGCGCCAGTCTCCTGCAGGAGCCGGAGCACAGTGGGGTGGCTGCGCGGCCGTGAACGTGAGCGGAGAAGCAGGTGCACGCAAGGAGACGGTGGGGCGGGAGGACGGCTCGGAGAAGGGCCTGGAGCTGAGCCGATGGGAGACGCCAGCTGGAGAGAGCGTGTCCCGAAGCGGAACCCCCAGAGACAGAAGAGGCTGTGAAGGGCTGTGGCTGGAACGAGGAGGGCAAGGGCAGGGGCTAGGGTCTGGGCGTCCTGGCAAGAGGGGGCGGGGGAAACGTGTGTGTTCTGTGTTCTGGCCTCCAAACAGGATTTTTTTAAAAAGATTTATTTATTTATCCATACAAGAGCTGGGGTACAGGCCAGCCTCCAGGGCGGTGAGAGGAGTCACCAGAGACAGAGCGGGGAGCAGAACAGGCAGATAGACTGAAACACACTGCTGAGGGGAGCAGTGGGGAGACAGGAGAGGTCTGCCGCACCATGTGGGTCCCTCCCTGGCCAGCGGCAGGGATCGAACTCGTGCTGCAGTGGCTGCGGTTTGCTTCATAGTGTGTTGCTTAACCCACTGCGCCACCAGGGAGGCCCCAACAAACCGTATTTTTTTGGAATTATTTATACACACAAGAACTGGGGTGCAGGCCAGAGGTGGGGAGTGGGTGAGAAGATTCACCAGAGACAGAGTGGGGAGCAGAACAGGCAGATGGACTGAAACACACAGCTGAGGGGAGCAGCGGGGAGACAGGAGAGGTCTGCCGGGCCATGTGGGTCAGCTCTCTGGCAGGGGATCGAACTCGTGCTTCAGTGGCTGCAGTTTGTCACATAGTGCGGCGCTCAACCCTTTCCAACACCAGGAAACCCGACTCAGACATGCTGATGGAAATGTTAACAGTCTCTGAGCAGGGACCATGGGGAGGGTGGCGGGATGCGGAGCGGGGCGGAGGCTGCTGCCAGCAGAGGAGATGGGTGCATCGGGTGTGCTGGCTGCACTTTGGAGGCAGAAGCAACAGGATTCGCTCTGGGCTCACAGGGGGTGTGAGAGAGGAAGAGGGGTCAGGTGTGACTCCTAGGTTCGGGCCTGAGCACCCAGTGGGATGGAAAAGTCCCGCTGTGAGGTGGGGGTAGGAGCAGGGTTCAGCAGTCCTCAGGGCGGCTGTGGCCAGGGGCTCCACTCTACCTCAGCTTGATTGTCTGATGAGGTGAGGAGCAGGCAGTGGATTGAGGGCCCGGCGCTGCGCTGGGGGCTGAGAGAGGACTCAGCGCACGCAAAGCCACGGGGTCACATGAGGTCACCAGGCCTGGCACCTCACAGAAAGGTGAGCCCTGAGGCCCCAACATTAGTGGGGAGATGAGTGGGCAGGAGAATGGGGAAGTGTGGGCTCCTGGCAGGCAGGTGGCCAGTGCTTTGGGGGAGCAGGGAGTGGTCAGCTCCCACACACTGCTGAGGGGAGCAGCGGGGAGACAGGAGAGGTCTGCTGTGCCCTGTGGGTCCCCTCCCTGGCCGAGGATCGAACTCATGTGCTGCAGTGGCTGCAGATGCTTCACAGTGCTGAGACTTAACCCCTTGAGCCACCAGGGAGGCCCCTTTGGTGCCTTTTTAATGACGTCACATCATTCCATTGTATGGCACACCATATACCTGTAATTTATCCATCTCTCCACTGACGGCCAATCACTGCGGTTCTATTTTAACCTCATTTGACAGAGAGGCAACTGAGACGCGAGGGTCGTTGCCTAGGCCACGCTGGCTCAGCTAGCATGCTCTAGCGTGGGAACTTGTCCTTAAGACTGGCTCGGCCCTCCTCCCCCTCCCGCCTTCATTAGTTTCCAGCCCTCATTCCTCCCTCACTATAACACCCTCAGCAGTCGTTTTGCAATCCTTTTGTTCATTCAGAATACACACATTTACAAGCCCTCACCATGTGCCAGGCTGGGTGGGACCATAGCATGCAGAGAGAAGGGAAAGAAGCTGTCAAGGGGCCCGCAGACCAAAGCCCCTATGTGTTTTTGCAAGTCACTGTAAATCGTCCATGGAAAGACGTGGAGAATGAATAGAATGGCCTGGTCCCTGCTTTCAGCAGTGAGTAAAGCAGACGTGCCAACACTTCCCCGTGACCTGAATACCGTAAAGGAAGCTGGGAACCCAAAACACTAACAGCAGAGCTGGCCCCTTCTGCCCAGCCTGGGGCTCCTCCAGTTTCCCCTCTTAGACAGGGGCTACCACCCAGCCACTGGCTAAAGCTTCAGGCTTGGACCCGCCCACTTCCGTCCCCAAGTGGTCTACCCCACAACTGGGACTATTCTTCCCACCCGAGTCTGGCTTCTGCCCAGATCGGCCAGATCTGGCCTTTCCACCGTTCCAGCCTTGCACAGTTGGCCATCTCCTGCAGGAGCCAGTAACATAGTCCTGGTCTCTGCCTGCCCCTTCCCATCCACCCACGCATCGCTGTGCCCTTCCTCAGGTCTGACCTGAGGCTCCCTAGTCAGGCGCCACAGCCGTGGTTAGCCTGGTGGCTCTGCAGCCTGAATCCCAGCTGTTCAACCTATTAGCTGCATGACCTTGAGTGACCTACTTAACCTCTCTCTGCCTTAGATGAGGAAGAGGAATAATAAACGATAATATGATAGCTGACACCTTAGATAGCTATTTTGAAGGTAGGAATTAATACTATAACGACAAAGCCCTGTGGTCTGGGCCCTGCCTAAGTCTCCAGTCTCACCAGTTCTCATGAGCTGAAATACTTTTGATTCCTCGAAAGTATCAAATTCTCTCTCTCGTGGCTCCTGCACCCCCTTCTGAGATGAAGTTGGGTCAGGTCACCCACCTTTCCACCGTTGGCAGGGTAGCCTACAATGAAATACAAAGCTCTTATTTTTTATTTATTTATTTTTAAAGATTTATTTATTGGGGCCTCCCTGGTGGCACAGTGGGTTAAGCAACGCACTATGAAGCAAACCGCAGCCACTGCAGCATGAGTTCGATCCCTGCTGCCGGCCAGGGAGGGGACCCACATGGTGCAGCAGACCTCTCCTGATGTGCCCGCTGCTCCCCTCAGCAGTGTACTTCTGTTGATCTGCCTGTTCTGCTCCCCGCTCTATCTGTGGTGAATCCTCTCACCCCCCACACCTCTTGGCCTGTACCCCAGCGCTTGTGTTAAGATTTATTTATTTATGCACACAAGCGCTGGGGTACAGGCCAGAGGCGCGGGAGGTGAGAGGTTTCACCAGAGACAGAGCAGGGAGCAGAACAGACAGATCAACTGAAACACACTGCTGAGGGGAGCAGTGGGGAACAGTGGGGAGAGGTCTGCTGCTCCATGTGGGTCCCCTCCCTGGCGGGGATCGAGCTCATGCTGCAGTGGCTGTGGATGCTTCATAGTGCAGTGCTCAACCCGCTACGCCACCAGGGAGATCCTAAATGCAGAGCTCTTAAATGTCGAGTCCGATGAGTTCTGGCGAGTGTATACATCTGTGCAATCATCCCCTAAAAGATGCAGAACATTCCTGTCACCCCGCAGAGGTCCCGCCTTTCCAAACAACTGTCCCTGCTTCCGGGGTACTGAAGGGTTCAAGCATATTGTTTGCGTTTGGAGAGGATCACTCTGGCTGCGGTGCAGAGGACGACTTGACACCGGCAAGGAGAGCGTGGCACCGCGAGACCAGAGACCACGCGCCAGAATTGCCTCGAGGTCGCCAGGCAACCAAAAGGCGCTCTCAGAGTGTGGGCGGCTCCCAGCGGGCGGAAGAGGGAGGCCCCGCCCCCGTCAAGGCCCGCCCCCTCAGGGCCCGCCCCCCGCCAGGGCCCGCCCCCCGCATCCATGGAAGCCCCGCCCGCGTCAGCCGGCAGAGGCTTCTTATTGGTGGTCTCTCCGGAAGCGACCGGATTCGGAATCTCCTCCAAAGTCCAGCAACCGGCGGCTGCGTGCGGGTGCGCGGTGCGTGGCTGTGGCGCGTGGCGCGTGGCGGGGCGGGACGGGGCTGCGCGGCGGGGCGCGCGTCTCTATCCCTGGCCCGGGAGCTCCTCCCCCTGTGCCTCAGTTTCCCCGTTCGCAGTGGGAGCATGCCCCACGCGGGGCTCCCCGGGCCCTGCCGCGCAGCCCCACTGCCCGCCGGGGCACGCTGGGGTCTTAGCGAGTGAGGCGGGACGGCAGGGTTCACGGCAGGGTTTCGCGCACCCGCACCACCCCGGGCCCGGGTGCGTGACGGACCCTCCGTCTCAGCCGCAGCGCAGGCCGGGATGTTCGTCCTGGTGGAGATGGTGGACACCGTGCGGATCCCGCCCTGGCAGTTCGAGAGGAAGCTCAATGACTCCATTGCCGAGGAGCTGAACAAGAAGCTGGCCAACAAGGTACGGCGCCCGGTCGCGGCCAGCCTGGGCACCGGAGGGTCCCCGCGGCCCACCGCCCGAGGCAGGCCTGGCCGGACTTAGCGCCCCACAACTCCGTTTCTCCGCTTGTGTGTGGGATGAGGGACCATTCCGTCCCAGGTGTTGGAGGAACTCGAAAGACAAGCTGAGTTTCTCTTGTACCTGGCAAGTGCTGGATTCTACACTTCCAGATTCTGTGGCCACCTCGGGCAAACCAGTTACCCCTCTGGGTCTCAGCTTCGAGTTGTAAAATGAAGGTGGTCTTTACTGCCCCACCCACCCGCGCACCGCACCGGGTTTGTGAGATGCTCACAAAACCATCTGAGAGTTAAGGTCGCGAGGCTTATCCCTGGATCTCTGCAAAAATACTTGTGCTCTTTCTATGTGCCAGGTCTGGGCCTTGGTGCCAGCTGGTCAGAGCCCTTCCCTCCACCTATTCTGAGACCGCTCCTCAGTTATTCTGTGTCATCTCTTTTTCTTAGCATGCACCACAGGTTCTTTCCTTTTTCCTTCTTTTTTTTTTTTTTAAAAAAGATTGTATGTGGGCCTCCCGGGTGGTGCAGTGAGTTGAGACCTGCAGTGTGAAGCATCATCCCCGGCCAGGGAGGGGACCTACCTGGCACAGCAGACCTCTCCTGCATCACCCGCTGCCCTCCTCAGCAGTGGATTTCTGTCGATCTGCCTGTTCTGCTCCCTGCTCTGTCTCTGGTGACTCCTGTCACCCCCACACCTCTGGTGTGTACCCCGGTTCTTGTATGCATAAATAAAAAAGATTCTGGGGATCGAACGCGCACTGCAGTGGTTGCGGATGCTTCACAGTGCAGCGCTCAACCCCTTGTGCCACCAGGGAGGTGCTTAGTTTTCTTCTTTTTGGTTATTTGATTAGTTTTCTTCTTTTCCTCTCCACTTCTTGCCTGAAGTATACCTCACATCTAGCAAGAGCCTAGCACAGAGTAGATGTTCCAGAATTGTCTGCTGACTGAATAAGACAGACAAGATCTCCCTGTAGTGTGGTGGTGGGAAAGGCTGCTATGAACAAGTGTGTATGATGACAAGTTCAGATAAATGCTCTGAAAGATGGACATTTACAAACCTGTGAAATAAAGGAAAGAATGAGGGAGACAAATGGCTTTGTTGGGGGGTGGAGGCTGCTAACACTGAGATCTGATGGTAAAGAGCATTCATTTTTGGGGTGAGAGAGGGCTGTGCAAGCGGAGGGAAGAGATATGCAAAGGCCCTGTGGCAGGCGGTAATACTGTACCTGTTATTGCATGGAGAAGGCCCATGTGGCCTGGGGAGGCTGAAAAGGGGGCACACAGAGCTGGCAGGACTTCCTAGGGTGCTGGTCTCATTCACTGGACAACGGAAGGAGCCAGAAAGAGGAAGATTTGCTGGATTTAGAGAGGCGGCAAGTCCCTTTGGTAGAGGCTGAGGTCACAGAAAGGACTGGGGTTTCTTTTCTGAGGGTTTTTCTTAAACTTTGCTGATTTACCAATAGTTTGTCAGCCCTGTATTTGGTATTTCCATCTTGCATATGGGGAAACTGAGGCCCAGAGACGTGATCTCAGAGGTCACTTGGTGGTGGCACTGGTATTGTAATCAGAGACCCTGTTCTTTCCAGAGGTCCCTTACCCATGCTTCTCTTGGGCAGCACCCCAGCTCACTTCCAGCTGTGAGGCAGGTTCATCAGGCCTGCCCTGTGGGGTGAGGACGTCGGGGGCTGGCCTCAGGGTCGCTGTGACCTTGTGCACACAGGTCGTCTACAGCGTGGGGCTCTGCATCTGCCTGTTTGACATCACCAAGCTGGAGGACGCCTACGTGTTCCCAGGGGACGGCGCATCACACACCAAAGGTGGGTGCCCCTCTTCTGACGCACCAAGCTTTTCTTTCTTTTTTAAAAGATTTTATTTTATTTATGCACACGATAGCTGGGGTACAGGGCAGAGTTGTGGGGGGTGAGAGGATTCACCAGAGACAGAGTGGGGAGCAGAACAGGCGGCTCTACTGAGGTACACTGCTGAGAGGAACAGCGGGGAGGCAGGAGAGGTCTGCCGCGCCTTGTGGGTCCCCTCCCTGGCCAGGATCGAACTCATGCTGCAGTGGCTTTGGATGCTTCACAGTGGGGTGCTTAACACCTTGCGCCACCAGGGAAGCCCCTGGTCAGTGATTTTTACCTCTGCCAGTACTCACTGGGCTTTGCAAAGTAGGGAGGGCCACTGAGTTGGTTTAAGGCTAGTTGGAGTGTGGGTCCCTCCCTGGGCCTGCGGACTCAGCCTCTGGGGATCCCCACATACTGTTGGAGCATCAGACCACATTCGAGGTGCCCTCCTAGCTCAGGCGGGCAGTCTGGGTGTCCCAGAACGTGCCAGAAGGCTGGCTGCGTCGGCCTCCAGCAGCGCAGACACCGGTGAGTTCTCACAGATGTTTCCCTAAGAAACAGTCTCCTGAACTTGACTCCCCAGGGTCTCATACAAGTGGGGTCACAGAGTGTCTGTCCTTTGTAGAAATCCACCACCTCCCGAGGCCACGTGCTTAGCTGGGACAACTCACCCAGCCTACGCTCGGAACAGGCCGGCCTCACCGGTCAGTGTTTGACCCCAGGCTCCCCACCTGCAGGTTTAACAGCCCTAGAACTTAAGGTGGGGTTCTTGGCGGTGACTCCAATACAGCCTGTCCTGGCTGGCCTACCGCAGTTGGGCTGGGCCCGCCTTTGTGTGCGTGTGTTTTTTATTTTTTTAAAGATTTATTTATTTATGCATACAAGCACTGGGGTACAGGCCAGAGGTGTGGGGGGGTGGGGGTGAGAGGATTCACCACAGACAGAGCAGGGAGTAGAACAGGCAGATCAACTGAAGTACACTGCTGAGGGGAGCAGCGGGCACAGCAGGAGAGGTCTGCTGCGCCGTGTGGGTCCCCTCCCTGGCCGGCAGCAGGGATCGAACTCGTGCTGCAGTGGCTGCGGTTTGCTTCACAGTGTGTTGCTTAACCCACTGCGCCACCAGGGAGGCCCTGCGTGTGTTTTTTAATAAGTTAGTTTTGTTTTTGTTTTTTTAAGATTCTATTCATGCACACAAGAGCTGGGGTACAGGCCATATATGGGGGGTGAGAGGATTCACTAGAGACAGAGTGGGGAGCAGAACAGGCAGACTGACTGAAACACACTGCTGAGGGGAGCAGCGGGCGAGGCAGGAGAGGTCTGCTGCGCCCTGTGGGTCAGGTCCCTGGCTGGGGCTCGAACTTTTGCTGCAGTGGCTGTGGATGCTTCATAGTGCGGTCCTTAACCCCTTCCGCCACCAGGGAGGCCTCTCCTTTTTATTTTTCAGCTGAGCTGTCCTTCACACACGGCTCCACCGATTCCCCAGCGTTTTCACCCCGTACCTCATTCTCCCCTCACCCCGCTTGAGCCCTGTCTCTGGAGGTCCCTGTTCTGGCCGTTTCACAGACGTGGAACACACTGTGGCCCTCTGGGAATGGCTCGTCCCGCTTGGCCTGGTGTTCTGAGGGTCTACTTTGTGCTGCCTGTTGGCCTCTTTAAATCTGGCCTTAAAGGCTGAATGCCCTTGCTCCGCCCACCTCTGCGGAGCACCCTGGCTTGCCCACCCTGGCCCTGGCGCTGGTGATTCAGGCCGGAGCTCCCGGCCACAGGCCCGTGTTGTCCTGCGGGCGCTGTCAGCCTGGTGCCCACACCGGGCACAGACCTGGAAGAGGCCCTGCGGGCTGGGTCAGGCGGGGGACAGGATTTTCCCGTCCTGTGCGTCAGTGGCCCTTGGCCGCCCTCACGCGCTCCCTGCGAGGTCAGCACGAGGCTGTGCCTCTCCATGTGCCCGTCTTGTCCCCACACTTCTTCCCAGGGGGCCCGGGAAGCCCCACTGGCACCGGCATGTGGGGCTGAGGTGGGGACTGTTGTCCTCAGTCAGCTGAGGGAGCGGCTCGGAAGCCAGTGCTTGGGGTTAAACTGTTTGGGACACGGGGGTCCCACCCGGACCCCCTGTAGTGCTGCAGACCTGGGCGTGAGAGGGCTGCCGGCCTCTGGGGAGCAGTGTCAGGTGCGGGCGGCGCAGACGGGCCGGTGGCGGAGGGTGCGCCCCTTCGGGCTTTGAGCAAGGCGGGACAGGTGGCGGCCGCTGCCAGAGCCTGGGTCAGCTGCGCGGGCACAGACCTGGCTTCTCCGGGGTTGGGGGAGTGGGGATCCCCTTGGGCTGGTCCCATGAACCCACAGGCTCTCTGCTGGGTTATCACTGTCTCCCTGCCCCCTTTCCTGGGCATTTTTAGCTGCTGTTCCAGGTCACGGCGCTGCCCGGAGCAGACTGCAGCAGGCAGAGGAGACGGGACTGTTTCCAGCCTGGTTCCCTTGCCAGTTGCTTCTGCCCTTTTTAGAATGGAAAGGAGAGCGCCCAGAGCAAGGCTGGGATTGGCTCTGGTGTCACGAATGACCCAGAATTTGGGCTCAGGGGTGACTCAGCTGACGGACTTGGGAGCCAGCCCGTAGCTGCACGCTGCTGGTCTCTCGTGGGGCCAGGCTGTTGGGGGGGGTGGTCCCATGAAGGACTGCAGGTCCTCAGGCTCAGCTGCCAGGTCTGGGCCCACAGGCTGCTGTGCCGTGTGCTGGCAGCCTCCTGGGCAGCCAGGGCGGGCGAGTGGGGGGACTGTTCTCACGGCCACCGGCCACTGCGGACACGCTCTCTTCTTGCAGTCCACTTCCGCTACGTGGTCTTCCACCCCTTCCTGGACGAGATCCTCATCGGCAAGATTAAAGGCTGCAGCCCAGAGGGAGTGCACGGTACTGGCAGCCTCAGCTCCTCGGCCAGTCCTGGGTAGTTGCTGGGGGCAGGATCCAGGCCGGCGGGGCTGGGGAGGGCCAGAGAGCCTTCAGCCCTCAGCCCAGAACAGCAAGGCCAGCTTGGGGTCCCCGAGCCCGTGACGCAGGACCCCAGGCTGGCGCTGGGCAGAGACAGTGGACCAGGCCACCGGTCCCTGTCCCTCACATGTGGCGTGAGCCTGGGGCTTGGGTGGCTGTTCAGGTGGTGGGTTGGCCTGGCAGAGACCAGGCCGGCAGGAGCCCAGGTTCCTGGGGAGCACTGTCCACGGCGGCACAGACCCCTGTTCTGCTGTCTGCCCGCGCCCCACACTGCCCCTTCTTCGTTCCTTCCAGTCTCTCTAGGGTTCTTCGACGACATCCTCATCCCCCCGGAGTCCCTGCAGCAGCCAGCCAAGTTGTATCCTCCCAGGGTCCCCGTGGTCTTGGAGCAGCTCGGCCCCTTCAGAGTCCCCCCGCTTTGGGGTAGCCCCTAGGGCCTGTGTCTGCTGCTGCTGACTCTGCCTGCTGCCTTGGGGCCCATGTCCAGTGTGCTGGCAGGGCCCTCAGGCCAGCCCGTGTTGACCTCTGGTTCGCCTCACTATGAGGGCCCCACAGGACTCACCCAAAGATCATGCTCTCGAGAGGTGCCCCTGACACGCCGTGTGGGGCCTAGGTGGGCCTGTCCCCGCCCGCACACTGCTGCCCTGGGCTCTCCGAGCAGGCTCCCTGGGAGGGTCCCATCCTGTGTGCACTGCGCCCAGCCTAGCGCCAGGACAGGCCGGCCAGCTAGAGGGCAGTGTGGCGCCTCAGGGCCGGATCCCTGATCCAGCCCGCTGGCCTCGCTCTGCTGTGGGCCCTCAGGCCAGTCTTGAAAACTAGGCAGATCTGCACTGCCCCTTGTCGAGTCTGACTGGGCAGTGGCAGCGGGCAGGCGGCCTCAGCCAACGCGGAGGGCCCCGTGAGGGCTGTGGTTGTGACGTCACCTCCCGCAGTCGGGCCAGGGAAGGCCTTGCCAAGGCTGCGTCCTGCAGGTGGGGACCCTGAGCCGCCGAGGGTCGGGTCTGGCCACAGGTCACAGCCGGTGGGGGTGGGACGAAGGGCTGAGCTCGGCCTTTGGGCTCTGAGGGCGCACAGGCCGAGCAGACCCCATAGGGGGGTACCCAGGAAGCCAGAGGACGTGACCGTTACCGCCTGGGAGGCGGGATTCACGCCCTGCTCAGAGCCTCCCTGGTCCGCGGGGACGCGCCCGTCCTGCTGGGGTCCCAGCACCCAGGCCTGGCCCTGCCTGGCCTCTTGCTCTGGCCCTGGGCTGCTCTCCCTGTGACTTCCCAGCCCAGGCCACCCCAGCCTGGATTCCCTGGGGGCGGGTGCTCCCCATGCCTGCTTGTTGCCTTGACGCTGGCCCCGCAGCGACGAGGCGGAGCAGGTGTGGGTGTGGGAGTACGAGACGGAGGAAGGGGCGCACGACCTGTACATGGACACCGGCGAGGAGATCCGCTTCCGGGTGGTGGACGAGAGCTTTGTGGACACGTCCCCCACCGGGCCCAGCTCGGCCGAGGCCAGCTCTTCCAGCGACGAGCTGCCGAAGAAGGAGGCGCCGTACACGCTCGTGGTAAGATGTCGTGTGGCCCCTGAACCCCAGGGCCTGTGGGGAGCAGCAGCACTTAAGGGCGGGGCGCGGCCTCGCCCTCTGCCCAAGGCTCCTCGCCCAGCAGGCCAGGGCCCAGGGTTTCCCGGGAGCCTCAGGCTCTGTTTGGGGGGCAGGAGTCAGACGCCAGCCCGCACGAAGGACAGAGCCAGAGCTAGACAAGGTGCTTGCTGGTAGGGGCCGAGGGAGAAAGACGCAGGCAGGGCCAGGTCTCGGGGAGCCTCAAGGCCACCCCCACATACCAGATGGCCGGACCCAGACTTGGTTTGTTCGTTGTTTCTCCCTCATGGAGCCGGTGACACATGGCCCATGGGGCTTTGGGGGCCAGGGGGTTCCTGGGTGTGCCCTGTGGTGTCCTTGGAGCTGGTCTGCAGCTTCCGGCCTGGGTGGCAGCTGCTGCCTGTGGGCAGGCTCTGCCCCTGGAGGCCTGGGGCGGGGTATGCCCCGGGCCGATCAGCGCCTGATTCACCCACCTGCTTCACCCACCTGCGGGAGGCCGGTGGGGAGTCCCAGGCTGACGCCCCGTGGCGCCCAGGTTCCCTAAAGCCTCTTGGCTGTGGGGGGCGTCCCTGCCCTCGGGCTACGCCAGACCTGCTGGCGCCCCAGGGCCCCCTGCGGTGGGGCTGAAACGTGCCTGTTCTCGCCTTGGCAGGGGTCCATCAGTGAGCCGGGGCTGGGCCTCCTCTCCTGGTGGACCAGCAGCTAGCCCTGCTGGACACGGGCCTGGCCCGGCCGGCTCCGAGGACAGCAACAACAGCCACAGCTGCAGCCACCGAGAGGAGCCGAGTGCGGCAGGGACCTGGAGGTGGGGCGCAGGAGTGGCCCCGACTTGTTGCTGCCCAGGGCCTGGACTTGTGACTTGGCGCCAGCGGAGACACTCAATAAACAACGGTGGCACCCGCTGGGGAGGAGCGGCCTGCGCTGACAGCCACTGTCGTGACCTGAGGCCACCGAGCGGCCACGTCTTCCCGCACCCTGTGGCCTGTGGCAAGGGCACCCCTCCCCAGACTGGTGGGACTGGGGGGGTCGAGATCTGGGCTTCCAGGCTGGGCTCTGGCTGGCTGGGCTTGGTGGCGCCGTGGTGAGGCGGGCGCTGGGCCCTGCGGGCAGCTGGAGTCTGACCTCGAAGGAACCACCTTCCTTCCTGGGTCAGGGAAGGATGCAGGGGAGGGGGCAGACCCGGGTGGGGTGCAGGGGAGAGGCAGGCACGGGCAGCCGGCCTGAGCCAGACCAGCTCCAGGGAGGGCCGGTGCCCCTCGACAGGGCAGTCTGCCCACCCTGAAGGTTCTGGAGCTAACTCAGTCCCCGGGGAGCCGGGCCCCCAGGAGGTGACCCCAGCATGGGGGTGGGCAAAAGTGGGGTGGGCTGGGAGGACCAGGAGTCGCCTCAGTTGCAGTTTGGGGACGGCTGAGGTGCAGTTACCCCCCACTCTGGACAGGCCCAGCCTGGGTGAGAACAGCAGACACAACTCACAACGGCCGACTGGTTTTGGGTTCTTATTTTCCTTGCAAGAGCAAAAGGTTCTCTAAAATCCTTCAGCCACAAGTGAAATGATCAGACAGGAGAAAAACTTTAGATGGGAGTCTCGTCATCAAAAATAAATAGTTGCGTGGAGCTGCTCGCGGTCTGAACCCACTGCAGCAACGGTGAGGCCGCAGACTGGAGAGCCCGGCCGCCGGTCACTTCGTGGGCCGAGGGGAGGGAGTGCAGGAGGCCGGGCCACACGTCCCGATGGAAGGCCGTGAGGGGCCAGGCCAGGCCCGACGAACGGCGGTGCGTGACGCGGCGCAGGCTGAGGGGCAGGCTCCGGCTACTGCTGCAGCTCCTTCATCCTGTTGAGCGCGCTGCCAGCGCGGAACCACTCAATCTGGGTCTCGTTGAAGGTGTGGTTCAGGAGGATGCTCTCCTGGGTCCCGTTGGGGTGCTTGATGACGCAGGTCAGGGGCTGCGGGGGAGACGGGTTGAGTGGGCGGCTGGCAGGGTGGGAGGCGGGGCCGCTCGGCCACACCCAGATGGCATGCAGGGGCTTCCTGGGCCCACGGGGGTCTCCTGCCGGGCGTGGCCGCTGGCCTCTTGAGTGCCCAGCCAGGGCGAGTGAGCTGACCGCAAGGCGGCCTGACCCTCCTGCCTCCCGGGGACGGAGGCTGCGGGGAGGCAGGTCAGAAGGGAGCAAGGGGGCTGCCCCCCCCCACCCGAGAGCCCCCGCCCCGGGCCCCTGACCTTGCCAGGAGCGAAGTCCTTCAGGCCCTGGATGGTCAGCTTGTCCACAGGGTGGATCTTGTTGTAGTCGGCGGGGTCGGCGAAGGTGAGGGGCAGCAGGCCCTGCTTCTTCAGGTTGGTCTCTGTGGCAGAGGGGCGCTCAGCCCGCAGGGTGGAGGCCCAGGCTCCCTTCCTGGCACAGGCCCCTGCTGGCCCACGGAGCTTCCCTTTGGAAGTCCAGCGGGGCCACCCTATCCCGACCCTGGGGACAATGCTGGGGCAGTGACCACCAGGCCAAGCCGGCCACTGTCCGGGCGGCCTGCAGTTTAGGGTGAGACCAGTGCTTGCCGAGACGGGCGCTGCGGGCATCAGCCGCAAATCTGGCAGGGGCAGAGGCCGACAGGACGGGCAGCCGTGGGAACAGGAGCCGTGGACACGGCCTCCAGAGGCACGCAGCCCCCAGCCCACTGGGCCACCGGCAGCCTGACGGCGGGCCGGGCTCCACTCACCGTGTATCCGTGCGAAGCTCTTGGTGATGATGGCCCGGCCCCCGAGGTGGCGAGGCTCCAGCGCTGCATGTTCCCGGCTCGAGCCCTCGCCGTAGTTCTCGTCGCCGATGACCACCCACCGGATGCCGTGTTTCTGCCGGGCGAAGGAGGAGTGAGGTTCGGGGGCTGGCCCCTGCCTTGCCTAGCCCTGGGCTCCCCAAGGGCCGGTGCCTGAGGCGACCCAGGTCCAGACCAGTCCCTGGGGACGGAGGTGATTGGAGAAGGGCACTGCCTCGTCTGCAGTGGGCACGGAGAGGCCGCCCGCCCTGGTGCTCAGCTGAGGCAGGAGGCTGGGGCTGGGCAGAGCCCAGACCACTGGGCACCGGGTCGGGGACACGGGACACGGCCTGTGCAGCGGCCCTGGCGTGGGCTCTGGGAGAAGCCGCCGGAGCGCCCCCCAACCTTGTAGTAGCGGGCGGTGTCCGGCACGGGCCCGAACTCCTGGGTGACCGCGTTGCGCACGGAGTTGGCCTTGCCGTTCTCGATGTTGATGGCGCCGATGAGCAGGTTGTTGGAGATGTTGTCCAGGTGCCCACGGAACTTGAGCCAGGGGCCGGCGGCTGAGATGTGGTCAGTGGTACACTTGCCTTTGACCTGGGGCGGTGAGCAGAGGTCAGAGGTCAGGCGTGGTCTGGGAGCAGTGGGTGAAAGGGGAGCCGGTCTGGCTCTGGACACGTGGTGGACAGGCCTGTGTTGCAGGCCCGGGCCAAGACGACTCAGGTTGCAAAGCCCGCTGGGACGGCTCAGGGGCCGAGGCTGGGCACCCAGGTGCAAGCCGTGGGGCGGCAAGGCCAGCGCAGGCCTCAGGCCGGGCAGAGGCGCCCAGACGTGCCCGGCTCTTGCTGGGGGCAGACGGGTTTCATCTGTCACGTGGGCTGTGCGCCGTCGTCATGGCCTACAGACCCTCTGTCAGCAGCGCCAGCTCACGTCTGCCACGGGCCCGAGGCCTCCGGCCACACCATGAAGGCTTTGGCCTGCTCGGTTCCACACACAGGCCACCCCGTGTCCAGCCGGGGAGAGGCAGCGGTGCCGGGAGCCCATCTGCTCGTGCAAGGCGCCTCCCCTGCTGTGCCACGGCACCCTGCGTGCCCGCCGGAGGCCACCGCAGCGGCGCCCGGGACCTGCTGCCAGGCTGCTGGCCCTCCCTGAGGCCCCGGGCCGACCCGACACCTCCTCAAGGGCGCAGGGCGGAAGCTGCGGTCCATGGCCGTCCTGCCGACAAGGCCGCGCTCACCTTGATGAGGATCTGCAGGTCCTCCAGGTCCTTGCCGTCCCACTTGTCGAAGGGCTCCAGGAGCTGCAGGCGCTGGCTGGTGGGGCTCACGTCCACCCGCTGGCCGCTGCTGTCCTTGGGGGGGTGCTGGTACGTGTCCTGCCCAGGGTCGAACTCCTGCAGCCGAGGGGGACCGAGTCCTCACTGCCCACGTGCACCCCGACCCCAGGCCCCTCCCTCCCAGTGAACGTCGTCATGTCCTCCGTGAGGAGCATCCCCCACCTGCCCTGGCCTGGCTGGGCCGAGATGCCGGGACCTGGGGCGCAGCCCCGGCTGCACGGCACCCGCAGAGCCGCGGCCTCCAGGAGAGGGGGCAGCGCTCACTCACCGCGCGGGGGAGCTCATCTGCGTCCGGAGCCTCCAGCTTGAACTTCTTGCCGTCCTTGCCTGTCAGGAAGTCTGTCTCTGGGTTGAACTTGAGGGTGCCGGCGATGGCCAGGGCGGTGACAATCTGAGGCGACAGTGGCGAGTGTCAGCTCGCGCCAGCCGTCCCAGCAGAAGCCTCGGCCGAGGGGAGCCCAGGAACAGGAGCCGGCGCAGAGCGGGCACCCGCAGACGCCCGCACGGGAGAGGCCGGCACCGGAGGCCGGGAGGGCCGCCCCGCGCCGCCCGCCAGCAGCACGCCCGGGACGCTCGGGAAGGTGGACAGCTAGCGCCGACAGGCTGCGGCCGGGCAGCTGCTAAGCGCCCAGGTGACCGTCCTAGCGACGTGGCCGCCTGGCTGGCCGGACCACAGGCCCGTCCCACGTGCTCAGGCAACCGCACGGGGCCGGCCGAGGCCAGCTGGCCTGCTGCTCGTGCTTCCGGAGCGCCGCTCGTGACGGTCACCGCACCGACCGGGCGCCGGCACTGAGGGACCAGGCGGGGCACCAGAGGCGAGGCCCGGATGGCGGGGCCTGCAGCCCTGGCTTCTGTGGACAGCCCTCGCCTGCGCTGCCGCCCTCCCCGCGGCACCCCCCTCCCCAGGCGCCGCGGGAGGATCTGTGGGCTCACCTCCGGGGAGGTGACGAAGGCGTGGGTCTCAGGGTTGGCGTCGTTGCGGCCCGTGAAGTTCCTGTTGTAGGAGGTGACGATTGTGTTCTTCTCCCCCTTCTTGATGTCCTTCCTGCCAGGTCAGAGGGCGGGTCAGGGACGCCTGGTCTCGGCGCCCGCCTGTCCAGAGGCACGTGGGCTGGGCTGCCCGTCCCGGGCTGAGTGGAGAGACCCTGAGACGGCCGCTCCCCGAGGAGCCACGCGCCCAGAGCAGGAGGAAGCCTCGGGGTCGCCAAGGCTGCTGGAGACCCCACTAAGACCAGGCTCGAGGCCGTCTCCTGACCCTGGCCGCTGCCCTCTCTTAAGAGCCCTGGGAGGTGGCCGTGCCCACTACGCCTGGGCTGTGCTGGCTCCCTCGGCCGGCCAGGCTCCAGCCAGGTGCACTGCTGCGGCTGGGGGCGCGTCCTCTCCTCACGCACAGCCCCACTTCCCCGTCCTAGCTGCAGGCTTCTGAAGTCTGTCCTCTGCCCGCCCGCACTCCTGCCCCACTCAGGCCGTCCTGTCAGATGCGCCTCTCACCTGTCCCACTGGCCAATGCAGGGGCCACAGGCGTTGGCCAGGACGATGCCGCCCACGTCCCTCAGGGTCTGTGCCTGCAGCGGGCGGGGGGGGGGGACAGTCAGAGTGGCGAGCGGCTGACGGGGAAGGGAGGGCAGCAGCCTGAGGCAGGAAGGGCTGGACGCTTGGGGCAGGCTGCCCACCACCCACAGCCACGTCACCCAGGGAGCGGGGAGGGGCACGCACGTAGCCGTCCCGCTCGATGGTGGCCCGGATCTGCTCGGAGCCCGGCGTGATGGTGAACTGGGACTTGCACTTGAGCCCGTGGGCCAGCGCCTGCTTGGCCACAGCGGCTGAGCGCCCCATGTCCTCGTAGCTGGAGTTGGTGCAGCTGCCGATCAGACCTGGCGCGTCGTGGGCGGGGGGCAGGGTCAGGAGGAGCCGGTGGCAGAGGGCGCCCCCGACCCCAGCCTGCCCAGGCCCGCGGGCAGAGTTATTGACGCGGGCCAGAGGCTACGCCGGCAGACAAACAGGAAGTGGCCGGACCGCCCCACGTGGGGCACGACCCGACACCCGCCGGAGACTGCGGCCGCTCTTGCCACCAGCACACGGGCGGGGCCGCTTGCCCGGTCAGGCAGACTGAAAGCAGGGCCCTGGCTCCAGGGCTCACCGGCCCCGAGAACACAGGTGCGCTGTGTCTGCCCATGTGCAAGTGAAGGGCAGTGGGCAGCGAGCTGGTGTGATGAGACGTCTGAATCAGACGTGCGGTGCGTGACGCCCCCGAGCTCCTGGCGTGGCTCAGGAGAGGGGCTTCAAACGCCCGCGGTGTTCCCTCACACGTTTCGGCGTGCTGGGGCACCGTGAAAGCACGGCGATGGTCTGGAGCCCCAGGCCCTCGCCCTGACCTGGCACCGGCCTGGCGTTAGGCGCTCACCCACTCGGATGTCCAGAGGCCAGCCTTCCTTCTCTGCCACCGCGCCCACCTCCGCCACCGGGTGGGCCAGGTCGGGGGTGAAGGGCCCGTTGATGTGCGGCTTCAGCTGCAGAGAAACACACGAGGCGTAGAAGGGAGCCAAGGCTCGGAGTAGGACAGTCTCTTAGAGCTGCCCGGTTCCTACTCGCGAAGTTCCTGTGGGCACCTGGGAGCTCAACTATTGTTCCTTTGCCCCATCCCAGAAAACACCGGTGCAACAGGCGGTGTCCGTTCACCAGCGCCTGCGACCCGCAGCCCGCAAGCTCGTGTCACCCAGGCTCTGCAGAGCAGGAGCGCATGCACCACGCAAGGGCACGGGCACGGGAGGAGTCGTGGCTGTCAGCTGGCTCAGTCCACTCTCCCGTACCGTGGTGCTTCTGGATCTTGCGATGAGACAGACTGATGATGCTCACCAACAGACGCAAGGCCGTCAGCTCAGCCCGCGCAGAGCACTCGGTGAACATCACTAACGGGATTACCTGAACGAGCTCAGCGGTCCCGTGACGCCGGGCTCCTACACACAGTGAGGCGAGAGGCCGGCCGAGGCCGTGCAGCCTGAGCGGCAGAGCCGAGGGCGGGCTCCGCACTGGCCTCTGGGCCTGCGCCCGCGACCCCTCTGCTCTGCTTCCCAGCCTGCCCTGCCTCTGGCTTTCCTGACACCCACTCTGGTCTGCGGGTCCCGGGAGGCCAAACCCTGCCCGGGCCTGGAACCCTGGGCCTTGTCCGCTCGGCTCTGACAGGAAAGAAAACCCCAAGGTGAAATGCGGGTTCTGCTAAATCTGAGCTGGGGCAAACTGACGCAAGTTCTGGGGTCACCAGTCACACACCCCACTCTCCCCTCCCGCCCGCGGCCCTCCCCCCACCCGTGCAGGCAGGCTGCTCAGCATTTTTCAGGGGCACTAGGGACCCAAGGGTCCATAAGCCCCACTGGGGGTGTAGGCAGGGGCTCCACTGGCCCTCAGTGCCCACTGGGGTCCCCATGTTTAAGCCCGAGCACCCCACCCAGAAATTCCTTGGATTCCGTTCCCTTGCTCACCTCGTTGAGGTTGATCTCGATCACCTGGTCGTACTGGCAGCCGGGGTCCGGCACCAAGTGGTCCTTGAAGTCATCAGCCAGAGCAGCGATGTCTGAAACCAACGAGGGAGGGAGGCTGCATACGAAGCAGAGTGGTCAGGGGCCTCGCCCACCCGCCTGCTTGAGCCACAGCCGTCCGGCGCCCGTCGCACACCTGGCCCTGGGCACCGGAGGGGTCAACGAAGGGGCAGAGAGGCACCGGGCACAGCCCCTGCCTGGAAGGAGCCGGGGGAGCGGGGGCTGCACCACGGAAGTGCAGCTGAGCTTCGGCCAGGGGAGGCCTGGAGACGACCGAGTCTTGAGGAAGAAGGGCCTTCCCGGTGGGACTCAAGCGCTCAGCAGGGAAACAAACTGACAAGGACGCCTCAAAGCCCCGGCTCTGGTTCCAGCCTTGCTCGCTCACCTCCCTCAGAGGCCCCATGGTGCCCTCCAGCACCCCCTTCCTGCCCCTGAGCTTCCAAGAAGCCACCTAGAGCCTGAAGGCAGTGGTCAGGAGAGGCTGGGAAAGTACTTTTTGTTCAAGCATTTTTCTTCCCCAAACCAGCAGGGCAGAATTTTCAAAGGGAAGCGACCATGTCATTCCCAGAGCTTCCTGCAGGGGGCACCAGGGACCAGGCCGAGAGGAACAGGTATTCCTCTCAGCTGGGGAGGCAGGGAGGGCGCCAAGGCAGGCCCTGGAGAAGCTGAAAGCAATGGCCCTACCCCAGACAGTAACCTCGGGGTGTCAGTCTCCCAAACCGGCTGCGGGCAGGAGGTGAAGGGCTCCTAAAGGGAAAGATGGAGCCGGCCACCGGCTGCCCACGCTGCTTACCTGCCCGGCCCGTCTTGCTCAGGTACTTCTTCATCCTGTGGTTGTAAGGGAACACTGAGGTGGTGGCCCCGATTTCTGCGCCCATGTTGCAGATTGTCGCCATGCCTGCAGAGAAGGGGGCCTGGCTGAGCAGCTGGACATGGGTGCCACACCCCTGCTGTGTGCATGCCCCCTCAGCCTGGAGAGCGGGCGTTGGGGCTTCCCCTGCCCACAGCTGGCCATCTAGTGGCAGCGAGCAGATGCCCAGGGCCAGGGCTAAAACCAGGGCAGCGAAGAAAGCAGATCCAGTTCCAACAAGCCGAGCGCCAGTGCCTGGCCCGGCTGTCCACGCCCACTGGACAGTCGCCGTGAACTGAAGTCCGGCCTGGCCAAGCTTCCCAGTCACTACTGCGTCTATGTAGCAGGTGGGGGACTTGGCGCTCGAGGTCACGGCACACAGGAATGCAGGTGCTGGCACTCGGGTCAAGGTCCTGGTGCCAGGCCCGCCCTCTCTGCTA
Source organism: Galemys pyrenaicus (assembly GCA_019455555.1). Taxonomy (NCBI): domain Eukaryota; kingdom Metazoa; phylum Chordata; class Mammalia; order Eulipotyphla; family Talpidae; genus Galemys; species Galemys pyrenaicus. The sequence continues at coordinate 256,648 of JAGFMF010011642.1, read as the reverse complement.
GGCAGAGTGCTTCTGGGCCTAGGGTTTGCAAGCTGGGGAACGCCCACGATGTGGACCACAGCGCCTCACAGAACAGGGAACCTCTGGGGCTGCTGGCAGGACACCTGGGGCTTCACGGTAGGGGGGGACCATGGAGAGCGCCCCTGCCCTGGAGGGTACAAGCGCAGCAGCAGCTGTGGGGCTGCGGCCTCAAGTCTGGACTGGACGCTCTCTCAGGCAGGTTCCGAGTCTCCCTGCGGCATCTCCTGCGCCATCGAGGCCAGGTGACCAGCAGGAGGAGCAGAGGCCGGCTCACACCTGGTCTGGGAGGGCCTCAGGCGGTACCCTCTCCTCCACAGGAAGGGAGCGAGGCGCTCTCGGGAAGGCGGGGGGACAGGGCTGCTCTGTGACGGAGCCCGCTGATTCCCACTGCCAGCACTTCTGTCCTCTGGGTCTCTTCTGGATCGCCCCAACCACGTGGCTGCAGGAAGTTACCTACCCTCCTTGAGGTGCCTCTTCCGTTTAACAAGGGGCCCGAACTAGACACTTTCCCCTCAACCTTGAGGTATCCCAAGTCCCCAAACTGACCGGCAGCTTCTGGGGAAGCTATTCCCTGCTCACTGCTCAGCAGCCAGCCCAGGGTGAGCAAGGCCCGCCGCGCTGCCTCCCTCACCGGTGCAGGAGATGGAGTCCACGCCGGGCCCGTGGTACTCCACGATAGCACCTGTGCCGCCTTTCACTGTGAGCACGCCCGCCACCTTCAGGATCACGTCCTTGGGAGAGGTCCAGCCAGAGAGAGCGCCTGTGAGCTTCACGCCGATCACCTGCACAGGCGGTGGGGCAGGAGTTAGCGGCGTCCGTGCCGTGGCCACATGGGGAGCCCAGGAGCCTGCCCGCCGACTGGATTCCCACTTTGCTTTTTCATCCCGCTGCCTCCCGCCCAAACATGCCCGAGCCTGACTCCCACATCCCTCTGGGGGCCCAGGCTCCGGCACCCCAACTGCCCTCCGCAGTCACCCTGGGACCAGCCCTTCCCGGCCCGCACCTTGGGGCACTTCAGCTCCCAGGGGATCCCGGCCATGACATCCACGGCATCAGCACCCCCAACACCAATGCAGATGCCCCCCAGGCCGCCGCCGTTGGGCGTGTGGGAGTCGGTGCCGATTAGGAGGACGCCGGGGTATGCGTAGTTCTCCAGGATGATCTGAAAGAGATCCGAGGCCTTCCGTTGACAGCAGAGCATGGAAGTAGGGTGTGCAAGAGGGGCCTGTGAAGCTGCCCCCTGCAGCCACTGGGCTGCTGGCCAGCCCAGGCACCCCTCCAGGGTGGCGCGTCTCCAGTGTGGCCCAGAAAGGTCAGTTGGGAGGCAGGTGGGCAGCTCCCACCGTCCTGACGGCAGCGCGTTCCTCACTCGCCACACGGTAGCGACGGCCACCCCTCCCCATCCCTACCCCCGCCCCCGTGCTGAGGAGAACCTGGACAGCCTGGATGCGACGGCGGGTCCAGCGACAGCGGGCCGAGTATGGCCCTGACGGCATCCCTTGGGCACTGAGGGGCCCGCTGGCCTCTCACTGGGCGGAGGAGCCTCACGCCTGGCTCCAGCCCCCACGAGGCGGCACTGGGCCGAGAAGCAGCACAGGGACGCCGCCCGCCTGGCTCTGAGAACCGAAGTGACCGGCTGAAGGAGAGTGACGTGCCTCATCGCCTTCCTGTTTCCCAGTGTTCCTTTCATCAAGGCTCCCTCTTAGCAGGGAGGCGCGAACAGCGAGCACGTCCCAGGAATGTGTTGGGGGTGCTGGGCCCACCACCCAGGCCCCTGAGGCGCAGACTCCATGGGGGAAGCCGGGCCAGGCACGTTCTGGCCCCACCCGCCACGAGCAGTTGTGAGACCTCGGGCAAGTCTCTCCAGCTCTACAGGCCTCACTGTCTCCAGGTACAGAAGCAGCCGCAGCTGCGCTCACCTCACAGACTGGGGTGATTCAGTGGACCTGGCGTCAAGCTGTGGTCCCTCTCCTACGTTTTGCAGAAAGGTCTGTCATGGGGGCTGTCACGGCTCAGGTGGAATTATGCCCCCCACACACGCACGCCGTGGGAAGGACACGAGAGCAGAGACAGGGAGGGCCCAGCGAGGCAGCCTCCGGCCGACGGCAAGGAACAAGGGCCCGGGCCGGGAGGGCAGAGTCAGACCTGCTGCTCTAGGGGGCGGCATCGCTGGGAGGGGCAGGCCCAAGGGAGGGCAGACCCCGCGGACAACAGCTGCTGGCAGGACGCAGCTTGACTTCGTCTCTCCAGTCTGCCCTTGTCCCAAGTGACGCGGGCTCTGGTTTCAGAGTGGGCCAGATTACGGCTTGACTCAGCTCCTCGCGAAGGAGGCCGGGAAGTGAAGCCCCGATGGAGGTGGTGGGGAGGGTCACCTTGGAGAGGAGCGGAGGCGGGTTCCGCACACCAGGATGGGTGGCAGAGCCGAGCGTGGTCCTTGGCCGTCACGTGGATGACCGCTCGGCACCGGGTCTCCGCAGAAACACACACGCAGAGGACAAAACTGCCCAGAGCAAAACCCGTCCTCGGGAAGACCCCAGAGCTCCTGGCTGGTGGGGCCACTTGGCCAGGCTCTCTGCACCCTACAGAATACCCAAGAGCGCTCTGTGCACCGAGGGGGCCGCCTCTGGTGTGGGGCCGGCAGCAGCCCGGCGGCCAGCCGCGAGTCCCTGCGAGCCAGCTACCTTCTCCGCGCCTCGGGCTCCTCGCTGCTACGGGGTGGCCGTGAAACCACCTCGCGGGCGGGAGTGGGCGCTGAGTCAGGGTCGCAGGGCGCACAGCATGTTGCTCTCCGGGGACCCGGGCCTCCCCGCGGAAAGAGCGAGAAGACACAGGGCACGCGGCACCTGCAAGGCTGGCAGAGCTTAGGTGCCAGGGGCCGGGTGGCCAGAGGGACCCCTCGTGCGACTCTCCTCACAGTGTGTGAGCCGTCACGCCCACACGAGAAGTCACCTCAGCGCGCAGGAGGAAGAGGCCGAAGGGCTGACGGAGATCAAACTTCCCCCCACCCTGGGCCTTGAGCCCCCTGCCCCCCCAGGCCCAGAAGGGCTGATTCCCTAAGGGGCACCTGCTTCCCCGCTCCCTCCCCGAAGGCAGGTCTTACCTGGTGAATGATTCCAGAGCCGGGCCTCCAGAAGCCCACGCCGTACTTGGCACCAGCAGTCGCCAGGAAGTTGTACACTTCCTGGTTTATGTCCTGTAGACGACGAGCGCCAGCGTTAGAGCACAGCGGTGCCGGGACAGCCTCGGCCCTCCCCGCCCTGAGCCTGAAGCACGAGCAGCCCCTGTCCTGGGGCAACTCAGACAGTCCCGAAGGGGCTTGGATGTCGGCCCGCGGCTCAGCTGGCAGGCCCGGGGAGAGTCGGGGCAGAGGCAGCGCCGTGGTTGTGTGTCTGGCTGGGGGGCCTGGAACCGGCCCCTCCCCTGCCCAGGCCTCCACCTGCTTATCTGTGGGGGAGCTGGGCCACATCGTCTCTGGGGGCTCTGCTGGCACCCAGGCTTCAGCCACGGCCAGGAAAGGGGGCACACAGGACAGTCTGGGGGGATGGCGTGTGGCTCAGGTGTGGTGCTGCTTCTCCGCCTGGGCGGCTCTGCAGTCCTGGCTGGCATTTACTTGATGCCCGCTACGCAGAGGGCACCACGCCGAACACCTCACAGCCCACCCCACGAGGAGGGGGTGTGGTCATCAGGCCATTTTACCCGAGCCCCCGAGCTAAAGGAAGGAGGCAGGGCTTGAACCCAGGCCCAGGCAGCCAGGGCCCAGGAGAAGCTGCTAGGATAAACAGCCCCGCCCACGGGGGAGTACGGCTCTGCCGCCTGGCACGCCGGTGACACGCAGAGCCGTGTACTGTGCCTCGGTCCAGGTGAGACGCACGCACATGCTGAAACCTGGTCGGCAGACGCAGGGGCTGGGCTCCCCTTCTGCCTGCAGCGCGAAGGCAGCTGCACAGGGCTGGGGGCTCCCAGGCCAGCAGTCGGGAGGCCGGAGTTCATCTGAAAAGCATGGCCTGTGCTGACAAGTGGGGGCAGTGACAGAGGGGCGGCACCAGATGGACAGCACAGAGCGCCAGAGGAGGCGCCCAGGAGCCCACGAGACTCGGCAGGGGAGAGCCGCGCTCCCTGGCCCTCCGACCACCAAGCGTCCTCTGCGGGTCTCGCCGGTCTCCCCAAGTAGAAGTGAACGGCAAGGAGCCTGGGTCCCGGGGGCGTCTCTTTCAGGGTGGTGACGACCACGCGCTCTCTCTCTAACGGACCAGTCACTGACACTCGCGCTGAGGCGGGGCCGGCGGCGTCCCCGGCTCGTGCGCGTCTGGAGTGCGAGGGGCACGGCAGCCCGGGCTGCTCAGCCGTCTCAGCCGCACTCAGCCTGCACGCCCCGCTGGCTGGCGTGTGACCCGGACACGCACCCCGTCTCCTGCGTCGACCAGAGGGACCCCGCAAGTGTCTGTGTCTGACGGTCTCTCTCCTGCTGACGCCCTCTGATGGCTGCCGGGATGGCGCCCGCCTCACCACACCCTCTTCACACGCAGCCCCAGCCCCGAGGAACCACCTTCCAATTCCACAACACATCAAGCTTCTTCCTGCCGACACTCTCTATACTGCTCCACCTAGAACGTTCTCCAGTCGACGTCACCTTCAGTCTCCCCAGACGCTAAGGTCCGTGAAGGCAGGGCCCTGTCTGCTCACGCCGGACCCCAGCCCCCCGCTCAGTGTCTGGAGGAGTCTGATAAATGTTTGTTGGGTGAGCGAGGGCATGAGCCTGAGACCCTCTGAGACTGGGACTCTCCAGACCTCTCCAGGCCTGGGTCTGTGGGAGGGACGGTCAGCCCCTGGAGGCGGGGGCTGCGCTGTGGGCAATCATCCCTAACGCTGAGAGGACCAGAGCCTGGCCAGGCCCAGTCCTGGGTGCTGTGGGCGTGCCCACAGCGCGGCCACCCTGCAGCGGCTGGCGTGAGGACCACCAGCCACGGTCCTGTGAGCAGGACCCCCGAGTGGGGGATGGGAATGCGGCCTGGGCAGCTCTCAGGGGTCTGAGCCAGCGCTGTGGTGACCCTGGGAGCTGAGCACTTTCAATTGCCAGCCCTGCTCTGTGCCCAGCCGGGCCAGGGCCTACCAGCATTCAGCTCCTGCCAAAGGCCCAGAGGAGGGAGCTTGTTCCCATGGCAGGGGGTGGGAAGGGTGGAGGCCCGAGCTGGGAGCAGGGAGAGACCGGCTGTGCCAGAAGGTCCCATAGGCAGGCCCAGGGGAGGGAGCAGGGATTCGCTTCTGAGGGCAGGATGGGGAACCTGAGGGAAAGCCGCTGGGTGTGGCAGAGCCCCACCCCACAGGAGCAGACGGTGAGAGCACCGAGCACCGGAGAGGGCCAGGCCGTCACAGGGCCCCATACCGTCAAGGGGCTACACCAGTGCCCGAGCAGCTCACACACACCAACAGCGGCACCATCTGCCATCCCTCCAAGGGGCCCCAGAGCAGGAAAGAACTCTGGTCGCTGGCTGGAAGGGAATTCCCACCACCCCTCCCCCGCAACGTGTGAGGGGTCTGCATCACTGTGAGTGACAGAAGAGGGGTCAGAACTAAGCAGCTTTACATCAGGGAGGGTGTTCCCTAACACCTCCACCACGGGCAAAGACAACTTTCAAATGAAGGCTCAGCAGAGCCTGGGGACCAGGAGGAGGCCTTGCGAGGACCTTGCCCCTGCGGGTGCAGCTCCTCTGCCAGCACAGCCTCCGCCGGCCGCTCACCTTGGCCCGACGCAGGTCCTTCTCGCCCCCGACCTGGGCCTCGATCAGATGGTCGCAGTGGATGGTGGACGGCACGGCCACCTTGGGCAGCCCGCTGCTGATGAACTGCAGCATGGCCATCTGCGCCGTGGCGTCCTGCATGGCCACGCGGTCAGGCCGCAAGCGCAGGTAGCTCTTGCCCCGCTCGATCTCCTGGTTGGCAGGGTCATCCAGGTGTCCGTACACGATCTTCTCCGAGAGGGTCAGCGGCCGGTTCAACCTGGGGCGAGGAGACGAGGGTCCTGGCCAGCCCACCACGGCCAGGCCTCTCAGGGCACGGGTGGGGGAGGGGCCGCACCTAGGCGGTGGGGACCTCCAGACCCCGGCCCAGCAACCCAGTAAGCAGCAGCAACACAGCGCGGGGCGGGCTGTGCCTAGGACACCCGCTTCTCCTCGATGTCACCTCGCCACTCAGCAGACCCACAGAGGGACGGGAGTACGGTACAGCAGCGATGCTGACGTGCAAGTCCACAGCGGACACTCACCTGGTCCCCTCTGGGCTACCTCCCTGTGCCTCTGACATGGGGTCCGCACTGGACCCCCACGCCCCATCTGTGTGCTATATGCTAATGCCTTGCCCTTAGTCTCACCTCACTAAGACAGGTGCGGCCGTCAGCTCTCAAGAGCAGAAACCTCCAGCCCCTTTCAGGCGTCAGGCCCGGGTAGGTGATGCACACGGCGCAGCAGACCTCTCCTGCCTCCCGCTGCTCCCCTCAGCAGTGTGCTTCAGTCCATCTGCCTGTTCTGCCCCCCACTCTGTCTCTGGTGAGTCCTCTCACCTCCACACCTCTGGCCTATTCTCCAGTTCTTGTGTGCATAAACAAAAATAAATCTTAAAAATAACAACAAAATACCTGCAGCTTTTTGGAAGGAGCAGAGCTCCACTCACACCCAACAAGCTAAGAAACAAGCGTCAGAGGCATTGGGTTTGGGCCTGAGCCTCCTGCTGAGCCCGTGGGAGCCAGGCCCTGCGCATGAACGAGAACGGCTAGCATTCATGTAGCTCTCACTCCTTTCTTAAATAGTTTTATCGGTGTAATTGGCATGTCATAAACTGTACGTATTCCCACAACTTGGCAAGGTTTGACAGCAGACACCAGCTAAGTCATCAGCACAATAAAGAACACACCCATCACCCCCAAAGGTCCCCATGTCCTCTGGGTCTCCCGGTCCCCAAGCAGCCCTGCCCCGCTGCTGTCACCACCAGGCCACTTTCCTCAGAAAACCAACCTGGAGCTCGGCGCTGCCTCAGTCTTCTCTTCTGGGTCTCGCTCTGCTCCCGCGGCCCCTCACAGATGAGGCAGAGTGAGGCCGACAGTGAGGGACTCACCTGCCCGGGTCACAAGCCACGTGGACGGCTCCCGGCCCTGCTCTGCCTCTTGGGCCCCGGGGGCTCAGAGCGGGACCTAGCCCACGGGGGTGCCCCCGCAGGTCCTGGTGGTTCTGTCTACTTGCCGTTGCCACCGTGCGCTCCCTGTCTGGGCCTGCCTTCCGCCTCGAGAGCAAGGGCACCCCATGGAGCGGGCTCCGCGCGGCAGCAGATCAAGGGCTAGCTGGAAGCGCTGTAGCCCTGCTGTCCTGAGAACCTGAAGTGCCGAAGTCCTGGCCGAGACCCAGCCTGGCCCCTCTCCTGGCCGGTGGCTAGTGGACAGGTGACTCATGCGGGGGGCACGGCCCTTCTTCCTGGGCTTGAAAGACAAAGCCCTGGACAGCAGGTGCCTGAAGCTGCACTAGAAGCCTGACACTGGCCGAAGTCCAAGGACAAGCTCATCATCACAGCTCCCTGGGGACGGCACAGAAATGGGCCCTCACACACCTGTCCTGCTCTGCTGGTGACAGATCCAGTTCTGAGACCCAGGGAAGACTCTGGCCCCTCTGTCGTGGCCCCAGAGCGGAGGTCGAATCCCGCCACTAGCCACCCCACCCCGTGACAACCTCTGCTCTAGCGAAAACGGGGGCATCCCTTGCCCGGACTGATGTGGTTTAAAATGCTGAAAGCGACTAGACTTTTCTGGTCAATGTACAGATTGGGATAAACAGGCAAAGGAGGGGCCTTTCTGGTGGCACAAGGGGCTAAGGTACAACACTATGAAGCATCCTCAGCCACTGCAGCACAAGTTCAATCCCCGGTCAGGGAGGGGACCCACATGGCGCAGCAGACCTCTCCTGCTGTGCCCGCTGCTCCCCTCAGCAGTGAACTTCTGTTGATCTGCCTGTTCTGCTCCCGGCTTTCTGTGGTGAATCCTCTCAGCTCCCCACACCTCTGGCCTGACCCCAGTGCTTGTGTGCACAAATAAATAAATCTTTAAAAAAAAATAAAGACGAAATAGCAAACATTCGGAGAAGTCATCTCCACGCAAACTTCCACACAAACGCCCCCTCCCTGCATGCCAAAGAGCAAGGTGGAAATTCTTTGCAAACTAGAGGAAAACCCGCCACTCTCCCACCCCGAGCTACGGTCTGAACGTGCCAAGAGTGAGGAAGCGTTTCCTGGGAAGAGCTGCTTGCAGCAGGTCCCACATCGCGGGCCGTGGCTCCGTGGGCCGTGGCTCTCGCCAGGACCGCACGTCACAGGAGTGGGAACCGGCCAGTGCGCCCCACAACCGCACGTCACAGGAGTGGGAACCGGCCAGTGCGCCCCACGACCGGGCAGGCATTCCAGCCACCCAGGCACGCTGGACCGCAGACTCCGACTCCGGGGGTCTGGTGGGGAGTCAGGCCCTCCAACAAGTTCCAGCTGAGGCCAGTGCTGCTCCACAGCCCCGCTTGGGCTCCAAGGCCGGAATCAGGATTGCTGGGACAGAGCCACAGCGCTGGTGGTTTTAAACCCACGTGATTCTACTGTGCAGCCCAGAAGAACCCCGGAGGCCAGAACGCACGGGGAGGAACTGCAGACACACCTGGACTTGAAGTTGGGGCCAATCACACGACACACGTATGAGCTCAGATAATTTCTCCCACATGACACTCAATTTCCTTATGTGGAAAGTGGGGGAGGGGGGCTACTGCTGGTGTGACAGCGCCGTGGACGGCGGCTGGGAACAGAAATGACCACGTCCACACAAACCGGTCACGGGGGGAGCTACTGCTACTAGGGCCTGCCTGACAGTGGTTGAGGGCGCTACTGTGACCAGGTGACGTCAGGCTGCAGGCTGCTGGAGGGAAGGTGGGGACAGCCCCCACCCTGGACACTGACACAAGGATGCCAGGAAAGAGGAAGCAGCGGGGAAGCAAAGGGAGTGTGGGGCAGCGGCCAGAGCACTGGACCAGGCGGAGGCGAGGCCCCGCTGCTTGCTCGCCGGCCATAACTGGAGACACGCGCTTCTGTATCCCCCCCAGCGCCTATGTCTCCAGGAGGGCAAGCCCACAGGTCTGCCTGCAGTTGTTCAAGTTCCAGAAGCAGTGCTGGCTGGCGTGTACTGCCAGCACCCACCCCCCCAGCTCTCTGTGTAGCTCAGTCACCCTTCTGGTGCCAGCATCTAGCCAGGACCTGACGCAGGGCAGCAGTGCAAAGACGGCCATCGCCTTGTCAAATGAGGAAAGAGGCTCAGGAAAAGATGCACTTAAGATCCCCATCACCAGGGCCTCCCTGGTGCAGCAAGGGGTCAGCACCGCGCTATGAAGCATCTATAGCCACTACACCATGAGTTCGATCCCTGGCCAGGGAGGGGACCCACAGGGGGCAGCAGACCTCTCCTGCCTCCCCGCTGCTCCCCTCAGCAGTGTGTTTCAGCTGATCTGCCCGTTCCGCTCCCCACTCTGTCTCTGGTGACTCCTCTTACCCCCTGCACCTCTGGCCTACCCTCGAGTTCTTGTGTGCATTAAAAAAATAAATCTTTAAAATGAAAAAAAAAAAAAAAAGAGAGAGAAAGAAAAACAAAACAAAAAAGGCCCCCATCACTTTTCTTCGGGGTCTCGAGCCTGAGCTCCCTCTGTGCCTGTGCACTGAGAGGACACACAGCTACTTCTTCACCATTGGGCCTGGCGGACCCCTCGGTCCGTCGTCTGTTCTGGAAGGGTGGCTGGGAGATAGATCTAGGCCCGACACCAGCGTGTCCCAGCCCTCCTCTGGCCTGTACCTCCAGGCTTCTCGGTAGTGGACGTGTCCCCGGCGGGCAGGCGGCAGGCCCACCACCCCCGCGGACTGCTTCTCCTCCGCCGCGACCTTCGGCCCCACGCCTCGTCCGCCACCAGCACCAGCCAGCCTTGGCCAAGCACCGCCTCTGCGGCCCTTCCCCAGGGGGCCCTTACCGTTTGCGGACGATGTTAATGTTCTTCTCCAGGAGGTCGTAGCGGATGAACTCATTGGGCTCGAAGTGGCTCATGGCCACCTTGGCCCGCTGGCACAGGACTGAGGCCGCATGGTACTGCCGCACGCCCAGGGCTTTCTGCGGGGGACAGACAACAGCGCGTCAGTGCAGTGGGGGGTGGCCGCCCCACCGGACAGCAGCATGGCCCAGAGAGCCAGGAACTAAAGCGTCTGCAGCCCCGTCAGAGGCCTGGGAATGATTCAGCAGCCTGTGGCGGGAGAAAAGGTGAGGCCTTTAGCTGGAGTTACCCAAAGCCAAGAAGACCCGGCCGCAGCGCTACAGGAGGCCGCGCAGGGTGACTGCAGGCAGAAGGCGCGTGCGTGGGGCCGGCTGCGAGGACCGCCAAGCGGAGCTGCTCCTCCTGCCCCGGGAGCCTTGGGGACGGGGTCGGGCCGGGGCTCGCTTGCTGTTCTGACCTCTGCTCTAGGCTGCCAGGCCCACACTAGCGACTAATCCATAACTGCCTGGATGCGTGGCGGCGGGCTTGCCGACCGACTTCCGGCGGGAAGGAGGTGGCAAGACGACGTCCTGTGACCGGAGACTGAGGGCAAAGGCCAGCCCTGCGTGGGCAGACACTCAGGAACGGTCCTGGGGGGGACTGCCTGGAGCGGAGCCACTGCCAGGCTCCAGCACCGCCCCGCTGGCGTGAGGGGCCACCTGGCGAGCAAGTGCTCCGACCGTGTCCACGCCGGGCTGCGGCCTCCCGAGCAGCTTTGAGCCAGAACCACCCGACCAAGATGCTCCCAAACTCCTGGCCCCTCGGGAACTAAGAGTGAGACACGCCTCGTCGTGTCAGGCCCGCGTTTGGGGGCCATCTGCTACGCAGTGACGGCTCAGCAGTTGTTACGACGCGCCTGTGCTAGTTCATTCTGCGGATGACCCACAGACACGACAGTGGGAAAGGCACCGCTGCTTCCCTTCCGGGGAGCGGCCCCTTCTGGAGTCACTGCCAACCTCAGCACCCACGCCAGGGGCCCCAGGAGTGAGGGCGGCCACCGCGCACCCACACAGCAGGAGCGACTTCCACAGCATGGACCTCAGACCCACTTGTCCTCCAGCTCAAAATCCAGCAGGGAGCCTCACTGCCTGCCTCACTGGGCAGGTGTGAAGTCCCCCAACGACAAGCACAGGGCTGAATAGCGCCTGGGCCCCGGAAGAATGGCCAGCGATGACCAGGGCTGCCCCTGTGGGGCCCAGCGCCCTGGCCTGAAGTCCCGCCTCCGCACTCGCCCTGAGTCACCGGGACTGCCGCCCTGGGAAGCAAGCACCCTCACAGCTGGGGGCGGGGCAGGGGCGTGACATGAAGTTCTCCTCAGTTTCTTTTTTTTTTTTTTTTTTAAAGATTTATTTATTTATGCATACAAGCACTGGGGTACAGGCCAGAGGTGTAGGGTGGGTGAGAGGATTCACCACAGAGAGTGGGGAGCAGAACAGGCAGATCAACAGAAGTACACTGCTGAGGGGAGCAGCGGGCACAGCAGGAGAGGTCTGCCACACCATGTGGGCCCCCCCCTGGCCGGCAGCAGGGATTGAACTCGTGCTGCAGTGGCTGCGATCTGCTTCGTAGTGCGTTGCTTAACCCACTGCGCCACCAGGGGAGGCCCTCTCCTCAGTTTCTATTAATGCCCCAGGGCACTCGGCAGCACACCTCCCCCTCTATGTTTCCCACACCGTGAGGCGCCACACAAACTGTTCTGCAACTTGCCTCTCCCACTGAACAGCACAGCTCAGACACGCGCCCAACACCGACCCGCAGACTCTGTCTTTCTGTCAGCGGCCTGCCCGCGCGGGAGCTTCCTGGGGACAGGAGTGAATGCAGCGACACCCAGCACATGAGCCAGCAGGAAAGCCACCCACGGCGCCCCTAATTACAGAGAAAGGTAAAGCACAAGGTCCCAACAGCAGGGGACTATTAAGCCATCTCTGAACACCCAGCAAAACCTAAAAATAGGCCTAAGAAATACTAGTTGGGGCAGAGGAGACAAAACACCATGTTCATACAGAATACAACTTCCGGGTCAAAAAAGAAGACGTGTGTGAGTCAAGCAGCCCGCACTCCCCGTCACCCACACCTCACGCCCCCAAGCAGTCTCTGTGCTAGCTCACTTTCCACATGAGGAAACCGAGGCTCGCAGAGAGCGACCACGGTCACCCGGCAGCAGGGAGAGCCTGAGTGCCACCTTGTTGAGTGGCGAAACTCCCCAGGCCGCCCCACCTGGAGAGAAGCTGCGGGGTCAGTGACAAGTGACATCATCTCCACGCGCAGCCCTCAGGCACGATACTGTCCTCCAGCAGACGCGCAAACACCTGCCCCTACCGGCCAGCACGGTCTGCGGGGATGTCCTGCCACACCGGCCATCTTACCCACGCACTCAGTCAGGACATTCTCCCTCGCTGCTTCCCGCCGCCTGCCTTCGAGCAGGCGCCCTCTGGGCAGGTGAGTAAGCCGGTCTCTCCTCTCCAGGACAGGGGGCATCGCCCAGGTCGGCTACAAACACATAAGCTGGCCTGCAGGTGGGCTACTCAGTCTCAGGGTGGTCTGTCGGCTCTTCGGGGACAGTTATGCTCTCTAAATCTCTTCTCTTGGCCAAGGGTTGCCCTACGTTTCTTCCAACCACCCCTTTCCATGGCTCAACTCCAAATCCCGCAGCAGCCTGACCACGCCCTGTGCCGAGGGTGAAGGGCCGTAGCTCCTGTTTTAGGCCTTCGCCAGACTTCCGATCACTTGCCTCCCTCCAGCATCCTCACACCCCACCGGCATCTTGCTTGCCGGCTCCGCTTTTGCCACACTCGACCGTGGCCTTGGTTTTCCGAGCAGAGCGACGCCCCAAGCTCGGTTGAACTCCATTATCGGTTTCTGTGCGCCGCCAGCTCTCTGGAGTCTGGGAATCCGGGTCAGCCACCCCTTGTCCTGACAGGCTGGCCCTCCCGGCAGGCCGGTCACACAGGCACTAACAAGCACGGTTCACAGGTCACACGTCCAAATCTCCACGCAAACGCGCCCAGCGTGGCTAACCGCGATCTATTTTTGCCACACAACTCTGACTTAACCTCCGAGGGCTTCAGGTTCCACATCTGTAGGACTTCCCAGGATGACAACGCAACCCTAAAAGCAGCCATTATTTACTGAGCCACTGCTGCAGGTGTGAGATGAAGGTAACGTCCTACAGACGGAGAAACCCGACAGCTGTGGAAACTGAAGGTGTACACCGGTAGGTGGCGAGTCCAGCGTGTGAGCTCGGGTCTGACTCCCTGAGTGCCCTGGACTCTGCTACCCGCTCACGTCCCACAGCCCCCACCTTGAAGACAGCCCAGCGTGATGGCGCCGATTGAAGACCCACAGTCAGACCGCACAGCAGCCCACCACTGACCGCCCTGGCTCCGACAGATCAGTCAGCCTCCCCACAGAGAAGCCAGAGGTGAGCTCCAGTGTCCCTGTCGGGTGAGATCATGTGGGGACTGGGCAGCACCTGTTCGTGCTCAGCGCGTTCCTGTCTTCTTCCCGGGGAGCTCTGGCGGGACAGGGTGTGACGGAGGGGTTCCTCCTCTGGGCCGCACAGGCGGCATGCCTCTTCTTGTTCTGCAAGCCCAGCTTCGAAGGCCCTTTGGTGGAGCAGCCTCAGCTCATCTGGGCCTTAGGCAGGCCTGACCCCTTCTGATGGTTTCCAGTTGCCTCTGTGCTTCTCCAAGGCTCCCTGTCCTCCTTCCAGCATTGGCCACGTCACTCCGGAACGCTAAGCTGATGTCTTTAGGAACACCTCCTTTCTTCAGCTTACTTGCCGCTTTTTAGAATTTACTTTAGGAAGCCTGTCCTCCTGCCACCTCTACTTATGGGGCCCGCTGTGGGGTCTCGCCAGTGCGCGCTCCGAATACTTCAGAATTTGCCTTCCTCATGGGCACCCGACATGTTGAACTTTCTTTGTCAGTACAAACTCTAAAGGGATCTGCCACAGGCCCTTCCTTCGCACATGCTGTTTCTGCTGCTCAGAATGTTCTCTGCCTATCCCCATTCCCAATATGCCCTTTGTTGCGATAATTCCTTCAAGTTCATCCTTCCTTCAAGTTCCGAATTAATTTCACTCCCTCAGGGAATCCTTCCTAAACTCCCAGATCAGTGTCCTTTCAGACATGCCCATTTACTGCTTACTGACATTATTTATGACAGTTTATGTCTCCCACTAGTTTGTAAGCTCCACTGAGGGAGGGAGAGTGTTTAACTCATAACTAAACCCCCCATGGCTGATACACAGCAGGTGCTACACAAATATTTAATTAAACCAACAAATGTGGCTTCTATTTTACCAAACACTCCTTTTTCACTGAACAGGGTTAAATATACAACAGGCTCGGTTAGTCTTGTGACTAACAGGACAAATCAATCAATCATCTACCAGCCTCAGATGCTTTTGGTTAGAGTGTAAACAGGTCCAACATTTTTGAAAGATAATTAGGCAGTGCCCATTTAAAATGCAAAATGTCTGTACCCTTTGACCAGCCCAGCGTCTGCCCCCCCCCCAGGAAGCTATCTCAAAATACTCACAAAATAGGGCACTGAGACAGGCAAGGGTGTTCTCCGCAGCACTGTTTTTAAAAGAACAAGCCAATTGTCCAAAAATAGGGCACTGCTTGAAAAAACTCTGGTTCAGGCACCGAGGAACGTCACTCTACAACTGCTCAGAGGAGTAGGCCGGCAGTGGTGGGCCCGCGGCGCTGAGTGGTTTCATGACCCCGAGCCAAAGACTTAAGAGGGGGTTAAAATGTCAAATTTTATGCTCATTTTTACCATAATTGGGAAAAAAAAAAAAAAAACAAGACCATAGATCTCTTTACTGGCAGGGGAAAACCTCCATGACACAGTCAGTAAAAGTAATAAGTAGCAAAGTCGTATTAAAGCCTGAAACTGGGGCCTCCCTGGTGGCGCAGTGGGTTAAGCAACGCACTATGAAGCAAACCATAGCCACTGCAGCATGAGTTCGATCCCTGCTGACGGCCAGGGAGGGGACCCACGTGGCGCAGCAGACCTCTCCTGCTGTGCCCGCTGCTCCCCTCAGCAGTGTACTTCCATTGATCTGCCTGTTCTGCTCCCTACTCTCTGTGGTAAATCCTCTCACCCCCTCCCCCACACCTCTGGCCTGTACCCAGTGCTTGTATGCATAAATAAATAAATCTTTAAAAAAAAATAAATCTTTAAAAAAAAAAAAAAGCCTGAAACTACTTCTGTGTGACAGACAGTAACTCACATATACAAATGTTCAGGCGAGAAACAGAAATGCTATGTCTAGGCTGTTCACAGCAGTTACCCTAGGGGTTAGAATTATGGGCACTTGTACTTTCCAGGCTAAGTATTTCTGTAACTTCTAAATGCTGCATGACCTGTGAATTCCTGTACCACCAGGAAACAGAACGATGCAGGCAAACAGACGCAGAAGAAGGTGACTACGGGACAGTGCAGTGTAGCACGGTATAGACTTTCAGTGGTACACTGATAATGAGCAAAGTTTTGGTTTTCCAAGTGTGCAAACCCCTTATTTGAGCTAGGTAACTTACAAGGACTTATGGCTCCCAGGAAAAGGCTACCTCCCCACGAGTGGCCCGGCCAGCACAACACAAGCTGACGTTAGTGTTTCCTGACAGGATGGCATCATCTACACTCATGCAAACTTTGGGAACTAAGCGCCAGCTTAAGAGAAATGGATCAATCAACGATTTTGAACAATCAATAAAATCTACACAAAAGCTGACCTAAAGAAGCCACACCAGGGCCTCCCTGGTGGCCTAGGAGGTAAGTCTCAGGGCTGCACCCCGACGGCCCAGCTTGCCGCGACAACCTCATTCTACCCCGCCAGGGAGGGGCCTGCAGGGCGCAGCAGACCTCTCCTGCCTCCCGCTGCTCCCCTCAGCAGTGTGCTTCAGTCCCTCTGCCTGTTCTGCTCCCCGCTCTGTCTGGTGAATCCTCTCACCCCTGCACCTCTGGCCTGTACCCCAGTTCTTGTGTGCATACATAAATCTTTCAAAAAAAAAAAAAAGAGCTGGTAAGACTTTAGCATTGCCAACAGTGTTCAGATAGTTGTGATAACCTTCTCACTGCTGCTTATTTGATTACGAATATACCTATTGTTGTACATGGTTTTCGTCTGGATTGTAAAATTTAAGACACGTTCAAAAGAAATACTCCAAATGTTAATTAATGGTAGTTCTCTCTGGATGGAGGTGGGCACTGCAAATAATTAGAGGCAAATATTTTAAAGATTTATTTATGCACACAAGAACTGGGGTACAGGCCAGACGCGCAGGAGGTGAGAGGACTCAACAGAGACAGAGTGGAGAGCAGAACAGGCAGATGGACTGAAACACACTGCTCAAGGGAGCAGCGGGGAGACAGCAGAGGTCTGCTGCGCCCTGTGGGTCCCTTCCCTGGCCGGGGATCGAACTCGTGCTGCGGTGGCTGCGGAAGCCCCACAGTGCAGCATTCAACCCATTGTGCCACCAGGGAGGCCCTTGGGCATATTTTTTAAAAGATAACTTTCTGGGGTTCTGTTTTCACTAAGGCCAAAAATAACACATTCATTGCCCAGTTCAAGAGGCCCCGGACCCAGAGACATCCCTGAGCTCAGCCGCCGGCCACCCAACCCTCACTCACAGCTACAAGCCGGGAAAAATGCTCCCACGCTTGGAGCCCATGCCCCACGCTCGTGACTCTGTCCTGAGTAAAGAGCAGGCCCTGATCCGAAGAGACACGTTCTCTCGGCCGCCACCCTCAGCCTTCTCAGGAACTACGAGGGCAGGACTGAGGCAGCCTCAAAGCAGGAGCCCTCTCTTCAGGCAACCCACATGAGCCCGAGCCAACGCGACTGGACCAGGAGGCTTACTTCCTACCAGAAAGCCCAGTGTCTTAACACTCCGCGCGGCCAATGTGCCTATGCCGGGAGCAAGCGGCCCTCTGACACCGGGTGACACCGGGTGCCGAGTGCAGCCCTGAGGCCAGGGCTCAAACCCCAGCTCTGCCCAGAAGCTCAGCAACCTGTGTGGCCTCATTTCCCCCTCCAAACAGTGCCCCCCTCACCCACAAACGTGGCGACACGTTCAGGCCTGAGGAGGACTGTGTGCCTGACAGGCCGGAGTGCACGGCCCAGCCCTGCCCTGGGAAGCGGAGCACGGCTTCACTGCCAGCCACGCAGCCCTTCAACTGTTAAAACGCAGAATGAGTCTTCCCCATTCTCGGCAGCCCTCCTCTGCCACAAAACAATGCTCCACTTCTCCCTTGGGTGGGAGTTGCCCATCAGGTGGCCAGAAGCCAGGGCTGCTGTTGTGGTGGAAAGAGCAGTTAGTGGCCTCTGACTGTGCGCCAGCATCTCTGGGAGACTCAGCCTCCCTGGCCATAAAAGCAGAGGCTCGGAGGGCCTGTCCGAGGTCGCACAGTTGGAAGCTGCTGGCCCAGGCCCCATGGGGCGCTCAGCCCCAAATGCTCAATCTGAGCCCCTCGTCCCACTGGATGGGACACAGATCTCCAGGGCGCTCAAGGAGTAAGGGAGGCTCTGCCGATGCTTCGTTTACTGACACGCGGGTGAGTTCCTGAAGGACTCACTAGAGAGGAGAAGAGGGATGGGGGGGGAGCGCGGGGGGGAAAGGGAGGGAGAACTGGGGGAGAGAAAGAGAATAAATCATGCCAGGCAGGACCACAAAGGCATCTTATGCCACTCTCCTAAGTGTGCCAAGAGGGACTGTTACAAGTCATTTGTCCCTTGTTCCAAGAGAAAATGGAGACTCAGACAGATGAGAAAATTAATCCCACCAAAATGTGAGTACTATCGCTTCTCGGCCTTTTGGCTAAGATCAAGTGCAAAATGTGAGTACTACGAGAGCAGAAAACGCATCTATTCTGGTCTCCACTGTATACTCAGAGCCCAAAACAGTGGTGACACACAGAAGTTCAAGAACAAGATGAGGGCTCCCTAGTGGCCCAGGGGTGATGTCTCAGTGCTACCACTGCAAAGGACAACTGTGGGGGCCTGAGTTCGATCCCCAGCCAGGGAGGGGACCCACACGGCGCAGCAGACCTCCCGTCTCCCCGGTGCTCCCCTCAGCTGTGGATTTCAGTAGATCCACCTGTTCTGCTCCCCGCTCTGTCTCCGTTGAGTCCTCTCACCCCCTGCACTTCTGGGCGTGTACCCCAATTCTTCTACGCAAAAATAAAATCTTAAAAAAGGCGAGGTGGTGAAAAGGATGAAGGGAGAGCCTACGACCTGAACTGCAGCCTCTTCACCGTGCTTTCAAATTTAAGTTGTGAGCCACGGAGAGGCTGTGCGGCCGCCGTGCCCGTTCACAGAGCCAGGGCACGGGGTCGGGGTCGTGTGCGCAGCCACTGGCGCTCTGGCCTCCCCGCTTGGCCAGGGCCAGTCACGCTCCCCACGGGACCTCGGAGGGGCTTCCCGCGGGGCCAACGGTATCTAGGGAATAGTTCACCCCAAAGGGACTGCCAGACCCTCGGGCAGGAAGCCAGCCTGGCCGGGCCAGTGTGACCGTCCGTCCATCCTGTGATGGACGCCAGCACCGGAGAGAGCCTGGGAGAAGATGCTGAGCTCTCAGGGCTCCCGGCAGCCTGGTCTCCCGAGGCAGTTGCTTCAAGACACAAACCCGTCAGCAGCCCCTGCGGAAATCGCAACCCCAGGGCCAAGTCACAGAAAGGGCGTCCACTCTCCAGGAGGCTCCAGATTCAGCTCCCCGAGCGGGGGACCGCAGGTTAGACTCTTCCCCTCTCTGAGCCTCAGTTTCCTCTTCCGTAAGACGGGGGTAAAAGAGCAGAGATTTTACGAGGATTAGGGAAGAGAAAAAGGCTAGTATGATAAAATTTCTACCAGTTGTTACCTCTAGGGACTGGGAAGGAGGGGAGGAAAAAGCTTTTGTGAATGCATTACACTCTTTGAAGGGGAAAAATGCGTGAAAAGCACAGAGCTCCGTAGCCGGCCCCTGGCAGGCGTTCAGTCAGCGCGAGCTGGCGGCCTAGTCCCGGCTGCCGACACAGCGTGGTCTGCATGCGGACGACCGCCCTCCGGCCCCAGCCAGAGACTGACCAGGGCCCAGAGCAGGCCCCAAGCCCCAGGCGGGACGGAAGTCCCTTCGCTGTACTTGGTCTGCCCTTGAGCGCTAACCCGGAGACACGGGCGCCTGTGGCAGGGGCACACTCACCTCCTGGGCAGCCCCGGCACCAGTAGGGTGACCTTGGCGTCTGGTGGGACGAGGCCCTGGTTCCTGACCGCGGTCCTGAACGGCCTCAGGCTCACCGCGAGCTGGGAAGCCTCGGGGGACCGTCCGGGCAGCAGGTGAGTCAGCACCCCCCCAGAGGCACACCTTCCACACCTCCACCGTTCCCTTGCACCCTGGCAAGCGATGCCTGGCACCCCTCCTAAGGATCCCAAGTGGAACAACTCCCGCCGCCAGGAGGCAGCCAGCTACCTCGCAGCTACTCTGCAGAGGCGCCAAGGTGAGCAGTCCCTTTCAGAGGCTTGGAAGGGGGTGGGGCAGCCTGTCTCTCCATTCACAGCCTACAAATGGGCTCCAAGGAACTGGGGGATCCTTTAAGGAACTGGTTAACACATCTCATCCGCCTCATTCGCCTTCACTGCTGCTGTCAGCAGCAGGCTCTGCCCTGGGGGTGCACGTGCATGCAGCGCCCAGCGTCAGTCCTGCAGCGTCGGCCCAGCCATCCGGGCAGCAGCGGCCCTGCCCTGCACACCCGGAAGGGGCGTCCTCTGAGGCTCAGCAGGCAGCCCATGAGCCGACCGTGAGCAGCAGACACGCACGAAGCCACCTCTGAGACCCACAGCTCCAGCCTCGCCCCTGCAGCTTTCTGGTATCTGGGGCAAAAGGCGTCACGCCCCAAAGAGACACCTTCAAACAGGGCATGGAGCCAAGCGACCTGTGGCCCCTTGACCTGTCCCCTCCCCAGGGGAGCTCTGTGGGGCAACACTTGGGTAGGAAGCAGTCAGGGGAACTGCACTGCAATCCGGCTCCCCTGTGCGCCAGCCGTGCCCCGGGACGAGCTGTGTAAGCTCCCGGCCTCAGTTTCACCACAACCCAAAGCAGGCTCACGACACCTGTGTCGCAGGGCAGCTGGGAAGGACAAACGACGTGGCATCTGTAAACAAGACCTAGTTCTGCGAGCAGCACGGAGGACGTCGTGTGGGGCAGACCAGACAGGCCACACCACACCCCAGTGCCAGTGTGGCCCAGCCCGAGCACCACAGAGAAGTGCCGCCCCACGGCTGTCGCAGGCAGGTCCTTGTCTCCGTCAGCTCAGCAGCTCCCTCAGTGACTAGCAAACACGACAGCGTTAGCACAAGTGTCCCGCAGGAGATGGAGGCGCCCAGCTCCGCAGCGCGGTGCGTGTATGTGTGCGTGCATGCACGTGAAAGAACTCCTAAGACTTCTCTGGTGCCCCGCGTGACTGGTCAGAGTTAGCGCTCCGGATGTGACTGTCTCAGTCTCTGCAGGGCGAAGGCAGAAATACACTCACCGGGCTTCGGTTCCCCAAGGGGCAAGTTCTGAATTAAGAAAATGCTGCAAGTGGAATTCTTGAGCTCATTTTCCCAAGTTGCCCTTCAACTCAGACAAGGAAAAACAGGAAGCCGGAGCATTTGTTTCTACCTCTTCTTCTGGCTCTTGGAGCAGCAGGAGAAAGGGTTTTCCGAGCCACTACTACATGCCAGTTATCAGGGTACAACTAGGGAAGGAACCAGCAATTTTCCCTTTTTGACACATATGAGCTGGGAGGCAAAAAAAACGTATGCGTTGAGGGTAAAAGCCAGGGTGAGGGAGGCCATCTCCAACACGGAGAGACTGACACTTACCCGGCGCCTACACCCCGCACCAGTGCTGCCCTGAGAGCACTACACACAGCCTTGTAACACGTACAACTACCTTGCGGAGCTGGAGGCAGTGTGCCCATTCTACAGGTGAGGAAACTGAGGCTTGGAAATGTTCGTTGTTTTGCCCAGGGCACAGACAAGGCAGAACTCCAGACCTGGCTTCAAGCTGGTGCCCCTTTCTTTGGTTCAAGCTTTGCAGAATGAGCCCAGGAAAACCATTCTCCATGTCTTTCCAGGCCCTCCAAAATAAAGGAGAGCTTCTACAGATGCATTCTGGGGCTATCGAAGAAAAAGCCCATCCCTGTCCTCAGTATGACACAGGGTGTACTAAAGCAACATCAGAAACCATTCATAAAATTTTACAGCACATTAGAGTATAAAGAACTTCTCAAATACTATTAGGCCTTCAAAGCCCTTGTTAATGGGAGGATAGTTATCAGTTGTCTCATCTTGCAGCTGTAACCTGAGGGCCACAGGGTAGAAGCCACACAGTAAGTCAGTGGCAGAGGAAGTCACCCTAAAAATCCTGATATTCTGGGCCTCCCTGGTGGCGCAGTGGGTTGGGCAACGCACTATGAAGCAAACCGCAGCCACTGCGGCACAAGTTCGATCCCTGCTGCCGGCCAGGGAGGGGACCCACATGGTGCAGCAGACCTCTCCTGCTGTGCCCGCTGCTCCCCTCAGCAGTGTACTTCCGTTGATCTGCCTGTTCTGCTCCCCGCTCTCTGCGGTGAATCCTCTCACCCCCACACCTCTGGCCTGTACCCCAGTGCTTGTATGCATAAATAAATAAATCTTTAAAAAAAAAAAATCCTGATATTCTATGTGTTGCTTTCGTCAAGCCCTCCAGTAGCGCCCTCACACCCACACAGAGACACACAGAGTTCCAGACCAGGTACTGGAAGACCAGGTGTGTCAGGGAAAGCTGGAGCCAATAACGACAGACCACCTAAGCAACAACACTCATTCTGAACACTACCCAGAGGGCCTCCTCCGAGACAGCAGGTACCACAGAAACAGCAGACGCAGCACGCACGCTGCTCAGACTCAATGTGGGACCCTAGACAAACACCTGACCCCGTCAGCTTCCTCCCTGGGACACACCGTCCTTGTTGGTGCTGTCAAAAGGAGGAAGAATTCATGAAAAGAGCTTCAGCCTTCCCCTGTGCCACGGTCCGCAGGCACACAATGCTGAACCCACGTTCTCCCAGAGTTGCTCAGGCTCCAAAGGTAGGAAACACCCTCAGTTACCCTCTTTCTCACACTCCGCACCCAAACCAACTGCCCCCAAAATATCTCCACCATAGAACCCCAGCCCCAGACATCCCCCTGGATGCTTGCACTACCCCCACCCGCCCCCTGCCTCTTTGGGCCTGCTGTGGGCCATCACCCAAAGCAGGAGCCTGAGGACTTTACTCAGCTCTAATCGGGCCCTGGTGGCCCCCCTAAAACCTGCCAGCGTACTTTCACTACACTTGGCGTAAAAGCCAATTTCCTTACCAGAGCCTCCAGGGCCTGGCCCCGCCACTCGCTCAGGCCCTCCTCCCCTCAACAACCCCATCACACGGCCTTACTTACTTCTCACCCGCCACACAGGAAGCTCATGCTTTGCGCATGCCGCTCCTTCTACTTGCGTTGTCCCCTCCCATTCATTCATTCATTCATTCATTCATTCACCTTATTCAGATCAGTTGCTGACCATAAGCTGGTTACCTGGAAGTACCACAGCAAAGATGGAATCAGCATGACCCATGTCACCATTGAAGCATGGCACTTCATGGAGGACTTAACTTCTGCCAAATATGTTGGTCACATGTCTTTGCGGTTAAATGCCACTGACGATTTACACACAAGAGGTGACAGGACTTCCCCAAGGTCACAATACCTCAGCACCTCAAGGCAAAAGATCTAGGAAAGGTAATTGCAAACACCCTCGATTACCCTCTACCTTTTATTTATCATCTAGAGTATTTTGCACCTAAAAAACGAAGTAAAAGAAAAACCACAGAGTAAAAGAGGCTTATCAAAAATGTCATCGCTCCTCACTGTTCCTGCTCTGACTGCCTGGCAGTAGGGACTGTGAAACAGGAGATCGCTTTCAACCCCAAAGCACTGTTCTCCAGCCAGAGCATCAGTGGCACCTGGTT
The DNA here is from genome assembly GCA_019455555.1 of Galemys pyrenaicus. Lineage (NCBI taxonomy): Eukaryota > Metazoa > Chordata > Mammalia > Eulipotyphla > Talpidae > Galemys > Galemys pyrenaicus. The sequence goes on along the minus strand of JAGFMF010011642.1, from coordinate 233,528 downwards.
GATGCCAAGGGGAGTCAGTGCGGGCACTAAGACCGCAGGCTTTGGGACCAGAAAGGTATAGGTTTAAATCACATCTGCAAAACACCAGTACTAGGATCCCAGGTAAGTTTATTTTATTTTACTTAAAAATTATATACATTCAAGGCCTCCCTGGTGGCACAAGGAGTTTAGTACTACACTGTGAAGCATCCACAGCCACTGCAGCACAAGTTCGATCCCTGGCCAGGGAGCTGACCCACATGGCACAGCAGACCTCTCCTGCCTTGCCCGCTGCTCCCCTCAGCAGTGTGTTTCGGTCAGTCTGCCTGTTCTGCTCCCCACTCTGTCTCTGGTGAATTCTCTCACTCCCTATATCTAGCCTGTACCCCAGTTCTTGTATGCATAAATAAATAAATATTTTTTAAAATTATATACTGGGCCTCCCTGGTGGTGCAGTGGGTTGAGCGCCGCACTGTGACGCATCTGTTGCACAGCAGCGCGAGTTCAATCTCCAGCCAGGGAGGGGACCCACGTGGTACAGCAGACCTCTCCTGCCTCGCTGCTCCCCTCAGCAGTGTGTTTCAGTTGATCTGCCTGTTCTGCTCCCCACTCTGCCTTTGGTGAATCCTCTCACCTCCCTTGCCTCTGACCTGTCCCCCCAGCTCTTGTATGCATAAATAAATGTTTTTGGGGTGTTTTTGGGGCCTCCCTGGTGGCTCGATCTGTTAAGCAACACACTATGAAGCAAACCACAGACACTGCGGCACAAGTTCAATCCCTGCTGCCATCAGGGAGGGGACCCACATGACCCAGCATTCCTCTCCTGCCTGAACCCGCTGCTCCTCTCAGCAGTGTTTCAGTCAATCTGCCTTTTCTGTTCCCTACTCTGTCTCTGGTGAATCCTCACCCCACCCTGCACGTCTGGCCTGTACCCCAGTTCTTGTATGCATAAATATTTTTTAAAAATTATATACTTTTACTAGGTGCACGCGGGACTCTAAATAATACAACTGTGATATGATTATTTGAGAAGTCAGATGTGCTGTTATTGTTTGGATCTTACAAGGGAAGAAACAAGCACAGGAAGGTGAAATAACTTGGCCAAAGTCTCCGCCAGTGAGCGTTAGAGTGAGCAATCAATCCAGTTACTGTGATGCCAGAATCCATGCTCTTGGGTCACACTGTGCGTCTACACTGACTCTGGTCACCCAGAAGACAGGGCTAACAGGTCCGCTTAATCTTGAGGGCCAGGTAGGATTACCAGCACCCAATCAGGTAAATGTTAGCTACTCATGGGTAGTGGCGACTGTCATCATTCTATTATCTGCTTTCATCTTTTACCAAGCCATGAGCTGAAGAAAAGTATTTTGGCTGAAAAAGGGCCTCTGCAGTAAAAGACATTAGAATATAATGTTAGCTCCATGAGAAAAGGAATTGTCTGGTCTGCCTACCATTTAATCCGGGGCACACAGTAACTGCTCAGTAAATACACATAAATGAAGTAGGAATAAATTGAATGCAGGAACAGGGTTTGCAGACATCACAACTAAGGTAGTATCTTAGATGTCACTGCCTCAAGCGTAGCTAACCACAGAAAAAGGTAAATGTACAAGGAACGCAGAGGAGTGTGGTAGCTGGCCATTACCTAAGACAGCTCGGCTATCAGGAGGCAGCATGGTATTGTGCTCTTTGTTCATCTTAGCTGAAGGAGGCCTGGATTTTTTTTTAAATATATAAATCATTATTTCCTTTTTTAAAAGTTTATTTATTTATGCACACAAGAGTTGGCACACAGGCCAGAGTTGTAGGGGCTGAGTAGATTCACCAGAGACAGAGTGGGGAGCAGAACAGGCAGACTGACTGAAATGCACTGCTGAGGGGAGCAGCGGGCGAGGCAGGAGAGGTCTACTGCACCATATGAGTCCCCTCCCTGGCTGGCGGCAGGGATGGAACTCATGCTGCAGTTTGCCTCACAGTGTGTTGTTTAACCCACTGCGCCACCAGGGAGGCCCGGAGACCTGGATTTTAATCTAATTCTGCTACTAGGTATTGCCCAGGTGCTTAAGGTCCTGGACTATGCATCCATAAAAGAGGAGATGGCCATAAACAAAAACATTCTGCTTTCTCATGATTTTATAACAATCATCCTGAGCAGAAGCTGATTCCCAAGTACTCAATAAATATTTGTCAATGAAGATCATCCCCTACTAATAGATGACCAAACTGGGGTTCGAAGTAATTTGCTCAAGGTCACAGGGTCAGGGTAAAATATGAACTATAGCTCAGATCTCTTTCTAAGCTGGTTTAACACTCATGCATTCTCCAAGAGCCTTATTTAATTAAAAAATACCATGCTATTAGCTGACTCTTCCAAGCTGGGAAAAAAACAACAACCATTCCTTGATAATTCTATCAACTAATCTTGTCTGACTTCATTACATCGTGCTTAGAGGGACCTGGAAGAAACAACTAAGTCCACATCGCTAACCTATAGACTCAAAACATTAGGGCCAATTCCTTCAAATATTACTCCTTGTCTTTGCCCAGAATGGAGAGATCCAACTATCACAAGATAAATGATGATTTCACTTTAAGACATATGATTTAAATTGAAGCAATATGATTTTTAAAACCAAATGTAAGACAATGCTGAGTACAGAACATAGCTTTAAAATTTTATAATCAAAATTGTGCCACTTGATTCAGTCACAAAATAAAAGGTTCACAAATGTTACAAATGCTTTTCTCCTTTTTATTAACAAAATACAACCTCCACACTGAATCTTTGAATGTAACATTTTCCTAGGGTTGTCAAGTTAGGAGTGAAAAACCATGTGGCAGCCACAGTTAATTTTCTAGCCAGCCCATAACAAGAGTGTCAAGGTCAAACTGTTGAGTCTCTTTACTCTCCCATTGAAAAAGTAGCTAATTGTGAGCTCAAAATACTGCATTCTGGTACTCTCACAAATCCAAATGTCAGCCTCAGGATCATACTGGCTCAGAAAATTCTGTGAGGGCAGGTTGACATGAACAAGACAAAAAGGGTTAAAAAGACAGCTGCTCAAACCCCAGCACTTCGGTGACAATCAGAGTAGGAACTTCCACTACATTCTAGTAGTTCATTACTTATCGGATGAGAGTAATCATGCTACCAGATAACTACACGAATCAAATGATGATACGACAAGGAATTAAAATAACCTTGTAATCTTGGGTAAAGATGAGAGACGACTGTGGTTATTCCCATGTACTACATATATATGGGGCTGGAAGACCCCTCACATGTCTGCTTCTGTATTTTGAGGCCGCTGAAATAACGGAATAGGAAACTAGTTTTTTCTCCAGACTTTTGGTCCAGCAACCTCGCTAGGAAGTTTCTGCCGCTGAACGATGAGCTGGGAGGTCTTCAGGCCCTGGGCCTAGTGGGCTCAAGAAAGACCGCGCCCCCATGTCACCTTGTCCTCACCTTGAGGAACAGAAAGAAACCCTACTGGAGAGTTTAGCTCTGTCCTCAAAAAGGAGAATGGGGTGTCGCTACTCTTCCCCAGGCCGCCGATGTTTAGACCCACGTTTCCCGCTGGGCGGGGACAGGGACCGGGGAGCTGACAGAACCGGGGACGCCTTGACCTCGGGCACCGGAGGAGCGGGCATGGGCGCTAGGCCGGGACAGGCACAAAACTTGGCCGGGAGATCGGGCCCGCCTTACCTAGCCGCGCCTCACCCACTGCCGGCAGGCACAGTAGGAGGCACCCCGCCCCCGTGAACCCAGAGGGCCCTGAGTTCGCTCACCTGCAGCCGGGTCACCAGTAGGCTGTAGGGCGCCATTTTGTGCACTGACAAAGATTAGGTCGCCTGAAAGTGACGTGCCAAGAGGCGTATTTAAAGCCTTCGGGCAGAGGGCGTGACCTACGTCATGGTGAAGGCGGGGCCTCCACCAGGCGCCAGAGCTCGGAGAGCGCAGTGGTAAGAGCTCACGCGTTGTAACCGACGCGGTAGAGGAAAATAAACTGCATAAAAACCATGTTAGAAATCAGTGGCAGCACAAAGATGTCTTATAGAAGTGCATACTTCAGTTGCCTCTTCCACACAAGTGGGGGATGAAGGATTTCTTTTTGAAACTTTTACGTATCTGCCAGGACCTGGCTCCCCAGCTGGGCGAAAACGCATCCTTGGAACTAACGGACTTTGATCGCGCGAGATCGAGCGGGGCTTGATGCGAAGAGGCTGATGGATGACTGGGGGGCCAATCGCGGCGGCCGGGAGGCGGGAACAACAAGGGTTAAAGGTCGGGCGGAAGCTCCTCAAGCTTCCGGTGGCGGGCTTGAGTGGGAGCTATGGCTAAACATCATCCGGACTTGATCTTTTGCCGCAAGCAGGCTGGTGTTGGTGAGATTGCCTCCTGCCCCCAGCCGTGTGGGTGAGGGTAGTACTAGGGGCGAGGAGACCGGGTATCCCCGTGTGTCCCTTAGGCGCTGGTCTCGGGGGTGCCACGTTTCCCGCCTCCTGGTGGGTAGAGTAGAAGCGCGCATCGTGGCCTCTGGTGAAGGGAGGGCGGGGGCGGTTGGCCTGGGTGGCGCCGGCAGAAACTGATTGCCCCAGATCTGGGAGGGGCTTCTGGAGGGTGTGGGTTTGGTTCGGAACTAGTTTGCTGGACTGAGATGAATAAGCTTCCCCAGGACTGGCAGCAGGTGCTGCCTCTATCTCCACCCCAAGCTCAGGGGTGGGCTTCACCGATTCGTCAAAACCTTCATCCTAATGATTCTTTTTTCCGTCTTTGATCTTACAGCCATCGGAAGATTGTGTGAAAAATGTGAGTGGAACACACCTTTCCAACACCCCGCCCCTCCCACTCAGTTGCTGTGTGAACACAAGGCCAGGCCTGCAGCCAAAGCCCCTTCCACCATCCCCCCTCGTCCCCCCAATCCCTCAGCGCCTTTGAGAGGCTCTATTTAGTTTTCGAGGCAGTCTCTTGGGAACGAAAGTAGCCTAAGCCCTCCCCAACGTGCTTTTTTTTAGCCCCCTCTCGGCTAACTACATGGCTTTGTCACTTACGAGGTGCTGTGCTGGCTCTTTACATATTGATTAACTTTTTCTAAGGGTTGTGGGGTATGCCAAGTTTTGTGATTCCAAAGTAGAGGGCCCTGAAGCCTCCATCAAAAGGAGACTCTACTGTGTTTCCTCTTTGCAGGAGGAGGTAGTTGCAAGCGAGTTAACGCCATCTCTTTTCCTCACAGGCGATGGCAAGTGTGTGATCTGTGATTCCTATGTGCGCCCCTGCACTCTGGTGCGCATATGTGATGAGTGTAACTATGGCTCTTACCAGGGGCGCTGTGTGATCTGTGGGGGCCCTGGAGTCTCCGATGCCTATTACTGTAAGGAGTGTACCATCCAGGAGAAGGATGTGAGTATTTCCTAAGATTTCCATCTGCTCTTCCCTTTTATTTAGTAACACTTTGCCTTCTGTGGCAAACTTCCATCATCCCCAGAGATTACTAGGTTCAGCTAGTTACCTAGGCTATAATTTCTTCAAGCCCTGTGAGCCAAGCTGGGTGTAGTCCCACAGAAGGCAGTTATTTTGAATCAAGGGGAAAATGCAAGAGAAGCATATCTTCGTCAACACCAGCAATTTGGAGAGCCCTCTTTCTACTCCTTTGATGTTTCTCTGTGATTATTTTTATTCAGAAGCAACATCCTGCCCTCTGTAAGGCCAGGCAGAGCTCGTGGTGGGGAGTGGCCACTCAGTAATTCTCCTTACTGTCATTAAGGAATGTTCAGGTGGATGTGGAATTGGGGACAGTTTGGGTCGATTGCAGCTTTAAAAAGCTACAGAATGCCTTGATGCTTACTGTGATAAGTTCTGCTGTGTTTTTTTTTTTTTTTAAAGATTTATTTATTTATGCATACAAGCACTGGGGTACAGGCCAGAGGTGTAGGGGGGTGAGAGGATTCACCACAGAGAGCG